>OY720444.1:36700225-36772725 GCA_963082915.1 Dolichopus griseipennis | reverse complement strand
GGACTGCCATACAACTTCCTTGCACCAATATGAATTTCTTCAAAACTATTTATACTACGCGGATGAAAATTACACACGGTTAGTTATATAATGAATCGAGCACTTATATGAAGTTTCAAAATGTTAGGGCCCCATTTTCGGGGGGCTGCCATACAACTTCTTTGCACCAATATGAATTTCTTCAAAACTAATTATACTACGAGGCTGAAAATTACACACGGTTAGTTATATAATGAATCGAGCACTTATATGAAGTTTCAAAATTTTAGGGCCCCATTTTCGGGGGGCTGCCATACAAAGTTTTCGATTCAATAACTTTGAATCTAATGAAGCTACAAAGTTAAAATTAAAATTGGGCAGATAAATTAATAGGGCAAGTTACTTGGCAAAGTTGGACATCACTCGGACCATCGGACTTTTAGGGTGGGCCAATTTTTTTTTTTTTTGTTTTTTTTTTTTTTTATTTTTTACGTCAAAATTATGGGGTAATGAGTTAAATGTATAAGGGAAGTAAATTACGGTTTATTTTATACACCATAGTGGGTATGCACGGGTATCTAAAAGTTGACAAGGGCAACTATAATCTTCCTCGTTTTTCTTAAAATTTATTTTGCTTTATATATCTTTAAATCTTTATACCCGTATGACTATATAGTCCAAGGGTATAATAAATTTGCCATTACGTTTGTGACGCAGAGAAGGAGGGGGGTAGATATAGACTCAAGTGTATGGATCGGATCAGAATCGAAAAATAAATCGATTTAGCGATGTATGTCCGTCCGTCCGTCCGTCATCACGATAACTCAAAAAGTAAAGGAGCTAGGATTATGAAATTTTCACAATTTCGTTTTTATGCAAAAAACGGAATCGAGTTTTAAATTCAGCCATTTTGGTCCACGGGTTCGAGTACCTACCATACAACTTCTAATTTTATATGAGCATTACTCTATACCTATGGAAGCTGCGTGTCTGAAATTTTGCCAAAAGTAGTTTAGTATAATGGCCAAAGTTACTGCAAAATTTGGTTGGTCTACTGCAAAGGCTTCGAGTAGCTGCCATACAACTCCTTCTTTTATATGAGGATTACACTACACCAAATGAAGCTGGGTGTCTGAAATTTTGCCAAAAATAGTTTAGTGTAATGGCCAAGGTTACTGCAAAATTTGGTTGGTCTACTGCAAAGGGTTCGAGTAGCTGCCATACAACTTCTTATTTTATATGAGCATTACTCTATACCTATTAAAGCTGAATGTTTGAAATTTTGCCAAAAGTAATTAACCGGATGATATAAAGTATATGTTACGGTCATACGGGTATCCCAGAGTTGACACAGTCTACTCTACTACACTCTTCCTCGTTTTTTTTTGTTTTTAATTTTAATTTTACTACTTCTGGTAATGTTATTTTTCTGTAATTTTGCCATTTCTTCTGGTAATGTTTTTTTTATTTTATTTTTTTTTTTTTTTTTTTGTTTAAAGTTCACTTTTAATTGTTCTTAATTTGAACGCTTCAAGTATTTTTTTTTTTTTTTATAAACAACGATTTTATTTATTTAACTTATTTATTTACTATTCTAACGGTGCGTCTAAACCTCTGAACCAACAAGCGAAAATGGATTTTGAACAACCATATTTATATATTAATTTTGCTGATGCAATGTCTACGCGTTGCATCAGTTAAATTTAAATTATTTTTTTTAAAAACAGGAAGCTCATATATATTTTAGAATTTTATGTGATTTCGAAATTTTAAATTTTCTCATAAAATCCATAATGTAAAATGTTTATTTTGCTAAACTGTTATTTAAATTTTCTCATAGAATTTCAAAAGTTAAAAATTAATTTTAAAAACAGGAAACGCGTGTGCAATTACATTTTAGAATTTTATGTGATTTAAATATTCCCATAAAATTCCAAAGGAAAAAAAAGGTGTTTAATTACAAAAAATGTTATTTAAATTTTCTAAGGTAAAAAAAATGTTTGATTTGAAAAAACTGTCATGCGAGTGTTAATTAATTAAATAATTTGAGCGGGTGTATCATGATTTTTAATTTCGTTTATGATATCGTTTGTAACAACTTAACTTAGTAAAACAAACGACAATTAGTTCATATTCATTAGTTCATATATAGAAGATAAACATAAAAAAGTATATAATAAGCATTCCTGATAACGTATTACACAATCGCATTAAAAATAAAATAGACGAATTTAAAAATATGAACAAAATCAAAAAACAAAATAATATAACAATACGTAAATTCAGCGTTAACAATAAAGCCTTACAACAAAAAAACAGAAACAATTATTTCACAGATTTTGATGAATTAAAAAATATAATAACTAATTTAAAAAACAAAACTTCACATGGTGCAAATGTAATTCCCAATCCGGTAATAAAGAATTTGAGCGATAAACTAATTAATAAATATGTCATATTATTTAATAACGGGCTAAATCACTCGTATTATTCTGCAACTTGGAAACTAGCTCGTGTAATGGTATTTAAAAAACCGGGTAAAAATCCAACAAACCCTAGTAATTACAGGCCTACAAGCTTGCTTCCCAGCATTAGTAAAATTTATGAAGTCCTAATAGTAAGATCACAAATTATATTAACACAAAAAAGATTTTACTGGAAAACCAATTCGGATTTTGTTTCAAACATTCGACAATATATGCAGTAACAAAATTGACATCCGACATATAAACAAAAATAATGGGGTAGAAGCATGTCTCATTGATTTAGAAAAAGTCTTCAACTCTTTTTGGATTTTGGCCTAGTATATAAACTTCTATACACGTTTTAATTCCCACAACATCTAGTAGCTTTAATACAAGATATGATTAGCGACAATAAATTTTATATAGAAAGACATGAAACCGAACTTTATCCGAAAAATTTGTCAATTGTGTAATGGACTTCAACAAGGTGCAGTAAATTCACCGATTCTATTTTCAATTTATATCATCGACATGTTAAAAATGTTAGAACTTGTTAAAGGATTTAATTATTCTATAGCTTTTGTGGATGACATAATTATTTAGTCTGCCAGTACCCGGGTGGATTAAGCTCAGCAGTGTGTTCAGAAAATGTTCAACATTATTATAGATTTCTGTAAAGTATGGTTGCTAAAAATTAATTTTAGCAAGTGCGAAAGCAATTGTTTAGAAACACTTGTAGTAACCTTAATTACAATTATAAGAGAAACTGGAAAAGGTTCATTATAAAGGCACCCATAACTAACAAAAAAACGGTGAAGTACCTAGGAGTTCACCTAGATAGAAATCTTAACTTTATACACCAAGTAAAAAGTGTAACAGAAAAAGGCATCAAATCCTTTATGCATGTAAAAAACTTCATCAATAAAGTTAAAATCATTGTATACTTTACATTGATCAGACCACTTCTATCATATGGTATACCAGTATGGTATAATATAAGCGAGAGTCTCATGTAAAAAATCAGAAATTTTGGAAGAAAGTGCATAAGAGTATGTATGTATAAGTAAATCACACAAACCAGAATCTGACTACAAATGTTTTTATTCAAATAAATATTTGTACAAAGAAGCTAACATAAGAATAAATCGATAATTTTATGATATAATTAATTCGAAATCATTATGTTAGAGCAACAAATACTCCAGAAAATGGTCTTATGGTTAAATAAAATGGTCATATTCAAAACCTGAATCATGTCCCTATACTATATCACTATAGTAGCCGGGCTACAAGTAAAACTATTGAATATAATCCTGGTAACATCAAAAGAGAGCTCCTTAAGTATGATATGAATATTCCTCATAAGGATACATTAACCTGGCAAAACTGTTGGTGGTTAGGTACATCATGAAATATATAGAAACATATTTTTTAGTATGTATACTAGTGTAATAGGGTAGGCTAAGTTAAGATAGTGTAGGCCCGTTTAGTGTGTTTTTTACAACAATTTTTACAATGAAATTTTAAAGATATGAAATTATATAAACATATGTATATTAAAAATAAGAGTAAGCAAAATCAATATTGACATAACTTAACATAAAACAATTATATTTTTAGATGTTAAAAAATAAAATACTGATAAGAAACATTTTTGTAAACTTTTTTAGGTTAAGGTAAATTTGATAAATTGGAATAAATAAAATTTAATTAAAACAAGTAAAGAAACAGTCAGTCGGTTAATTAGAAATACCTTACACCTATTTGGTTCAAATTTAATTAGATATCCACCAAATTTAATGGTCTGACTTTTAAGTCATTTTAACACCATAAAAGCTGTTATTAATTTGATCGTAAGACATAGTTATCGTGATTTCTATATATGTTCGTTAGGGTATCCGGTCAGTTTACAGAAAAACAATTCACAGAAAAACAATTCACATAAAAACAATTTACAGAAAAGCAATTCACAGAAAAACAATTCACAGAAAAACAATTCATAGAAAATGTATAAAAAGCAATTTACAGAAAAACAATTCACCGAAAAACAATTCATTAATATGTTGTGGAATTGTTACTGTTCCTTGCCTGATCCTTCGGATACTTCTTTTCATGGACACCACAGAAGGCAAATGTGGTTTAACTGCGCTCATTACTTTAGTTGAACAATTAGCTACTACTAATTGATTAGAATCTTTAGTCAAGTCTGCTTCATCCTTTAAATTTTCAATACATCTTTTCGTTATAAATAAAATTTAGCTATTTAGTTCAATAAATATTTTACCTATTTAACTATATCATTTTTTGTTTTTCTTTGTAAATAGTTTCTTATTTTAAGGAAGAATTAATTCACAGAAACGGATTTTACGGAAAAAATTATTTCTTGAAAGTCGCGCGATTTTCAAGAAATTATTTTTTCCGTAAAATCCGTTTCTGTGAATTGAGCTTCTGTGAATTGTTTTTCTGTGAATTGTTTTTCTGTGAATTGTTTTTCTGTGAATTGTTTTTCGGTGAATTGTTTTTTTTTAAACTGACCTAAATTCGTTCGTTATTCCTTAGACCGATTAAAAGGTTCAGAATCCGAACCCATGGGCCGATTTCACCCATATGCAATTCCAGCAGTACTTTAAGTCCCGGTAACCTACAGTTAAAATTTAATCAAGATAGCTCCATTATTTTTTGGGTTATCGTGCCTACGGACGAACATTGCTATATCGACTCAGGAGGTCACGCTGATCACAAATACATATACTTTTCCATATCTAGCTCATTTAGGTGGTTACAAACACCATACCAAAGTTAATATACCCTTTTACCTATATCTATAGGTAAAAAAAAAAAATGCGAATAATTTATAAAAACAAATTGACAAAAAATATCTTATTATTGCTGAATATAATGACATTCAGTCTTGCGAAATAATTTACGAAGCTTAAACAATGATAATTTCTTACATCTTCTTCTTTATTTAATAAATATTTGACAACAATGTTATCTGCATAGAGTTGAATGCCACCTTTAAGCTTGAAAAAAGCTAAAATTTCAAATTTCTTAATATTCGGATTTCAATGTGAACATAAAAAAACAAGTAAAGAAACAGTCAGTCGGTGCAACCGACTTAGAAATACCCTACACCTATTTGGTTCAAATTTAATAGGAAGTCCATTTTAAAACCATAAAAGCTGTTATTACTTTGATCGTAAGACATAACTAACCAAATTCACTTTATAATACAAAAAACATTTTCTAATTACTCTATCTATTAAAAAATAGTACAAATTCTTTCTAATTTAACTATTTAAAAATATTAAAAAACAAAAAAACTTGAAATAAATGAAAATATATTTATGCCAATTGAATTACAAAAGTGAAAAAATTTGAATTATTAAATTTTGTGATAGAAAGCTAATCCAAGCATAATACATTTAATAATTCAAATTTTTTAAAATTGCAATTATTTTAAATGGTTAGTTTATGTACCTATTAGAAATGCTTATAAACGTAAAATATGCAATAAATGTATTTCTTAAATACAATTACAAATTTAGAACTTTTCGTATAATTTATTTAGATAGGTATAACAATAAATTTTACATAAATGCTGCAAGTACCTTTGAATATAGCTTACGTATTGTACATAATGTCTTATTTATATATCACCTATGGTAATTATTTATTTATTTATTTAACTTAAAAATTAATTAGCTATTATATATAGAATTAGTGGCACTAACAACTGGAGGCCTTCGGCCTTTTTTTTACATTTTTTTTTTTTACAAAGTACATTATGAGAGATGTTTTTTAAACCAAATTTTTAATTAATGAATTTAAGTTACTTCTTATTATTGTTTTGGTTTCAAAATTAATTTCTATTATTGAATGTTTTTTTTTTTGATAAAACAAATTTTAATTTGTGGAACAGTATATCTAATGTATATTTTGTATATTTTATTGAAAATGTTTCGTGGTTTTAGAAAGTTTGAGAACATTGATATATTTTGGTTTCAGTCAAAAGTAAGTGTAGCGGTTGTACATTTTGTTGGATTCTTATGGCATTAATTTCTGTACATTCATTAATTATGTGTTTAGTTGTGATAACTTGATTGTTACAAAATGTGCAAATTGGGGTGGTTCTTTATTGAAAATGTGTTGGTGGGTCAGTATAGTGTGCCCAGTTCTAAATTTTGTGTACACCGTCATGTCCCTTCTCCTAGAGCTCGTTGGGAAGGATGATGGTTCTTTCTTCGGGTTGATGTATTTGTAGAAATGAGTGAAGTTTGTCTAGCTAAGTAAAGATTCCTGTTCCGTAATCCTTTTTATTTCTCCGATTAGGTCTGATTTATTTGTGGGGTTGCGTGATACGAGAGGCGAATTTGCCGCCTCTTTTGCTACTTTATCGGCTAACTTATTTCCTTCTATGCCCGCATGTCCTGGAACCCACATAAGTTTTAAAAATTTCTGTTTTTTTATTAGGGTGTCCCGTATTTCCTTTATAGTCTTTTCGGTGTTGTTGACGTTAATGACCGCTTTCATTGTAGAAAGAGAGTTAGAGCAAATTATATGTTTTTCTCTTGCATTTTGTTTTATTTTTACTGCTTCGAGTACTGCAAGTGTCTCAGCAGAGTAGGCTGAGGAGTATGGGGGCAAGGCACCAATCTTTAAAATATTTTTATCTTCATCTACTATACTGAATGCTGTTGCAAAGTGGGATTTTGAACCGTCGGTAAATATGAAATTTCAGTCGGCATATTTGTTTCTTAAAGACCGAAATTCCTGTTGAAATAAAGCTGAGTTAGTTTCATTTTTGTCGCAGTTGCTGAGGTTTAAATTGATGCTATCTAGCTTCAGTTCCCATGAAGGAAAGTGTATTCTTGGGCTGCTGATTGGAATTGAAATTGTTCTCCTTTGCAATTGTAGTAATATGGTCTTTTTGGTATACGTTTTCTTGTTATGACTCTTTTACATTTGTCATATAGTTCAACTCCCTCCGAAAAAATAATTTTGGTTATTAGCTTCCTGGTGGAGAGCTTAATTTTTTCTTTTAAGGAGGGAAGTCCTGCCTCTGCAAGGATGATGTGTATTGGCGTGGATCTGAAAGCCCCTAGTGCTGAGCGTACTGATGCATGATATATTGTTTTAATTTTTTGTAGCTCCGCTTTTGCTGCTGTACCATAGATGGGAGGTCCATATTCGATTTTGGAGAGAATAACCGCTTTAACTACATTTATCAAAGATTTTGTGTTGCTTTCTAGATATTTGCTACCTAAAGGTTTTATACAATTAAGTCTATAATTTAATGAACTACATAACATTTCTATATGACTGTTCCACAAGTATCTAGAATTAAAAACAAGACCTAATATTTTTAAATTTAACACATTTTGAAAGTTTAAGGAATTAGTGTTTATTACAAAATTATTACTAGTGTGTTTTTTACAAATATGTAAATGTTTTGATTTTATTACAGATATTTTTGAGCCACTGAAGTTTTCCCAATTTGTGAGTTCTGTTACTAGGTCTTCAAGTTTGATTATAAATTGTGCAAAGTTTTTAATGGTGGAATACACTACTACAGGAAGTTTTTTACGTAATTAATTATATTGCTTTTGTACATTGCTTTTTTATAGTTAATTACATTTTCGTTATTTGGGAGTTGCTTCAGGATTTTCCAGAGTTTTTGTTTCTCCCTTTGTAGGAGCGATAATGAATTGTTCCTAATTTTTTTGTTTTGTGTTCTTGGGATAGTTTCATTAGCGCTACTGATTATTAGTTTTTGGAATTGACCTACTGATTAATTGATATTTTTGTTTATAAATTGGAAATGTTTAAGTTTATTGTTGATTGAAATTTTGAATTTTGACCAATCTGCCTGGTCTGTTTTGAATTTGGGTTTGTGTTTAGGTTTCGCTGGGAGGAGGATGGGGTTGAAGAGTTTAATTGAAATTGATCGATAATCCATGAAGAGGATAGATTTAAAGGATGGGTGCAGAAGCCAAATCGACAAGAGTAAAAGTAGAGTGAGTTGAAAAATGTGTCGGTGTATTTATGTTTAAAATTATTAAGTTGCAATTTTTTATAGTTGGAAATATTTTTGCCTTTTTTATTATATTTAGGGGAGCCCCACATAGGGCTCCAGGCGTTAAAATCTCCGACGATTAGGGTCGGTTGATTGAAATTTAAGAGAAGATTGTGTAGGTCATTTTCGTTGGGAGCGCTGTAAATATTGATAACTGCGAATGGTAAGTTGGTATTGATTTCGGTGGCTACTGCCAGGATATTTGTATTTAGATTGATTAATTTGTGTTTAATATGTTTTGAAACCAAAAGGGCTATCCCGCGACTTGCTTTGTCGTTTGCTGTGATATCGTTTTTATGATAGAAGGAGAAGTTCCGTGGGATTTTCAATGCATTAGGGGATGCCAGTAGGTGGGTTTCCTGTAATGCAATGATGTTTGGATTTTGATTTTTAAATATCAGTTGAAGCTTATCTAAGTTGTTGTAGTAGCCATTTAGATTCCATTGCAGGAGTCTGATGACCATTGAGTTTGGCTTAAGTGTATAAAAATTTTATTTATATAAAAATGGACGGAAAACCTAGAAAGTAGAGAGATAGATGAGCGTGTTGAAAGTATGTTATATTGTTTATGGGAGGTTTCGGTTCATCTGTTTTTAGCACATTTTCAAAAAATTTTGTAAAAATGTGCCTATATAGTTTCACTCTGTCCGTCCGTCTGTCTGTCTGTTCGTCTGTCCGTCCGTATGTTTACAAAAACTTTTACATCGTTTGAAATAGAGAAAAGAAATTTTAACCACGAGTAGGTATTACAAAAAAAATAATTTCGTAAAAGAATTTTTTTCTGTAGCCCCACCCGTTACGGAGCTGCAGCCCCCCAAAGTTGGGAAAAGCCCTATACTCAAATTGTTATAACAAGAGTTCTATTAGGTGTATTTTCAATCTGAAAACGGCAAAAGATAGCTGGTGTTATAAGCTTTATAAATTTTTAAAAGAAAAATGTTTAGGGTTGCCATACGGTACTAAACTTTACCATTATGCAAAACTCAATTTTTGCAAAATTTTTGGCTACACATATCTTCTATACGGGCCAAGCTAGGGTCTTGAAATTTTGGGAGTAGTTAGATCCTCTGAAATAAGTAGAAGTTGGTTAACAAATTTTTTTTGTCACGTCCCCTGTTTTGCAGCTACAAGGGCCCAAAAATTGTAATTTTGCTATTTTTAAACACCTGTAACTTGAATACCTGTTCAAATTTTTTTTTTGTGATTTACAAAATTGAAAGCTCTTTAAATATATTTCAACATGTGTCAAAGGTTTTTCTTAATTTTGAAGGGTGACGAAGCTACAGCCCCCGCAAATTCCAAAAAAGCCCTATATTTAAATTGATATAATAAGAGTTCTGTTAGCTATATTTTCAATCTAAAAACGGTAAAAGAGAGCTTATTTCTTAGGCTTTACAAAAATATATCACTAAAATGAACAGGGTTGCCATACGGTACTAAAATTTACCATTATGCAAAACTCAATTTTTGCAAAATTTTTGGCCCCACATATCTGTTAAACGGTTCCAGCTGGGGTCTTGAAATTTTGAGAGAAGTTAGAACTTCAGAAATTAGTAAGAGTCGGTTAACAAAATTTTTTTGTCAAGCCCCCTGTTCAGCAGCTACAAGAGCTCGAAAATTGAAATTTTGCTATTTTTAAACACCTGTAATTTGAATACCTGTTCAAATTTTTTTTTGTTAATATACAAAATTTTAAGGTCCAATATTATACTTTAACATATGTTAAAAGATTTTCTTAAATTTAAAAGCGGTTCTTTAAATTGAAGAAAGTGTCTGTCAGTTTTAACCATTTTGGCTTATATAGTAAAATTCTAAATAAAATTCCAAATTTTGCTAGAATTCACAATTTCATTCCTTGAACCAAAAAAGTTGGGAGAAGGGGAGTAGTGAGGTTTAGATCCTTGAAAAATTGGGCAACCTTCCCCATAGAGGGGCTATTAGAACTTAAAAATTAAAAAAATTACGGTTTTTATAAGTAAGTAGTAACTTAGTCACCAACGTATATATTTAATAAATTAAACGTTAACATTGAAGTTCCAACATTATATTCCGATAAAATACTCAGTATGAAACACTATATTATTATGAAAATGTGCTTTTTTAAAACCTTTTGGTTTTTTTCATCACTTGTTTATAATAGTCTTTATTATTCGAATTAAGAATAATAAGCATTATGTAGTATATAATATTAAGAGGAAGTTTAAATTGTTTAAATAGTAATTATGTTTTGAATATTGTTATATTCTATAGAATGTTTTGTTTTTTTTTTTTTCCGTAAAATCCGTTTCTGTGAATTGAGCTTCTGTGAATTGTTTTTCTGTGAATTGTTTTTCTGTGAATTGTTTTTCGGTGAATTGTTTTTTTTTTAAACTGACCTAAATTCGTTCGTTATTCCTTAGACCGATTAAAAGGTTCAGAATCCGAACCCATGGGCCGATTTCACCCATATGCAATTGCAGCAGTACTTTAAGTCCCGGTAACCTACAGTTAAAATTTAATCAAGATAGCTCCATTATTTTTTGGGTTATCGTGCCTACGGACGAACATTGCTATATCGACTCAGGAGGTCACGCTGATCACAAATACATATACTTTTCCATATCTAGCTCATTTAGGTGGTTACAAACACCATACCAAAGTTAATATACCCTTTTACCTATATCTATAGGTAAAAAAAAAAAATGCGAATAATTTATAAAAACAAATTGACAAAAAATATCTTATTATTGCTGAATATAATGACATTCAGTCTTGCGAAATAATTTACGAAGCTTAAACAATGATAATTTCTTACATCTTCTTCTTTATTTAATAAATATTTGACAACAATGTTATCTGCATAGAGTTGAATGCCACCTTTAAGCTTGAAAAAAGCTAAAATTTCAAATTTCTTAATATTCGGATTTCAATGTGAACATAAAAAAACAAGTAAAGAAACAGTCAGTCGGTGCAACCGACTTAGAAATACCCTACACCTATTTGGTTCAAATTTAATAGGAAGTCCATTTTAAAACCATAAAAGCTGTTATTACTTTGATCGTAAGACATAACTAACCAAATTCACTTTATAATACAAAAAACATTTTCTAATTACTCTATCTATTAAAAAATAGTACAAATTCTTTCTAATTTAACTATTTAAAAATATTAAAAAACAAAAAAACTTGAAATAAATGAAAATATATTTATGCCAATTGAATTACAAAAGTGAAAAAATTTGAATTATTAAATTTTGTGATAGAAAGCTAATCCAAGCATAATACATTTAATAATTCAAATTTTTTAAAATTGCAATTATTTTAAATGGTTAGTTTATGTACCTATTAGAAATGCTTATAAACGTAAAATATGCAATAAATGTATTTCTTAAATACAATTACAAATTTAGAACTTTTCGTATAATTTATTTAGATAGGTATAACAATAAATTTTACATAAATGCTGCAAGTACCTTTGAATATAGCTTACGTATTGTACATAATGTCTTATTTATATATCACCTATGGTAATTATTTATTTATTTATTTAACTTAAAAATTAATTAGCTATTATATATAGAATTAGTGGCACTAACAACTGGAGGCCTTCGGCCTTTTTTTTACATTTTTTTTTTTTACAAAGTACATTATGAGAGATGTTTTTTAAACCAAATTTTTAATTAATGAATTTAAGTTACTTCTTATTATTGTTTTGGTTTCAAAATTAATTTCTATTATTGAATGTTTTTTTTTTTGATAAAACAAATTTTAATTTGTGGAACAGTATATCTAATGTATATTTTGTATATTTTATTGAAAATGTTTCGTGGTTTTAGAAAGTTTGAGAACATTGATATATTTTGGTTTCAGTCAAAAGTAAGTGTAGCGGTTGTACATTTTGTTGGATTCTTATGGCATTAATTTCTGTACATTCATTAATTATGTGTTTAGTTGTGATAACTTGATTGTTACAAAATGTGCAAATTGGGGTGGTTCTTTATTGAAAATGTGTTGGTGGGTCAGTATAGTGTGCCCAGTTCTAAATTTTGTGTACACCGTCATGTCCCTTCTCCTAGAGCTCGTTGGGAAGGATGATGGTTCTTTCTTCGGGTTGATGTATTTGTAGAAATGAGTGAAGTTTGTCTAGCTAAGTAAAGATTCCTGTTCCGTAATCCTTTTTATTTCTCCGATTAGGTCTGATTTATTTGTGGGGTTGCGTGATACGAGAGGCGAATTTGCCGCCTCTTTTGCTACTTTATCGGCTAACTTATTTCCTTCTATGCCCGCATGTCCTGGAACCCACATAAGTTTTAAAAATTTCTGTTTTTTTATTAGGGTGTCCCGTATTTCCTTTATAGTCTTTTCGGTGTTGTTGACGTTAATGACCGCTTTCATTGTAGAAAGAGAGTTAGAGCAAATTATATGTTTTTCTCTTGCATTTTGTTTTATTTTTACTGCTTCGAGTACTGCAAGTGTCTCAGCAGAGTAGGCTGAGGAGTATGGGGGCAAGGCACCAATCTTTAAAATATTTTTATCTTCATCTACTATACTGAATGCTGTTGCAAAGTGGGATTTTGAACCGTCGGTAAATATGAAATTTCAGTCGGCATATTTGTTTCTTAAAGACCGAAATTCCTGTTGAAATAAAGCTGAGTTAGTTTCATTTTTGTCGCAGTTGCTGAGGTTTAAATTGATGCTATCTAGCTTCAGTTCCCATGAAGGAAAGTGTATTCTTGGGCTGCTGATTGGAATTGAAATTGTTCTCCTTTGCAATTGTAGTAATATGGTCTTTTTGGTATACGTTTTCTTGTTATGACTCTTTTACATTTGTCATATAGTTCAACTCCCTCCGAAAAAATAATTTTGGTTATTAGCTTCCTGGTGGAGAGCTTAATTTTTTCTTTTAAGGAGGGAAGTCCTGCCTCTGCAAGGATGATGTGTATTGGCGTGGATCTGAAAGCCCCTAGTGCTGAGCGTACTGATGCATGATATATTGTTTTAATTTTTTGTAGCTCCGCTTTTGCTGCTGTACCATAGATGGGAGGTCCATATTCGATTTTGGAGAGAATAACCGCTTTAACTACATTTATCAAAGATTTTGTGTTGCTTTCTAGATATTTGCTACCTAAAGGTTTTATACAATTAAGTCTATAATTTAATGAACTACATAACATTTCTATATGACTGTTCCACAAGTATCTAGAATTAAAAACAAGACCTAATATTTTTAAATTTAACACATTTTGAAAGTTTAAGGAATTAGTGTTTATTACAAAATTATTACTAGTGTGTTTTTTACAAATATGTAAATGTTTTGATTTTATTACAGATATTTTTGAGCCACTGAAGTTTTCCCAATTTGTGAGTTCTGTTACTAGGTCTTCAAGTTTGATTATAAATTTGTGCAAAGTTTTTAATGGTGGAATACACTACTACAGGAAGTTTTTTACGTAATTAATTATATTGCTTTTGTACATTGCTTTTTTATAGTTAATTACATTTTCGTTATTTGGGAGTTGCTTCAGGATTTTCCAGAGTTTTTGTTTCTCCCTTTGTAGGAGCGATAATGAATTGTTCCTAATTTTTTTGTTTTGTGTTCTTGGGATAGTTTCATTAGCGCTACTGATTATTAGTTTTTGGAATTGACCTACTGATTAATTGATATTTTTGTTTATAAATTGGAAATGTTTAAGTTTATTGTTGATTGAAATTTTGAATTTTGACCAATCTGCCTGGTCTGTTTTGAATTTGGGTTTGTGTTTAGGTTTCGCTGGGAGGAGGATGGGGTTGAAGAGTTTAATTGAAATTGATCGATAATCCATGAAGAGGATAGATTTAAAGGATGGGTGCAGAAGCCAAATCGACAAGAGTAAAAGTAGAGTGAGTTGAAAAATGTGTCGGTGTATTTATGTTTAAAATTATTAAGTTGCAATTTTTTATAGTTGGAAATATTTTTGCCTTTTTTATTATATTTAGGGGAGCCCCACATAGGGCTCCAGGCGTTAAAATCTCCGACGATTAGGGTCGGTTGATTGAAATTTAAGAGAAGATTGTGTAGGTCATTTTCGTTGGGAGCGCTGTAAATATTGATAACTGCGAATGGTAAGTTGGTATTGATTTCGGTGGCTACTGCCAGGATATTTGTATTTAGATTGATTAATTTGTGTTTAATATGTTTTGAAACCAAAAGGGCTATCCCGCGACTTGCTTTGTCGTTTGCTGTGATATCGTTTTTATGATAGAAGGAGAAGTTCCGTGGGATTTTCAATGCATTAGGGGATGCCAGTAGGTGGGTTTCCTGTAATGCAATGATGTTTGGATTTTGATTTTTAAATATCAGTTGAAGCTTATCTAAGTTGTTGTAGTAGCCATTTAGATTCCATTGCAGGAGTCTGATGACCATTGAGTTTGGCTTAAGTGTATAAAAATTTTATTTATATAAAAATGGACGGAAAACCTAGAAAGTAGAGAGATAGATGAGCGTGTTGAAAGTATGTTATATTGTTTATGGGAGGTTTCGGTTCATCTGTTTTTAGCACATTTTCAAAAAATTTTGTAAAAATGTGCCTATATAGTTTCACTCTGTCCGTCCGTCTGTCTGTCTGTTCGTCTGTCCGTCCGTATGTTTACAAAAACTTTTACATCGTTTGAAATAGAGAAAAGAAATTTTAACCACGAGTAGGTATTACAAAAAAAATAATTTCGTAAAAGAATTTTTTTCTGTAGCCCCACCCGTTACGGAGCTGCAGCCCCCCAAAGTTGGGAAAAGCCCTATACTCAAATTGTTATAACAAGAGTTCTATTAGGTGTATTTTCAATCTGAAAACGGCAAAAGATAGCTGGTGTTATAAGCTTTATAAATTTTTAAAAGAAAAATGTTTAGGGTTGCCATACGGTACTAAACTTTACCATTATGCAAAACTCAATTTTTGCAAAATTTTTGGCTACACATATCTTCTATACGGGCCAAGCTAGGGTCTTGAAATTTTGGGAGTAGTTAGATCCTCTGAAATAAGTAGAAGTTGGTTAACAAATTTTTTTTGTCACGTCCCCTGTTTTGCAGCTACAAGGGCCCAAAAATTGTAATTTTGCTATTTTTAAACACCTGTAACTTGAATACCTGTTCAAATTTTTTTTTTGTGATTTACAAAATTGAAAGCTCTTTAAATATATTTCAACATGTGTCAAAGGTTTTTCTTAATTTTGAAGGGTGACGAAGCTACAGCCCCCGCAAATTCCAAAAAAGCCCTATATTTAAATTGATATAATAAGAGTTCTGTTAGCTATATTTTCAATCTAAAAACGGTAAAAGAGAGCTTATTTCTTAGGCTTTACAAAAATATATCACTAAAATGAACAGGGTTGCCATACGGTACTAAAATTTACCATTATGCAAAACTCAATTTTTGCAAAATTTTTGGCCCCACATATCTGTTAAACGGTTCCAGCTGGGGTCTTGAAATTTTGAGAGAAGTTAGAACTTCAGAAATTAGTAAGAGTCGGTTAACAAAATTTTTTTGTCAAGCCCCCTGTTCAGCAGCTACAAGAGCTCGAAAATTGAAATTTTGCTATTTTTAAACACCTGTAATTTGAATACCTGTTCAAATTTTTTTTTGTTAATATACAAAATTTTAAGGTCCAATATTATACTTTAACATATGTTAAAAGATTTTCTTAAATTTAAAAGCGGTTCTTTAAATTGAAGAAAGTGTCTGTCAGTTTTAACCATTTTGGCTTATATAGTAAAATTCTAAATAAAATTCCAAATTTTGCTAGAATTCACAATTTCATTCCTTGAACCAAAAAAGTTGGGAGAAGGGGAGTAGTGAGGTTTAGATCCTTGAAAAATTGGGCAACCTTCCCCATAGAGGGGCTATTAGAACTTAAAAATTAAAAAAATTACGGTTTTTATAAGTAAGTAGTAACTTAGTCACCAACGTATATATTTAATAAATTAAACGTTAACATTGAAGTTCCAACATTATATTCCGATAAAATACTCAGTATGAAACACTATATTATTATGAAAATGTGCTTTTTTAAAACCTTTTGGTTTTTTTCATCACTTGTTTATAATAGTCTTTATTATTCGAATTAAGAATAATAAGCATTATGTAGTATATAATATTAAGAGGAAGTTTAAATTGTTTAAATAGTAATTATGTTTTGAATATTGTTATATTCTATAGAATGTTTTGTTTTTTTTTTTTATGTAATAATGCATAAGAAACCTTTTGTATACCCTACACCTATGAAATAGGAAAAGGATATATTAACTTTGGTATGGTGTTTTAAACCACCTAAAGGAAGCGAGCTAGATATGGAAAAGTACATATATTTGTGCTCAGCGTGACCTCCTGAGTCGATATAGCTATATCCGTCCGTCCGTCCGTAGGCACGATAACTCAAAAACTAAAAGAGCTACCTTAAAGAAATTTTAAATGTAGGTTACTAGGACTTAAACTACAGCGGGGGTTGCATATGGGCGAGTTCAGCACATGGGTTCGGATTCTGAACTTTCAATTGTTCTAAGGGCCAAGGAACATATAAAAAAAATTAGGATAACTCCACAACTAATGGCGTTACAATCTTGAATTTTACGATGTAGGTTACCAGTAATGTGACTATGGCAGGGACTGCGTACGAACGAGTTCGGACCATGGGTTTTGGATCCTAGAAGTTTTTGAACGAATTTAGACCAAACAAGCATAATTCCTAAACCAATGAAAATAAAACATTCAAGTTTGGTATCAGTGTGCCTCTTCCTATATCCATAGAGTCCTGGAAATTGAGGACCAATTGAAGTAGTGTGTCGGGGACCATCCACAGTTCTGAAGACTTTAAATCATATCACTGCAATTATTTAAAAAAATAGCTTAAAATTAAGATAGAACGTTCCAATTGTGTACAAGGGATCAAGGGACTGCATATAGGCGAAATCCGACCATGGGTTCGAATTCGTGAATTTTTTCATCGAACTTAGGCCAAACGAACATGATTTCGAATTCAAAGAAGTTAGAACCTCCAAATTCGGTATCAGGGTGTCCCTTTCTATTCCCATAGTGTCCTCGCAAATTGGAATTAATTGAAATAGTGGGTCGGGGACCATCCACATAGTTTCGAAGACTTTAAAGCATATTTTCAAAAATAATAGAGATAGTAACTTCAAAAAAGTGTAGAAGCTTCGAATTTGGCAAAAGGCTGTTCTTTACTATTTCCTACGTGTTTCCTTAATGTATGATAAATTGGAGTGGTGGTTCAAGTAACTCTCTGAGACCTCAAAAGATTGAAAGGCTTGTCATCGAAATTAATAACAAGTAAAGAAACAGTCAGTCGGTGCAACCGACTTAGAAATTCCCTACACCGATTTGGTTCAAATTTAAAGACATATCCATAAGTCGTTTAAACACCATAAGAGCTGTTATTAATTTGATCGTAAGACATAGCTAACCAAATTAACATTTTCTAATTACACTATTTTAAAAACATTTTCTAATAACACTATCTATTAAAAGATATTACAAATTCTTACTAATTTATCTATTTAAAAATATTAAAACAAAAAAACTTGAAACAAATGAAAATATATTTATTCCAATTCAATTCCTAAATGAAAAAATTTGAATTATTAAATTTTGTGATAAAAAGATAATCAAAGCATAATATATTCAATAATCCAAATTTTTAAAAATTGCAATTATTTTAAATGGTTAGTTTATATACCTAATAGAAAAGCTTAGAAACGCAAAATATGCAATAAATGTATTTCTAAAATACAATTACAAATTTAGACCTTCTCATATAATTCATTTAAATATAAAAATAAATTTTACATAAATGCAGCAAGTACCTTTGAACATAGCTGAACCACTACAATTAAGTCCAGATTTCGGAGACACATAGGACATAGGAAATATATTCTTTGGCTTCGAAATTAAACTCGACCACAACCAATTCCCATGGTACTTTCATTACTAGTAACCTAGTGTTAAATTTCATCAAAATACCGGCATTATTTTTTGAGTTATGTTGCTTTTAAGATATATGTTTGTTAGTCCTTGAACTTTTCAAGGGTTCCAGAACCCGAAATTATGGTACGATTTCGCCCATATGCAGTCCCGTCATACTTTCAATACTAGTTAACCCTGGTACACAATTGGAATGTTCTATCTTAATTTTAAGTTACTAGTTTTATTAATTTCGATGATAAGCTTTTACACATTGGGTGGTCTAAGAGAGGTTCTGAATCACCACTCCAATTGATCCCAAATTAGGGGGGCACGCAAGAAATAGTAAAGAACACCCTGCGCCAAATTTGAAGCTTCTACATTTGTTTCAAGTTACTATCTTTATTAATTTCGAAAATATGCTTTAAGGTCCTCGGAACTGAGTGGCTGGTCCCCGACCCACTACTCCAATGGGGCCCAAATTTCAAAGACATTTACGAAATAGGAAGGGACACCCTGATACCAAATTTGGAGGTTCTATCTTCATTGGTTACGGAATTATGCTCGTTTGGCCTAAATTCGATCAAAAAGTTCTAAGTTCCGAAAACATTGTCCAATCCTCACCGTACGTAATCACCGCCGCAGTTTCATTACCAATTACCTACAGCACAAATTTCATGAAGATAGCCTCATTAGTTGTTGAGTTATCGTGATTTTTTATATATGTTCGTTAGCCCTGACACCGATTAAAAGGTCCGGAATCCGAACCGTTGGACTGATTTCGCCTTTATATAGTCCGCGCTGTACTTATAGTACTAGTTAACCCTTGTACACAATTTGAACGGTCTATCCTAATTTTAAGTAACTATTTTTAGTAATTTCGATTATAAGCCTTTAAAACTTGGGAGGTCTGAGAGGGGTACAAAACCACCACTCCAATTGATCCCAAATTAGGGGAACACACAAGAGATTGTAAAGAACACCCTTGTGGCAAATTGGAAGCTTCTACATTTTATTATTTATTAATTTTAAAGATATGCTTTAAGGTCTTCGGAGATGTGTGGCTGGTCCCCGACCCAGTACTCCAATGGGACCCAAATTCACAAGACACTTAGGAAATAGGAAGGGACACCCTGATACCAAATTTGGAGGTTCTATCTTCATTGGTTTTGGAATTATGCTCGTTTGGCCTAAATTCGATCAAAAAGTTCTAAGTTCCGAACCCATGTTCCAATCCCGACCTCACGCAATTCCCGAAGTAGTTTCATTACTAGTAACCTACAGCACAAATTTGATGAAGATAGCGTCATTAGTTGTTGAGTTATCGTGATTTTTTATATTTGTTTGTTAGCCCTGAAACCTATTAAAAGGTCCAGAATCCGAACCCATGGGTCGATTCGCCCATATGCAATCGCCGCCGTACTTTCAGTCCTAGTAACCTACAGTTAAAATTTCATCAAGATAGCTCCATTATTTTTTGAGTTATCGTGCCTACGGACGGACAGACGGACGGACATGGCTATATCGACTCAGGCGGTCACGCTGATCACAAATATATATACTTTTCCATATCTAGCTGGCTTCCTTTATGTGGTTACAAACACCATACCAAAGCTAATATACCTCTTTACCTATTCTATGTGTAGGGTATAAAAATAGTAAATTAAAATTAATATTTCAATTGTGTACACGGGTTTATTAGTTTTGAAAGTGTGACTGAGACTGCATATGGGCGAAATCGTACCTTGTTTTCGGGTTCTGGAACCTTTGAAAATTCAAACTCTAAAAAACGTATATCTTAAAAACCAAAACTCAGAAACTAATTACGCTATTTTGATGAAATTTATATACCCCCACTACTCCCAAGTTGTAGAGCTGCCATAAAACTTCTTATTTTATATGAGCATTCGTCTCCACTTAATGAAGCTGGGTGTTTGAAATTTTGCCAAAAATAGTTTAGTGTAATGGCCTAATTTAGTTGGTCTACTGCAAAGGTTTCGAGTAGCTGCCATACAACTCCTTCTTTTATATGAGTATTCCACTACAATTAATAAAGCTGTATGTTTGAAATTTTACCAAAAGTAATTAACCGGATGATATAAATGACGCAATCTTCATAAAATTTGTGTTGTAGAGTACTCGTAATGAAACTACGATGATGATTGCGTACGGTGGGGAATGGACAATGTGTTCGGAACCTAGAACTTTTTGATCGAATTTAGGCCAAAGGAGCATAATTCCGAAACCAATTAAGATAGAACCTCCAAATTTGGTATCAGGGTGTCTCTTCCTATTTCCTTAGTGTCCTTGAAATTTGGGACCAACTGCAGTAGTGGGTTGAGGACCAAAACAGTTCCGAAGACCTTAAAGCATATTTTCGAAATCCAGAATCCGAACCCAAGGTCAGATTTCGCCTTTATACAGTTCGTGCCTTTTCGATCTCCCAAGGTTTAAAGGCTTATCATCGAAACTAATAAAAGTAGTAACTTAAAATTAAGATAGAACGTTCCAATTGTGTACAAGGGTTAACTAGTATTGAAGGTATGACGCGGACTGCATATGGGGGAAATCGCACCATGGTTTCGGGTTCTGGAACCTTTGAAAAGTTCAAGGGCTTACAAACATATATCTTAAAAACACCATAACTCAAAAACTAATTCCGCTATTTTGATGAAATTTATTTTTATTATAATTCTATTAAATATTTTTTAATAAACTATATAAAATTTTTTTTTTTTGTATTAAATTTTTATAGCCTACACCGATAGAATAGGTAAAGAGGTATATTAACTTTGGTATGGTGTTTGTACCCACCTAAAGGAAGCGAGCTAGATATGGAAAAGTATATATATTTGTGATCAGCGTGACCTCCTGAGTCGATATAGGCATGTCCGTCCGTCCGTCCGTAGGCACGATAACTCAAAAAATAATGGAGCTATCTTGATGAAATTTTAACTGCAGGTTACTAGGACTGAAAGTACGGCGGGGATTGCTAATGGGCGAAATCGGCCCATGGGTTCGGATACTGGACCTTTTAATCGATCAAAGGGATAACGAACATATATAAAAATTCACGATAACTCACCAACTAATGACGCTTTCTTCATCAAATTTGTGCTGTATGTAGTAACATGAATCTAATGGAACTACTTCGGGGATTGCGTAAGTTCGGGATTGGACCATGGGTTCAGAACCTAGAACATTTTGATCGAATTTAGGCCAAAGCATAATTCCGAAACTAATGAAGATAAAACCTCCAAATTTGGTATCAGGGTGTCCCTTCCTATTTCCTTAATGTCCTTGAAATTTTAGGCCCATTGGAGTAGTGGGTCGGGGACCAGCTACATATATCCGAAGACCTTGAAGCATATCTTTAAAATTAATAAAGATAGCAATTTGAAAAAATATAGAAACTTCAAATATGGCGCAAGGGTATTATTTACTATCTCTTCCGTGTCCCCCTAATTTGGGATCAATTGTAGTGGTGGTTCAGTACCCCTCTTAGACCACCCAAGTTTTAAACGCTTATAATCGAAATTACTAAAAATAGTAACTTAAAATTAAGATAGAACGATCAAATTGCGTACAAGGGTTAGGTGCGTACGAGGTGCGTACGGGGACTGCATATGGGTGAAATCGTACCATGGTTTCGGGTTCTGAAACCCTTGAAAAGTTCTAGGGCTAACAAACAATTATTTTAAAAACACCATAACTCAACAAATAATGCCGCTAGTTTGATGAAATTTAAACTCTAGGTTAATAGTAATGAAAGTACCATAGGAATTGGTTCTGGTCTAGTTTAATTTCGAAGCCAAAAAATATATTTCCTATTTCCTATGTATCCCCGAAATTTAGACTTAATTGTATTGGTTCAGCTGTGTTCAAAGGTACTTGCTGCATTTATTTATAATTTATTTTTATATTTAAATGAATTATATGAAAAGATCTAAATTTGTAATTGTATTTTAGAATTACATTTATTGCATATTTTACGTTTATAAGCTTTTCTATTAGGTATATAAACTAACCATTTAAAATAATCGCAATTTTGATAAATTTGGATTATTAAATACATTATGCTTTGATTATCTTTTTATCACAAAATTTAATAATTAGAATTTTTTCATTTTGTTGAATTGGAATAAATATAATATAAGGGCGAAATCAGCTCAAGGGTTCGGATTCTGGACCTTTTAATCGGTTTCAGGGCTAACGAACATATATAAAACATCACGATAACTCAACAACTAATGACGCTATGTTCATGAAATTTGTGCTTTTGGTTATTGGTAACTACGGCGGCGATTGCGTACGGTGAGGATTGGACAATGGGTTCGGAACTTTGAACTTTTTGATCGAATTTAGGCCAAACTAGCATAATTCCGTAACCAATGAAGATAGAACCCCCAAATTTGTTATCAGGGTGTCGCTTTCGATTTCCTTAGTCTCCTTGAAATTTAAGCCGAATTGGAGTAGTGGGTGGGGACCAGCCACTTAGTTCCGAGGACCTTAAACCATATTTTCGAAATTAATAAAGATAGTAACTTAAAATTAAGATAACAAGTTCCAATTGTGTACAAGAATTAACTAGTTTTGAAAGTATGAAGGGGACTGCATATGGGCGAAATCGTACCACGGTTCCGGGTTCTGAAGCCCTTGAAAAGTTCAAGGGCTAACAAACATCTATCTTAAAAACACCAAAAAAACTTAAAAAATAATGCCGCTTGATGAAATTTAAACTCTAGGTAACCAGTACCTAATGAATGTACCATGGGAATTGCTTCTGGTCGAGTTTAACTTCGAAGCCAAAGAATATATTGCTTATTTCCTATGTGTCCCCGAAATTTTGACTTAATTGTAGTGGTTCTGCTATGTTTAAAGGTACTTGCTGCATTTATGTAAAATTTATTTTTATATTTAAATGAATTATATGAAAAGGTCTAAATTTGTAATTATATTTTAGAAATACTTTATTATTTATAAATACTTTATAATTTATTGCATATTTTGCATTTATAAGCTTTTCTATTAGGTATATAAACTAACCATTTAAAATAATTAAAATTTTGAAAAATTTGGGTTATTCAATATATTATGCTTTGATTAGCTTTTTATCACCAAATTTAATAATTAGAATTTGTTCATTTTGTAATTGAATTGGAATAAATATATTTCATTTTTTTCAAGTTTTTTTGTTTTTTAATATTTTTAAATAGATAAATTAGTAAGAATTTGTAATATTTTTTAATAGATAGTGTAATTAGAAAATGTTTTTAAGTATTATAAAGTTAATTTGGTTAGCTATGTCTTACGATAAATTTAATAACAGCTTTTATGGTGTTAAAACGACTTATGGTATGCCCTTAAATTTTAACCAAACCTAGGGTATTTCTAAGTCGGCTGCACCGACTGACTGTTTCTTTACTTGTTTTAAATATATAATAGCATAAAGGAAATAAATAAGACTTAGTGGGTATGCACGGGTATCTAAAAGTTGACAAGGGCAACTATAATCTTCCTCGTTTTTTTAGCAAATCAATTTCCATAAGCCGTGTTTCGCCATCTTACTAAAACCCTAACAGTGTAGGGGTGAGCATCTGTCGCACTCCTTGTTTCACGTTGAAAAACTTTTAGGGGAGGCATTAATTGTTTGATTTCATTGGAACAGGTGTTCGTCCCTACTAGGTATCTATAAAGCAGAGTTAGTGACCAAACGGTACGCCGATGGTTAAGTGGAGTGAGCGATGAGGTAACACTGGGATCATTTATAAGACGGATAGCTCTATTTTGCACTTTATCGAGATAGCCCAGTGCGGTTTGGGGGCTCCAGCCCAAATATGTGCATTATACTCCATTTTTGGTCTAATGTAAGTTTTATAGATTTTTAGAAGATCAGGTGCAGTAAAGTAAGTTTTACAGCGAAACAAAAAACCTAAACATTTAGCTGCATCTTTAGCTATACCAAAAATGTGGTTTGACCAGGTCAATTTTTGGTTTAACCCGATACCCAGAATGTTCAGGTCTGTTGTGTGCTGCAAAGGTATACCCTGAAATGACAAGCTGGGGGTAGATATTGCAATTTTCCGCGAGATTAAACAGCATTGGGTCTTTTTTGTGTTGAAATCAACACGGTTACACTCTCCCCATTTTTGGATTTTTGCTAAATCATTGTTTAGCTCTCTAGTCATGAAATTTTTTGATGTTGTGTTAATCTGATGATTAATGTTACAGCGACTATGAAATTCATAGGAAGCCACAAGGGTGCTGTCATCTGCGAAACTGTGAATTGGATTGGAGGTTATTGAAAGTAAGTCATTGATAAATATTAAGAAAAGAGTTGGGGATAGAACAGATCCTTGGGGGACACCAGCATTTATTTGAAATCGGTTGGATGTATAACCATCCACAAGTACACGAATTGTGCGATTTGAGAGAAAATCTCCAATACATTTAAGAAAAACCCTACCTAAACCTAAAGCCTCGCATTTTGCTATTAAAGCATCATGCCATACTCGGTCAAAAGCTTTAGATATATCCAAGGCTACAACATCAGATTCACCAGAGTGGTGAAGACTGATATTTAGCTTCTCGCAAAGGTAAGTCATGAGATCACCGGTTGAACGACGGGCTCTGAACCCGTATTGTCGATCATGGAGCAAACCTTTGCGATCAAGGTATTTCAGAAGCTTTATGTTTACAATTTTTTCCATTACTTTGGAAAGGACCGAGGTTATAGCAATAGGGCGGTAGTTAGAGGGATCGCTTTTGCTGCCTTTTTTTGGAACTGGAAAAACATTCGCAACCTTCCATTGGGCAGGATGAGTACTCGAAGTAAAGGAAAAGAAAAAAAGGTTGCGGAGAGGTTTTGAAATAGTGGAATAAGTTTTTTTGAGAACCATTGAAGTGATTCCATCCGGGCCGGCCGATTTGTTTGCGTCAAGATTTTTCAATATTTTCATCTCTGTTCGTGTCCTAAAGTAAATTCTACCAAAGGAACAGCCAACGCGTGGAATATGAGGTGGATTTTGTGTTGACTGGGGCAGTGTTGAATTGGAAGCAAATTGTTCACCAAACAAGTTTGCTTTTTCTTTAGAATCTGACACAATTCGGTTTTTTTTATCAACAAGTGGGGGAAAAGAGAAATCGCTTACGTCCTCCTTTAACCCCTTTGTAAAAGTCCAAAAGGACTTGCTGTTCTTTGGCATGTGGAGCAACCTACGTTTTATTCTTTGGTTGAATAAGAACTTTTGTTTGTTGATTTTTTGTACTTCAATTAATAATTCACTTACCGTGTTTACTCTGAGGTCACCAATTTTTCTATAAATTTCTGTTGGTTCGATGTCTGGTTTGTATTTCAGCTTCAATGTGCTTTTAATTAATTCCCAGTTGTCTGGTTGAGGAATGTTGATTATAGCGTTCTTCGCTTCTCCTTGTATCTTCTCGTGAAATATAGTCCTTGTCATTAGTTTTTTAAAATCAATGTTATTTGTTTCAGCTAAATAATACTCCACGTTGCCTTTAACAATGAAACAGGACATAGATCGTACTTCTCTAAGTACAGTTGTTGTAATTCTTTCATTTTTATTATTTTTGTATTTATTTTGCGTTTTAAGTTAAATAGTTCGTTTTTATGTAAACTTCTCATAAACAATTTTAAATAACTGAAAAGTTTGTTTCTACGCACTTTTTATTATTAATGAATTAAATAATTATACTTCGTTATCCACTTTTTCGAATTAGTTTGTTTTTAAATATTTTTTGTTTTTTTAATAAATTTTTATTTTATTTTAATCAAATTTTATTTTATTTTATAAGAGTTTGTTTTTAATTGATTTTGTTTTTCTATTCGATCACTGGATTGATTTTAATTTATTTTTAGCAATCTTACCGACTTCGCCACTTATAAAAATTGCTTTTAGACAGTTATAAAAAAAAATATCAAATCAATAAAAGCTGTTTAACACAAAAAACTATGATATAAGAGCATTTGCATTTAGTTAATGTATTATAGAAAAATTGTTGTTGTAGACATTATAATTATTTTGTAATTATAATGTCTACAAAATATCAAATCAATAAAAACTGTTTAACACAAAAAACTATGATATAAGAGCATTTGCATTTAGTTAATGTATTATAGAAAAATTGTTGTTGTAGACATTATAATTATTTTGTTGGGAAACTTACGGTCCCACAGTTTTGTAAATGGGAAATGCTGACGTTATGTCTGCATTATTTTTACAGGTAATATTTGGTGGAGTGTATGTAACTCGAACGTCGAGTTCAAACAATGGGTTCGAATTCTAGAATCTTTTGATTTAATTGATGAGTTATTTCTTTGTCTTGGCTATCCATTAGTTTATTCACATAATTCTAGTTTTTTTTTGGATCATTACCCGCTGGGGGGTACTGTTTTTTATCAAATTCTTCTCTTTTTTTTCTCTTCAATGTTGTCATTCTATTTAACCAATACGTGCATACAGATTTTAAGTACAAAGAATTTTTATTTTTTAAATATTTCTTATGCCAATAATTTTTTAAATTTATTAAATTTACACATTCATGATCAATCCATGGTGCACCATATTTTCTTGGTAGTTTTTTGTATTTTTCACAACGGTAGCACTATTGATAATATTCTGTATCTGACATGTCAGTTTAGTAGCTATTTTGTTTACGCATGTTTCATTGATATTTATGTTTATTAATTGTTGCTTGACAGAAGTAAAGTTTATTTTTAGCACATTTTCAAAAAAATTTGTAAAAATGTGCCTATATAGCTTCACTCTGTCCGTCCGTCCGTCCTTTTTACCTACGTCTGATTAAAAAATATCAGAAATGGGTAGGTATTGCAATAAAAATAGTTTAATGTTAAACCTTTTTTTTGTATCCCCCCCCGTTACGGAGCTACAGCCCCGCAAATTCGGAATAAGCCCTATATTTAAACAGTTATAATTAAAGTTCTATAAGGTATATTTCCAACCTGAAAACAGACAGACAGCTGTTTTTATAAGCTTTACAAATTTTTAAACACCAGTTGTATAGAGTTGCCATACGGTACTAAAATTTACCGTTATTCAAAACTAAGTTTTGCAAAATTTTTGGTCCCTCATAACTTCGGAACGGCTAAATCCATTTGGGACAAGTTTGGGAGAAGTTAGATCCTTAGAATTGAGTAAGAGTCAGCTAACAAAATTTTTTTGTCACGCCCCCTCTTTAGGAGCTGTAAGGGGTCAAAAATTGAAATTTTGCTTTAAATTTTGCTTTTAAACACTTATAACTTGAATACCTGTCAAAATTTTTTTTAATTTATATACAAAATTGAAAGCTCCAAAACGAAAGTTTCAATGAGAGTGAAAGGTTTTTCTTAATTTTGACTTTGTCCGTCCGTCCGTATGTTTACAAAAACTTTTACACCGTTTGAAATAGAGTAAAGAAGTTTTAACCACGTGTAGATATTACAAAAAAATTTATTTCGTAGAAGAATTTTTTTCTGTAGCTCCACCCGTTACAGCACCCCAAATTTTGAAAAAGCCCTATATTTAAATTGTTATAACAAGAGTTTTGTTAAGTGTATTTTCAATCTGAAAACGGCAAAAGATAGCTGGTTTTATAGGCTTCACAAAACTATAAAGCCAAAATGTATAGGGTTGCCATACGGTACTAAATTTTACCATTAAGCTAAACTCAACTTTTGCAAAATTTTTGGTCCCATATATATTCTAAACGGTTCAAGCTAGGGTCTTGAAATTTTAGGAGAAGTTAGATCCTCCGAAATTAGTAGGAGTCGGTTAACAAAATTTTTTTGTCAAGTCCCCTGTTTAGGAGCTATAAGGGCTTGAAAATTGAAATTTTCCTATTTTCAACCACCTGTAATTTTAGCACCTGTTCAAATTTTTTTTTACAAATATACAAAATTTACAGCTGCGGCATTATATTTCAACATATGTTAAAGGTTTTTCTTAAATATGAAAGGGTCTCTTTAAATTGAAGAAATTGTTTCTTAGTCTTAACAATTTTTGTTAGATAATAATATTCTAGGTAAAATTCCAAATTTTGTTGGAGTTCAAAATTGATTTCCTAGAACCGAAAAAAAATGGAAGGGTGAGGACAGGAGGGGGTGGGCAGATCCATCATAAGTTTGCTAAGCAAAAATTTGGGAACCTTCCCTATTGAACGGCTACTAGGTCTTTAAAATTAAAACTTTTATGTTTTTATAAAACAGTAACTTATTCACCAGTGTAAGTTTTTCCAAAATTAAACGTTAACATAGAAGCTCCAACATTATATTTCGCACTTATTAAAAGGTTTTCTTGAGTGCATTGGGGTTATATTCTAAGTATTTCACTATTAGTCATATAATTAATAAATTAATGAAATAACTAAATTATAATTTTATCATAATATATATTTTTATAAAAATAAATGATAAAATACTCAGTGTGAAACTGTATATAATTTTGAAAATGTGCTTTTTAAAAACCCTTGGTTTTTTTACTCACTTGTTTTTATTAGTTTGTTATTGTTAACACTTTTATCAATATTATAAGTTAAATTTTGTAATTCAACAACTATACCTAGATGATCAGAGAAATCAAGCTGGAAAATAGAAATGCTTCCAACAGATTTAGGATCATTGAGAAGAACATGATCCAAGCAGCTATTGGAATCAGGTCTTGTTATCTCCTTGTGACAGAAATAAACTCCATTCGACTTAACAATTGCTTTATAAGTTTTTATATAATAATCACTTTTATTATTTATGTTAAAATTTGAATCACCAATAATTAAAGCTTAGTTGAAAATTTATTTATATTAAAAAATTTATATTCATTATCCAATATCCAAGTTTCGCTAATAATTATAATGTGAATAGTGTTTTTGATGGTATCCAATAAATGAGATATTTCTTCTAATTTGTGTTTTAAACTTCTTACATTTAAATATAATACTTTAAGTGAATCATTATCTTTAATGTAAATATCACTAATCAGGTGTAGATCAGTAGTTACATAAGTTTTAAATGGTAAATTATAACCTATTCTGTTATTCAACAACATTAAGAATTATAGTACTCGTACTATCCTACTATTAGCATTTTTTCTATAAAATAATTTACCATTTTTATCTCTAGTCTTCTTATAAAAGTAGCTGAATTAAGATTTTAATATTTCATTTACAAAAATTTAACTTACAAATTTTGGTCTTACATTTGTGATATCTAAACAGGCTTATTCTCTTGGATTTACAGATCTGGATTCCTCAAAAATTTCGAGTGAGAGTTTTTTCTTCTTTATAGCTGACATCACCTCTTTTCTAGCAACAATACTATTAAATTGTATAATAATTTTTTTTTGCTCACCCGATTTAGGACTACTTTTGCGCGCACTCATGTTCGTAATATTATTAGGTTTAACATTCACTTCTGCTGCAGTTAGAATCCTTAACTCCTCTTACTTGGATATTCATGACACCAGTCCAACCGAAATGGTGTCATGAATATCCAAGTGGTTTAAAACACCACTAATTTCCAGCTGTTTATTTAGTTTATCTTGTTATAGTTTTCCAATTCGATTTTACTGTATGTAATTTCATCCCTGAGCATTAAATTCTCGTTTTGCAGATTCATGTTCTGTTAGATAAGCGAAATAATACATTCTTTTAATTCACTAACCTCGTTTTGAAGTTTAAGAAAATCCGATTCTAGTTAATTTTGATTTGCAAGTATTATTTCCAACTTATTATTTATTTCATTTACATTGGAAAGTTGTGTTGCAGTTTCTTTCAGGTTTTCTTTAGATGTCGCACTTGGAGAAGCTAAATTGGTTGAATTCCTTTTTACTCTTTGTTTTGCATAAAGGGCAAATCCAAATTTTTTCAAGATCCAGTAAGAGCTCCTTCACTGTCCAAATTAGAACAGGTGTTGCACAGCCATTTCTTACACTCACCATCACATTGAATTAAATTATTCCCTCCCTCCGTCCGTGTGTATATCTCAAAAACTTATAAGACTAATTCATAAAAAGTCATTTTTAGACAATGTCTATGTTCCTTTTTATACCCTACACCTATAGAATAGGTAAAGGGGTATATTAACTTTGGTATGGTGTTTGTAACCACCTAAAGGAAGCGAGCTAGATATGGAAAAGTATATATATTTGTGATCAGCGTGACCGCCTGAGTCGATATAGCCATGTCCGTCCGTCCGTTAAAGCATATCTTTAAAATTAATAAAGATAACAACTTGAAAAAATGTACTTCTAATTTGCCACAAGGGTGTTCTTTACTATCTCTTGCGTGTTCCCCTAATTTGGGATCAATTGGAGAGGTGGTTCAGTACCCCTCTCAGACCTCCCAAGTTTTAAAAGCTTAGAATCGAAATTACTAAAAATAGTTACTTAAAATTAAGATAGACCGTTCAAATTGTGTACAAGGGTTAACTAGTACTATAAGTACAGCGCGGGCTGTATAAGGGCGAAATCACCCCATGGGTTCGGATTCTGGACCTTTTAGTCGGTGTCAGAGATAACGACCATATAATAAAAATCACGATAACTCAACAACTAATGAGGCTATCTTCATTTAATTTATGCTGTAGGTTATTGGTAATGAAACTACGGCGGTGATTACGTACGGTGAGGATTGGACAATGGGTTCGGAACTGAGAACTTTTTGATCGAATTTAGGCCAAACTAGCGTAATTCCGAAACCAATAAAGATATAACCTCCAAATTTGGTATCAGGGTGTCTCTTTCTATTTCCTAAGTGTCTTTGAAATTTGGGCCCCATTGGACTAGTGGGTCGGGGACCAGCCACTCAGTTCCGAGGACCTTAAAGCATATTTTCGAAATTAATAAAAATAGTAAATTGAAACAAATGTAGAAGCTTCAAATTTGGCCCAGGGTGTTCTTTACTATTTCTTCCGTGCCCCTCTAATTTGGGATCATTTGGACTGGTGGTTCAGGACCTCTCTTAGACCCCCCAAATGTGTAAAAGCTTATCATCGAAATTAATAAAACTAGTAACTTAAAATTAAGATAGAACGTTCCAATTGTATACAAGGGTTAACTAGTATTGAAAGTATGACGGGACTGCATATGGGCGAAATCGTACCATGGTTTCGGGTTCTGGAACCCTTGACAAGTTCAAGGACTAAAAAACATATATCTTCCATACAACTCCTTCTTTTATTTGAGCTTTACACTACACCTGATGAAGCTGGGTGTTTGAAATTTTGCAAAAAATAGTTTAGTGTAATGGGCAAAGTTACTGCAAAATTTAGTTGGTCTACTGCTGAGGGTTCGAGTAGCTGCCATACAACTCCTTCTTTTATATGAGGATTACACTACACCAAATGAAGCTGGGTGTCTGCAATTTTGCCAAAAATAGTTTAGTGTAATGGCCAAGGTTACTACTAAATTTGGTTGGTCTACTGCAAATGGTTCGAGTAGCTGCCATACAACTCCTTCTTTTATATGAGCATTACTCTACACCTAATAAAGCTGAATGTTTGAAATTTTGCCAAAAGTAATTAACCGGATGATATAATGTATATGTTACGGTCATACGGGTATCCCAGAGTTGACACAGTCTACTCTACTGCACTCTTCCTCGTTTTCTTTGTTTTTTTTTTACTATCAATATGAAATTTACAATGAATTAATTAAGTATATAATAATTATAAGAAAATTGTAAAGACCTCGACATGAGGAATTTATTATTATTAGATTCTTATTGATTGTTATTTAATATTAATTTTGTTAAAAGCTTGAAATGTATTTTTGTTTAACATTAAATTAATTTTTAATTTTAATTTAATTTGCAATTTATTTTACTTGTAATTTTGATTGCGACATTGACATTGTTACTAATTTAAACTACATTAGATTTGTATCATAGATTTAAAGTTTTACTATAATACTATCTTATCCTACACAAAGGGTATTTGACTACAAGGATAAATTTCAGTGGTTATTTTTTAATTTATTTAGTTTAAATTATGCGATTTACTTAAAAAGATTTTTACTTCTTTTTTGTAAATGAGGAGATTGTTTACGGCTTATTGGTTAACAGTTGTTCAGACAATTGTCTTCTGTTTACCCGTTTTACACAATTTTATATAGTAATTTGATTTGTTTCTAGTATTGTGATTGTGTATATCGACCATCCTATCTAAGTTGAAATTGTGTTTCAATATTTTATTGATAATTTTAAAACTAACAAAATGGTTTCCCGTTTACATATGTGATTAAAACTTACATATTTTTCGGAATATAGCAAATTTGTTGGATGAAACGTGGGATATCACTTTATTGTTTTGATTGCCTTTTTATTTAAAATATTTAATTTATACATAAATCGTTATAATCGTTATCGAATGTAGACGTGCTAAAAATTAACGGAAAAACTGAAATTAATAATTTTTAATTTTTTTATTAAACTTAAGTTGAGTAATTTTTTTATTACCGCTTGAAATTGAAATTTGATCACTTCATTATTTAAAGTGATCGAGCAGTTGTTCTTACAACCATAAGCTTTTGATAGCAATGGATTGTACTAAATGTAAGCTGCAAATTAGAGGAGAAACAGGTGTAAGGTGTGCTGGGGTATGTAACAAGATATACCACAGTCAAATTAAATGCTCGGGACTAGATCAGTCTTCCATTGGAGTACTAAATGTGAATCCCAATATCAAATTTATATGTGATGAATGTGTTTTATACATCCAAAATGTTGATATGGTGGTTCAAAACATAGATTGCGCAGTCAAAAAAAATAGTGATTATTTAAAAGAATATAAGGCTGAATTTGAATGTGCTTTGAAGAAAAATGAACAAGAGGTTATTCAATTGCTAAAAGCCATCGAAGGAAGATACTTAGAGAGATTAGAGCAAATAAAAAAAGAACAAAAAAGCGAAATTGAAAAAATGTGTCAACTTACGGAAACCTTCAAATCGGAGAGTGCAAATATGAATGCCAATCTTAAAAATACAATATCCAAGAACAATGAACTGTGCAGTGAATTAAAAATTTTAAACAATGAAAATAAAAAAAATATAAATATAGGTCAAAATATTTCATTTGCTGATATTTTAAAAAGTGCTAGTGTAAGCAAAAAAAATTTGCCACCAATAAAAACAGGTGTACCATTGGTTATTAAACCGAAACAAAAACAAAAATGCCAATTAACTAAAATGGATTTAAGTAAACAAGTGGATCCAATAAATCTCAAGATAAAAAATGTGGTAAATAGAAAAAATGGAATGGTGCTAATTGAAACTGATACAAAAGAAGAACGGGATAAAATAATAAATAAACTTGAAAATAAGATGGAAGATTATGAAATTAAGGTGCCAGCTGAAATAAAAACAAAAATTGAAGTTGTACATATGGGTGTTAAATATACTGAAGAAGACTTAATTAACAAACTTAAGGCACAGAACGCTATTTTAGAGCATAGTTCTATGAAAGTGGTGAAAATATATCAAGCAAAAAATTTTACAAATACTAAATATAATGCTATAATAGAAATTGATAAAGAATCTTTCCGAAAAGCGATTGAAAATGAAAAGGTATCAATAGGATGAGAGCGTTGTAAAGTTTTCGATGCTTTGAGAGTTCTACGATGCTACAAATGCAAGGGGTTTAATCACAAAGCTGTAAATTGTACCAAAGAGGAAACATGTAGCAAATGCCATCAAAATCACAAAAGTAAAGATTGTAATAAAGAAGAAGTTAACAAATGTATTAATTGTTTAAAAGTTAATGAAACACTAAAGCTTGGTTTAAACGTTGATCACAAGACTTTTAGTGTAACGTGTCCAGTTTACCAAAGAAAGTTAAGCAATCTAAAACAAAAAATTGGATATTAGCAATCAGTGATAGTTGAGAAAGAAAACAAAATCTCAATTGCTGTGGATATTAGTAGTGAACATACTAATACTAATGATAATAATATTAATGTCAATACTAATAATAATAATAACACTAATAATAATAATAATAATAAAAATAAAATTTATAATAATAATAACATTAATAATAATAATAATAACATTAATAATAATAATAATAATATTAATAATAATAACAATAATAATAATAGCAATAATAATAATAATAATAATAATAATAATAATAATAATAATAACAATAATAATAATAATAATAATAATAATAATAATAATAATAATAATGATAATAATGTAGAAAATAAATTGGATATTGTAAGAAAAATTATAACAAAAACGGAAGAATCCAATTAAAAACCTGGTCAAAGCCATAAATGCAGTGTATTACTTAAACTATTACCCTTCAAAAAGATAATTAATGCAAACAAGAAAACTTGCACAATTTAAGTTAAAAAGAACAGTAATAATAATATATGTTTCTCTCACAAAAATTCGTAAAAACATCGTAACAACAGATTCCAACAATAAACTTCTTCAGAGTGAAAGTATTAATGATAGTCAAAATAAAAATAATAATATTGCTAATAATAATATTACTCTTATGAATAAAGACATGCCTAAAGATGAAAGACAACTTGTAGTGCCAACAACTAAATATGCTAACTGGATAAAGGGTGAAACGATAAACGTAGGCAGTAGTGAGATTGCAAAGTCAAATAACAAAAGCTTTATTAATCCACTAGCTCCACCGATTGTCAGATTAACTAGAAATGCGATTATATCTGGTGACAATATTTATGCTATTTCTCGGCTTAGAGAACACAGAATATACAACAATGTTAGATTATTTTTGTCGTATTTTCATGATCATGATGATATCTGTTACGAGGGAATGACGCAAACTAGTCTAAAAGTACTTATACACCAAGAAGGTTTGCCAAATAACCATCAAGAGCTCTCTAACCTATACTTTAATTATCATGAAACTACAGGAGTATCAAGAAAGGAAGTGCTACAAGATCTAGCTCATTTTAGAAGACATGTAGAAAATAAATACAGAGAGAATGTGCAGAGATATAGAGAAACATGGCAAAATTATTTGATTGGAAGACCATGATGATGGACAAACTATTGAATTTGAAAATGGTGCATTTTAATGCTAGAAGTTTGAGGAAAAATCTAATCGAAATTGAAACATTTATAAAAATTAAAAATGATGTTGATATTATCATGGTTGGAGAAACTTGGCTTTATTCAGAAGAAGAAAAATACTTTAATATTCCTGGGTATACAGCATCCTTTATCTCTAATAATTTAAGCAGAGGAGGTGGCTGCGCAATATATGTAAAGCAAGGTATTAGTCACAAAGTTTTGGAAACATCTATTACGTTCAATACTATTGTAATTTCTTTAGAAGATACCAAACCTATCATTAATATTGCCGTATGTTACAAAAGCCCGTCTGAAAACAATAAGGCATTTATAGAACATCTAGATCAGCTGTTCAATAAGTACAAAAATATAATTGTGGTTGGTGATACTAACATCGATTTGCTCTCTGAAACGGACGCAAGCAGAATGTATATGGATATGCTAGATGTTAACTCTGTTAACATAAATAACATGAATGAAGCTACTAGAATTACATTAAACTCAGCGACTCTGTTAGATCATGTTCTTTCAGATCTTAAGACGAATCGATTTGGTTTTAATATCACTTTGCATGATATTCCTAACCTAGATCATAAAGCAGTATGTGTTGAAATTAAATCAGTTCTCAGAAAACTTGAAACGATGGTGTATAATCAAATAACTGGTACTAACTATGCTAAATACTCATATCTGTTGGAATTTCACTTACGTAGACATACTTGTCAAAATATTGATGAATTGATTGAAGTTATAAAATATTGCAAGGAAACTAGTACAAGTGTTAAATATATGAGAATTAGAAAAAATAATTCGTGGATGTCCAGAGAAATTTTAAAACTAATAGGACACAGAAATAAATTGTATAAGTTTCATAAAAAATACCCTAATATTGGGGAGCATAAAATAAAATATAATGAATTAAAAAACAAGGTTAATGTAGAGATAAAGAAAGCAAAGCAAAATTATTTTAATAGAAAATTACAAGAAGCTGGTTCAAATACTAAAAAGATATGGAATGTTCTGAACTCTCAGATAGCAAACCAAAAAGCAGATAGTAACAATATTATAAATGAAATAAGACACAATGATAAAATTTTAAATATTAGCAAAGACATAGCCAACGGCTTTAATGAACATTTTAGTAATGTTGGAAGAGAGTTAGCTGATAAAATACAAACTGAAGAAGAAAATATAATAAAAAATAGAATAAATTAAAGTTCCATGTTCTTGGTACCTACTAATGAAATAGAAGTGCATAATGTTATTATGAATCTAAAAGATAATTCACCTGGCTCGGATAATATAGCAGCAAAAGACTTAAAAGCGGTAGCTGAGATAATATCTCCGATAATTAGTAATTTTATTAATGATAGCTTTCGCACAGGAAGCTATCCTAGTTTATTAAAATGCAGTACTGTGATTCCAATATACAAGAATGGTTCTCCCTTGGAAACATCTAATTACCGGCTGATAACACTCACTAGCTGCATGAGTAAAATATTTGAAAAAATAATTAATAAAAGAATATGTGAATTCATTAAATGTGCAGGCGGATTTGACATCAATCAGTTTGGCTTCCAAAAGTCGTATGGAACTGATGTAGCAATCAATGATTCTGTGAAATCTATTATTGGACATCTTGATAAAGGAAACTATGTATGCTCTGTTTTTGTAGATCTGAGTAAGGCATTTGACACAGTGGACCATCAAATATTGTTGGACAGATTATATAAAATTGGAATAAGAGGACTACCACATGAACTACTAAGAACGTATTTGAGAAACAGATTTATCAAAACGAAAGTTAATGGTGTTTGTAGCAATGAACGTGCCATAAATATAGGTGTGCCACAAGGGTCAGTTCTTGGACCTACCTTGTATCTATTGTATGTGCATAATATGCAATTTTCTAACATTAAAGCTGATTATAAAATATTTGCTGATGATACATTGCTTATCTATACTGCAAAAAATGCGGAAACATTAGAAAGATTGGTCAATAATGATTTGAAATTATATATGAGATGGTTAAATGGAAATAAATTAACAATGAACATTGAAAAAACAAAGTACATGATTTTTAAACGTCTAAATAAGCCTGATATCAATCCAAAAATTTGTATTGATAGTAGAGAAATTAAAAGAGAACAAACTTATAAATATCTCGGTATTATAATAGATGACAAATTATCATGGAATGATCATGTTAATTACATTATAAAAAAGATAATGCCATTGCTAGGCTCTATTAGAAAAAGTGGAATAATATTAGATGACAAATCAGCTAAACTTTTATTTCATGCACACATCATGTCTCATATAAGATACAATGTGGCGACATGGTCGTGTTGTTCAAATACATTAAAAATGAAAATGAAAATATTAATAAACAAAGCAATCAAGATACTATACAAACTAAATTGGCGTACTCCAACTGATGATATATACAAAAATACGGGATTCCTTAACTTAGACGAATTAATAATATTGGAAAAGGCTAAAATTATACATAAACTAGAAAATGGTGTTACTAAAAGTAAAACTTTATTATCAAAAAGAAGGAATATTCACAATTATAACACAAGAAACATGGGAAAGCTATGTCATGAAAAAACTCGAACTGAATTGGCTAGAAGCAGTAATTTTTGCTCATCAATAAAAATTTACAACTATCTTCCGGAGAATTTAAAGAATTGCAGTAATATAAGTCGCTTCACATTCAAATTGAAAATATTATTAAAAAAAGATCAGGCTTTATTAAAAAAATTGTTAGAATTATAACTAAATTAATATTTTATTGTTAAATATACATTAGGTTATAATAAAAATATATATTTAATTTTTGTATTTATACTCCATAACTGTATATACATATATTATAATTGCTAAGACTCTTATACCAATTTTAAGTTATTGTCTAAGTCTAGTATATTGTAATTTTATAACTGTAATATCATGAATTTATAATAAATAAATAAATAAAATAAAAAAAAAAAAAAAATATATTATGATTATATATAAATAAGTTAAGTGAGATAGTATATACGATGAATAGATGCTGTACAAGGCGCTATCGCAGAGGAAGTTTCATCCTTTTTAAAATGAAAACATTTGGACAAACTTTTTTTTTAACATGGCCAATATGCTCAAACCATCTTAATCTATTACCAAGTACAAGACCGAGGAAATTAAACGTTTTCACAATTTCAATTGAGCAGTTTTTATAGTGAATATTGAAATTATTATCTGTTTTATTATAGAATACAATTATTTTGATTTTTTTTGCATTTAATAGTAGACGATGTTTATCCAGCCATATGTTGACGGTTTCTAAATCACAGTTAATTGTATTTGCCAAGTCAACCTATTATTTTCAGCATATTTTAATAAAGCTGAAGTTTTCCTTTTAAATTTAGCTGACATATATCAGTAATATATATTTGAAAGAGGTGGGGACCTAAAATGGAACCCTGGAGATCTAATTGTCTTTGCCTGACTTTGAGAAGAATTGATGCGAACAATTTTTTGTATATTAGAGATATATGATTTAAAAAGATTCAGTTAAAACTTTGATTAGATAATTAGATAAGTGGAATAACATGGTCTACACAATCGAACGCTATTTACAAATCAAGGAATACGCAAGCCACAAATTTGCGTGAATCGATTTTTCTAGTAATAAAATAAGTTAAGTTAATACAAGCCACAAGCCGCTTGGATTCGTAGAACTTTTTACGAATCCATATTGTTCCTGACTAAGAATAGGGCTGTGGTAAAGGAAATTATTTAATCACTTCTTTATAACTAATTCGAAAATTTTGGAAAAAGCTGGTAAAACTGAGATAAGGCAATAATTTCAACAAAGTTCAGTATTTCAACTTCTGTATATTGGTGTTACAATTGCTGTTTTAAGAGAATTTGGGAAAATTTAAGTTTGAAAAGCAATATTAATGAACTTTACTAGGATTGGAGTGTTTCATAACAGAAGTGCTCAAAATTCCTTATCATAAATATAAAAGATTAGAAATTACCAATTCTAATACCAATATTTCAATGTGAGTAAATAGGATTCCCATACATCTATAAATTAAATCGAACCAGAATTTTTCAAATTAAAAGAAGTTAACTATTAAATATTTAATTATGTAGAACATTAAAAAATAAGTAAATTAAGAGAATAAATTTAAAAATTATTTAAAATCGAAATGATTAATCAAAAGTACTAAATTATACAACAGTAAATGGATTACAGCAAAAATTATTAATCCTCTAGAAAAGTAATTGCTGCTTGTGTGTAAAATTTGATTGAATTGTATAAAACGTTTAAATCTGTAATTTTGTAGATGCATTTTATAAATACATTTAGGTACTTCATGTTCTTTTGTTTTTTAATATTTTTAAATAGATAATTTAGTAAAAATTGTTATTGGTTATAAGAAAATGTAAAACATTTCCTGTAAAATCAAGTCCGTATGTTCCTGTAAAATAAAATCCAGTTGAATCAAAGTTAAATCAAATTATCCAGTTAAATCGAAATAATTTTCCTGTTGTTGCAGGAATTTGTTTTCTGTGTTCTTGTGCATCTATAGTTGCTTTCCAGTTATTTTCCAGTTTTTGCTATTTGCTGTTAATAAGCTGTTTAACTTCTGTTGTAATAAATTTATCCTATTATGGTAATATATTTGTGGTAATAAGTTAGATCCTTAATTTGGTGATACTTTATTATGTCTATCCTGGTAGTTATGCGGTTCTTGTCTTAACCAAAGTGCTGAGGGCCATAAGCCCTATGTCACACTGTGATGGTTATTTCTCTATGGGCTGAACCCAATTTAGAGACTCTGTCTTAGTCAAATTTTAATGTAAAAATACGTTGAAGTTACCTAGGTATTGTATTAGTATAAATTAAATGTATGTGTACGGTGAAGTTATATAGGTATTGTAATAATTGTAGTGTTAGAATTATTGAATGCACTACACTGTCATCTTTTATAATCAAAGACATTTATTAATGTAAGCACTAATTTAGTTTAATTATATTAAAAAATTTAATAAATTGTTTTTAGTTTAGTTTCTGGCAAATAAAATGAAAAGCGTTCTGCACAAATTAGTAACCATGATAAATTTCCCGATTTTGCTGGAAATTTTAAAGAGTTACAAAATTTTACGAAAAGAATACGAATAAGTCTAAACATATTTGCAGACTTAATTGAGTCAAAACTACAAGAAAAAGCGAGGAAAATTTTGGAAATAAATAATCACAGTAAAACATGGACTAAAATAAAAGAAGTTCTTATAAAAAATTTTAGCGATCGGTATAGTCTTGAAGAACTTTTTGACCAACTGAGAGCTACAACCTTCTAAACAAATTCAGTTGATTTCTACAACGAAATCAAAAATATATTAAGAAGGTTAAATATTAAAGTTAATTTAGAATTAGGAGCAACTACTGCGACAAACAATTAGTAATAATAAATATTCTACTCTAAGTATTTTCAAGAACAAAATGCCTGAATTTAAATTTAATTTTAATAGTTTAACTAATTTAATAGTAATTTTAAAATTCCTACAATAGATACAATATATTAATATCTTTTGAATTCGGACCAGGTTCGAAAATAAATTTTAATTGTTTGTGCAAACTTAGTAAATTTATCTTTAAAGGTTAGAAATAATGTTTGGTTTCGAGAATTAATTTTAATTGTTTGTGCAAACTTAGTAAATTTTTCTGGCTACCCGAATCTACGCCCCAGGAATTTTGGCCAAAAAAAAAAATTAAAAAAGGCCCAAAATGTTGTATGAAATTGGGGCGTTTTTTCATATGAAAAATTACCCCAATTTTTTTAAATTTTAGGGTCCAAATTCATTTTTTTTTTGGCCCCAATATGAATTTTGGCCCCAAAAAATAAAATAAAATTGGGGTCAAAAATTCATTTTTTTAATTGTTTGTGCCAAAATTCATATGAATAAGCGTAAAACTCTGCTTTTGAATCCAACTCTAAAATCCCTCCTAATTCAGAATCCCACATATACAGGATTATTTGGTTGGGAACTAAAGGTGTTTCTGTTATAATGAACTTTGTTTTAATGGAGTTTTTTTCATATTTTTCGAGATTACAAATTTCACAGTTGTTTATAAATTACGTTACTCTTTTGCACAATTTTGGGTGGTAGTATAGTAATTTAAATTCGTTACATACTTCCGAAATTCCACGGTGATGTTTTTTAAATAATCTTTTCTGTAGTTTCGACAAGTTTTTCTTCGTCTGTTATATCTTCTAATAATTTGTGACATTTAATTAATTTTAATTGGTCAATAGATGTAAAATACCTTTTCTAAAGTTTTAAAAATATCAGAGTCTTCTATATAAATTGCGTTAATAGTTTTAAGGTTAAAATGATTTTTTAAGAGTTTAAGCTTAAACGTCGCCCGATGCGGTTCTACTCTAGCTCATACTTAATGAAAAAAGTAAAATAGTCTTTCAAAATAAAAATTATAAAAATAATCATTAAAAAAACAAAAAAAAATATTTAATAAAAGTGCAAAACTTTTTTTTGATTGCATCCTCTTAAAGGATTGCAATCATGCCATTTAAAAGCAATGTGAAAAAAAAAATACATTAAAAGAATCCATAAATGAAAAACTTTGCAATATCTTAGACAAAAACGAACAAAAAGTGAATGAATTGCAAGAATTAGTGAATAAACTGCAAAAAGAAAATGCAGAGTTAAAAGAAGCTATGAAAAAGCGCCCCCCAACCACCTCAAATGAAAGGGTTGAGAAGAACTACAATTTTCCTATTCCACTGATGGACACCGATTGTGAGGACAGTGAAATAGAATCGGAAGAAGAAATAGAAAAAATCGAAGAAATTCAAAATATGGATAAAAAAAATCCGAATTACAATCAAACTAATAATACCGACAAAAAAATGCCACCAATAAACTTATTTAACACCAAGGTTAGCCGATTAAAAGAACTGATGAAAAATAAGCTACAGGTAAAAAATTTTTTAGTAAAAGAATATCCAACCAACCAATCAGCAGCACTATATACCTACAATATAGATGATTTTAATAAAACCAAAGAATTGCTAAATCATGCAGAGGTTAAACATTACACATATACCCCAAAAGAACAAAAAAGAATTACTATGGTCTTGAAAGGTTTAAACAATACGTACTCACCTGAAGAAGTACTGCATTACTTAAAACAACATGAAACCGAAAACACCAAATTTGAAAAAGTAACACGCTTGACTACTAAGCACTCAATAAAGAATAATATCTTACTACCACATTATATTATCCAAGCAGCACCAGGTAGTTTAAAAGAAGAATTAATAAAAATAAAATCCATTGATTACCAAATTATAAGATGGGAAAAGTTAATGAAACGAGACCTAGTGCAATGCACCAAATGCCAGCGGTTCTCGCATTCTTCTGCAAATTGTTTTGTGTTAAATGCGGAAAAAATCACTCACCAAGCCCATGCACAATTACCCCAGATGATCCCAAGGAAAAGCTGTATTGCATATTGTGTGGTAATAATGGACATCTAGCTTCTTACACAAAATGCGAGGAATATCAAAAAAAATTAAAATTACGCGAAGAAATAAAAGAAACAAAAAAAAAAACAAAATTGTAAGTAAATATAATATGTCACAGAGTTTTATTAATAAAAACATTTCTTATGCTAATGCTTTAAGTAATAACAATAATATTAACACTAATTCTAAAAATAACAATAATATTAACACTAATTCTAAAAACAACAATAATATTAACACTAATTCTAAAAATAATTGTAATAACACTGATGCTAATAACAATAACAATGATTCTTATTTAAATATATTACTAGAAATAAAAAATTCAATCTTAAAATTAGAAAAAGAAAACACAGAAAATAAAAACAATTTTAAACTAATTTTCAAAAAACTTAATATGAAACCTAACCAACAATATGTCACATTTAACTAAAACTTTCAAATTAATTTCAGTAAATGTCAATTCTTTAATCTCTTACAATAAAAAACTTTCTCTTTTACACTTTCTTGATAATCATAAACCTGATTTCATGTGTCTGAGCGAAACAAAATTAAATACAAGCATTAATATTAATTTTGACAATTATACCATAATTAGACGAGATAGAATGTCAAACATAAAAGGTGGTGGCGTGGCCATATGTATTAAAAAAAAATATAAATATAACTACTGAAGCAACAAAATTTTTGATGCATTTAAATGCATTGAAGCGTGTATAATATTTATTAAATTAAAAAATGCAAAAAAATTATTAATTATTTCTGTCTACGTGCCAGACAGAAACAACGATAAATTTATTGAAGAAATAGAAAAAATTTTTGTTACTCTAAATTTAGATAACACAAACAATTATTATAATATAATAGCAGGTGATTTTAATGCAAAACATATAAACTGGTCTAATACATATAATGACACAAGAGGAAATTTATTAAATAATTGGATAAAAAATAATGATTTAAAATATAAATTAAAATTACATAAAACAGATGGCCCCACTTTTGTCAGATCTAACTCTTATATTGATTTAATAATAACTGATGTTCGATTTAATTTTTTTTACAAAAACCCATATAATAAATTAACAACAATGGCATATGATAGCGATCACAATGCGATTAACTTCGAATTTTCAATAACAAATAACGATTTAAATATACAAGAATTAACAGAACAGCATAAATTTCTTTTCAAAAACACCAACTGGAATAAATTTAAGAAAAAACTTGATAAAAACGTTGATACCGAATATTTAAATTCTGGAAATCAGATTTGTGATAACAGCAATTTAAATATAAAAAATATAAATTATCATTTAGTTAAAATAGACAAAATAATTATTAAAACTATAGATGAAGTAGTACCAAAAAAGGAACAAATTAATAACATGAACAAAATAAATTCTCCGATAATTAAAAAACTAATAGCTAAAAAAAACAGCTTGCTTAACGATCTTCATCGAATACGCTCACAGAACCTAAATTTTTCTATTCATCAAATAAACTTTCTTAAAAACCTCCTTAACAACATTAATTCTTTAATAAAACAGCGCATTAAATTCGAAATTAATCAATATTGGCACAATAGAATTAGTAAAATTAATAGCAAAAACAATAATATGTTCCCTGAAATAAACAAAATTTTTAGAAAAAAATCCAACTTCAATATCAATAGTTTGCATATAGATAATAACGAACTATTAACTAAAAACAATATAGATGAGGCTAATCTCAGTAAAACAAACGACAATAAATATATTTTAAAAGAAAAAAAAGATATTCTAAATGTTATTAGCTCATATATAGAAGATACACATAAAATAAGCATTCCTGATACCGTATTCCACAATCGCATTAAAAATAAAATAAACGAATTTAAAAATATAAACAAAATCAAAAAACAAAATAATATAACAATACGTAAATTTAGTGTTAACAATAAAGCTTCACAACAAAAAAACAGAAACAATTATTTCACAGATTTTGATGAATTAAAAAATATAATGACGAATTTAAAAAACAAAACTTCACATGGTGCAAATGGAATTTCCAATCTGGTAATAAAGAATTTGAGTGATAAAATAATTAATAAATATGTGATATTATTTAATAACGCGCTAAATCACTCGTACTATCCTGCAACTTGGAAACTAGCTCGTGTAATGGTATTTAAAAAACCGGGTAAAGATCCAACAAACCCTAGTAATTACAGGCCTATAAGCTTGCTTCCCAGCATTAGTAAAATTTATGAAGTCCTAATAAATAGTAAGATTACAAATCATATTAACACAAAAAACATTTTACCGGAAAACCAATTCGGATTTCGATTCAAACATTCGACAATACATGCAGTAACAAAATTGACATCCGACATATGTTGGCATATAAATAAAAAGAATGGAGTAGGAGCATGTCTCATTGATCTTGAAAAAGCCTTCAACTCTGTTTGGATTGATGGCCTAATATATAAACTGCTATATAAGTATAAATTCCCACAACATCTAGTAGCTTTAATACAAGATATGATAGCGACAATAAATTTTATATAGAAAGACATGAAACCGAACTTTATCCAAAAATTTGTCAATTGGGTAATGGACTTCAACAAGGTGCAGTAAATTCACCAATTTTATTTATATCATCGACATGCTAAAAATGTTAGAATTGGTCAAAGGATTTAATTATTCTATAGCCTTTGCGGATGACATAATTATTTACTCTGCCAGTAATAGGGTGGATAAAGCTCAACAATCCGTTCAGAAAATGTTCAACATTATTATAGATTTCTGTAAAATATGGTTACTAAAAATTAATTTTAGCAAGTGCGAAAGCATATTATTTAGAAATACTTATTGTAACCTTAATTACAATTATAAGAAAAATTGGAAAAAGTTCATTATAAAGGAACCCAACAGAATCGAGATAGCTACCAAAAAAACGGTGAAGTACCTAGGAGTTTACCTACATAGAAATCTGAACTATATACACCAAGTAAAAAGTGTAACAGATAAAGGCATCAAAGCATTTTATGCATGTAAAAATCTATTTTATAACAAGGCGCTCATCAATAAAGTTAAAATCATTGCATACCTTACATTGATCAGACCACTTCTATCATATGGTATACCAGTATGGTATAATATAAGCGGCAGTCTCATGGAAAAAATCAGAAAATTTTAAAGAAAGTGCATAAGAGTATGTATAAGTAAATCACATAAACCAGAATCTGAATACAAATGTTTTTATTCAAATAAATATTTGTACAAAGAAGCAAACATAAGTAGAATCGATAATTTTATGATAAAATTAATTCGAAATCATTATGTTAGAGCAACAAATACTCCAGAAAATGGTCTTATATCTCATATATATTACCACAATGAGAAGTACCAGAGCATTTTATATATCTAGATAAAAATGGTTATATTCAAAACCTGAATCATGTCCCTATACTATATCACTATAGTAGACGGGCTACATGTAAAACTATTGAATATGATCCTGGTAACATTAATAGAGATCTCTTTAAGTATGACATGAGTATTCCTCATAAGGATACATTAATTAGGCAAAACTGTTGGTGGTTAGGTACATCATGAAATATATAAAAACATATTTTTTAGTATGTATACTAGTGTAAGGTAGGCTAAGTTTTTAAATTAGGTTAAGATAGTTTAGGTTTTTAGAAAAATTAAAAGAATAAACATTGTTTTTTACCACATTTTTTACAATGAAATTTGAAAGATATGAAATTATATAAAATATATGTATATTAAAAATTAGAGTAAGCTAAATTAATATTGACATAACTTAACATAAAAAAATAATTATATTTTTAGATGTTAAAAAAAAATAAAATACAGATAAGAAACATTTTTGTAAACTTTTTTAGGTTAAGGTAAATTTGAGAAATTGGAATAAATAAAGTTTAATTAAAAAAAAAAAAAAAAAAAATGATTTTTTAAGATAGTAATGGCTGTTTGTTCATCAAAATTTTTAGTGTGAATCAAATTTCCACATACATTTATTAAATATTTTTAATTTCTAATTCTAAGAGAACCAGAGTTTGTTTTATGAATAGAAATTTGATTCTTAAATATATTTAAAGGTGATTTGCTAATTGGTATATAATTATTTTCAATAAGTTCGTTTGTCTCGTTATTCTCGTTATGTTAAAAATAAGTTCTATACGTGATAAAGCATCATCGTTATCGATTTGAACACCTTTTTTATATTTAATTTCATAATTAAATTCGGAAAGCTTTAGTCGCCAACGAACCAACTTTGAGTTTGGTTCTTTAATAGAAAAGAGCCGATGGAGTGGCTTTTGGTCTGCCTCAATTATAAATTTTCTTCCAAAATTATTTTTCTTATAAAATTTTTTCAATAATTCTATTTCTATTGTACTGTAATGTACTTAATGAATCATTAATTTAAGTTGAATCATTAATTTAATTTCTTCAAGCTTATAAAAATTTTACTCAATGAAGCTATGTGTTTTTCAATAGATGCTATACCAAACAAATCCAAACCAAACAAACTTTGTTTATTAAGTCTTTAATAGAACATAATTCATTAACCTTTGGAATAAAGCTGGTGCCAATTTTAGTACAAAAGGAACTTTGAACAAATTCATAATGTCCGTTTTCGGCAGTGATCACGGATTTGTGAATGTCACGTTCGTCAATTTCTATTTGGTGGAACCCTTTAGCAAGGTCCAAACTGTTTATTATTAAGTTTTAATACCTTTCAAATGGTTTGTGCTGAGTGATTAAATTATGAAAATTAATAAGTAATTAATATATGAAATATTTTACCAGTACCGAATATTGACAATTTTTAAGGGATTTTTAAATATTTTTCTTTTATTTCTGATGTTGTAACACCTGTATCAAATAAACAATTTATTTTTGTATTATTAATTGTTAATTGGACTACTGGTAAATTGGTTTGCGAAGCACTGAAGGAAAATTTTCCTCGTTATGTTCATTTGGCTATCTAAAATATTATTTTTAAGATCAACATCATAGGTATCCATTGGCTCTGTAGGTTGATTATACTTATTATTTGTAAATTTTCCCGTATTATTACGACGGAAATTACTTTGCCCCAAAACTTATGATGGACTATTAAAATTAGAGTTTTTTCTGTTAAAATTATTATTAGGATTATTGTTATAATTATTATTATGACTTACCAAAATATTAGAGAAATAGTGATTGCAATTACAATTTATAAATTTTTTAAAGCGATTGTTATTTAAATTGCTATTATAACTATTGTTTAAATTAGAGTTTCTAAATGTATTATTCGAACGATTATTATTGTGTTTATATCTACCATTACGCAAAAAGCTTCGATTCCTATTAAAATTATAATTATTACTGTTGGCTGAAATACCAGTTTGCAGAAGATTATGATAGGCTTCATCTAAGTTATCAATATTTTTAAGGCTTAAATACCTAGGAAGATTATAAGGAAATTTTTTTTTTATACTTTTTATACCCTTCACCTATGAAATAGGAAAAGGGTATATTAACTTTGGTATGGTGTTTGTAACCACCTAAAGGAAGCGAGCTAGATATTGAAGAGTATATATATTTGTGATCAGCGTGACCTCCCGAGTCGATATAGTCATGTCCGTCCGTCCGTCCGTCCGTAGGCACGATAACTCAAAAAATAATGGAGCTATCTTGATGCAATTTTAACTGTAGGTTACTAGGACTGAAAGTACGGCGGGGATTGCATATTGGCGAAATCGGCCCATGGGTTCGGATTCTGGACCTTTGACCGTTCTAAGAACTAACGAACATATAAAAAAAATCAGACTAACTCAACAACTAATGAAGCTACCTTCATGAAATTCGTATGTAGGTTACCAGTAAAAAAAATACGATGGAGGTTGCGTACAGTCGAGGTCGAACCATGGGTTCGGATCCTAGAAGTTTTTGATCGAATTTAGGCCAAATAAGTATAATTCCGAAACTAATTGAGATAGAACCTTCAAATTTGGTACCAGTGTCAGTCTTCCTATGTCCTTAGAGTCCTTGAAATTTAGGACTAATGGGAGTTGTGAGTCGGGGACCATCCACAAATTTCTGAAGACCTTAAAGCATATCTTAAAAATAATAAAAAAAGAAGCTTAAAATTAAGAACGTTCCAATTGTGTACAAGGGTGAATTAGTATTGAAAGTTTGACGGGAACTGCATATGGGCGAAATCGTAACATGGTTTCAGGTTCTGGAAATTTTGAAAATTTCAAGGGCTAACAAACATATATCTTAAAAACACCATAACTCAAAAACTAATTACGCTATTTTTATGAAATTAAAATTCTATTATAATTCTATTAAATATTTCTTTAATAAACTATATAAATATAAATTTTTATTTTTTTTTATTTTTATTATATCATATCTATATTTTATTGAATTATTACCACAGTTAATATATAATTAAGAAAATGTGTACGATACGTAAGTTATAAAATTTATTTTTTTATCTTAAATGAATTATATGAAAAGTTCTAAATTTGTAATTGTATTTTAGAAATATATTTATTGCATATTTTGATTATTAAATTTTGTGATAAAAAGCTAATGAAAGCATTAATGGTTTTAACTAACATTAAAAACCATTAAATTATATAAACTTTTATATATTTATATTATTACAAATTAATATTTCTTTCGAATAACTTTGAGTTTAATTATATAAAACATTAAAAAATAAGTAAATTATGAGATTAGATTTAAAAATTATTTAAAATTGATATAATATTTAATCGGCTTATTTTTTCCCATACCAATATAAACATCCTTTTTCCGGGCAAACTATAAGACCAATTTTAATTAAACAACAATCAGAAGAAAGCTTTTTCTTGTTTTCATAGGACTATGATATTTTTTTTTAAGAAGATTGCTTTTTTTCAGGTGAAAACCTGTCTTTAATTTAACGTAATTTTGAATTTAACGGTCACGCGGTTAAAAGTTGAGGCTTATGACTCTAATATAATGCGCCGACTTTCTGTGTAAATGTAAAGCATTTTCGGTTGTAACTCGCAGCTAAATATAGGCGCCGACTTATGTATATCTCTGTATATTTCTTTTTTTTTGTTTAGTTCAAATATTCAATGAACAAGGAGATTTAAATTTTTTTAAAATTTTTTTTTGTTTTTTTTTTATCTTAACAAGTGAAAATAAAAATTAGTTCTGTTCGAAATGAAAGCAATACATTTGATTTATACAGTAGTTTTCATTTATAACGTAATAAACTTTACACTTTTTGCCAAAGAATTAAATTTTACCTAAAAATGGAAGTTTTTTATTACATTGATATTTCTGTTATTTAAAATTATTATATATAATTATGTTGCTTGGCGATTAATTAAGTGTTTATACACCCGTGCATACATATATGACATCGGGTATATTAGATTTGCTCCTCCGTTTGTAACGTATCGATCTAGACGAGCTAGATATAGTGTCAAGGGTACGTATCGGCTCAGAATCGAAAAATGAGTCGATCTAGCTATGTGTGTCTGTCCGTCCGTCCGTCTGTGTGTCAGCACGATAACTCAAAAACTAAACGAGCTACAGTTTTTAAATTTTCACAAAATATTTTTCAATCAATTTCTTGGTTCCCTATTTTTTTTGGTTAAAATCGGACTAAAACTTCGGGTAGCTCTCGAACAACTAACTTTTTTAACTCCAATATTTTCATATAAAAATTTGAAATTTTGCTATGCATCTTGTATTTTTTTTTTTTTTTTTTTTTTTTTCCTGTTACTCCACTAGGGAGCATAGGGCTTCAAATTGAAGTCTCCATTCTTCTTTATTTCTTGCTACTGCTTCTATTTCGTTCCAGGAGCTCTCGCATCTGCTTATTTCATCCTGTTCTCCTCCATGTTGTTCTGGGTCTTCCTCTTGTTCTGGACCCACCTTGAGGGTTCCAACATAGCGCCGTCCTTGTTATGCAATCTTCACTTTTCCTTAGTGTGTGTCCAATCCATTTCCATTTTCTTCTGGTAATTTGCTTCACTTTTGGCTCTTCGTTTGTTAACTCCCACAAGTCTGTATTCCTAATTCTTTCGGACCAGAATATTCGGCATATTATTCTAAGATGTTTGTTGATGAAGACTTGTAGTTTATTCTTGATGGAGTTAGTTAGCAACCATGATTCGCATATGTTAATGTAGATATTACACATGACTTGAATATCATTAACTTAGTTCGTCTGGATATTTGCGAACTGTTCCATATGGGGCGAAGTCTTCCGAAGGCTGTTCGGGCTTTATCAATTCTGTTTTGAACGTCTTCACTGGTGCCGCCTGTTGGCGTGATGATACTGCCCAGATAAGAGAAGTTTGTTGTGCACTCTATGTCGCGGCCATCTAGCTTGATTGGATTATCATTTGGAAGGTGTATGTGCATTGCTTTGGTTTTATTGATGTTTATTTCTAATCCAACGTTTCGTGCTATTTGTTGCAGGTGATTCAATTTGGACTGTGCATCTTTTGTCATCTGCGAAGTCAAGGTCTTCTAAGATTTTATCATCTGAGCAATTTATGCCTCTTTCTGTGCAACTGATTTCTCTCATAATGTCGTCTAGTACGATGGTGAACAGGGGGCATCCTTGCTTAAACCAACATTAGTTGTAAATGAATTGCTGATGTTTCCATTATGTGATACTGCTAGTTTCGAATTGACATACATGTTTTTGATAATGTTGATTATTTTATCTGGTATATTTCTATTCTCAAGTGCTCTCCATATTGCGTTTTTGTGAATGGAGTCGAAAGCTTTCTGAAAGTCAACGAATATTAGACATAGCGGTGACCTCCATTCATGTGATTGTTCTACGATCATTCTGAGGATGTTTGCTTGGTCTAAGCAGCTTCTGTTTGGTCGAAATCCAGCTTGTTCATTCTCTGAGCATGTTCTGCATTGCGTCTTGGAGTCTATTTTGTATTATCCCGGCTAGGACCTTATATATGGTGTTGAGTAGTGTGATACCTCTCCAATTGTTGCAATCAGAGAGATCTCCTTTCTTCGGGATCTTAATTATTACTCCTTCCTTCCATACCGTAGGAATTGTTTCTGTTTCCCATGTATTTGTTATGTGGGGCCGTATAAGTTCGGCTGCTGTTTGCGGATCAAGTCTTAAGATTTCGCTTGGTAGACCGTCACTTCCGGCTGCCCTGTTGCTTTTCAGCCTCAGGATGGTGTCTTTGATTTCCAATATGGATGGGGTAGAGATGCTTATGTTGTTGATTATGTTGCTGTGTTGGATAGTATCCCTTTGCGGTTGCTCATTTGTTATTGGTTGTTGTATATTGCTGATTTCTTGGAAGTGTTCTTTCCACCTTTGCGTCTGTTCATTTACACTTGTTATTAGTTCACCGTTACGACTTTTAACTGGCTGATTGACTCTGCATGTTTGATTTGTGAGCCTATGAATGGTGTTATTTACTGCCCTCATGACGTATTTGTTTGCTGCAATTTCAGCTTCTCTAGCAATTCTTCCAAGATGCTTCCTTTTGTCTGTTCTCGCCGCTTTCTTAACCAGTTTCGAGGTGTTAAGGTATTGTTCTCTTATAACGGGCGAGCTGTCAGTGTTTGGCTGGTTTTTGAGATGTTGCCTTTGCTTGATTAGGTCCCATGTTTGGTCTGAGATCCATGGCTTTCTGTTATTATTTAGGTTGGTGCCCAGAATATTTGTAGCTGTTTGTCTCAGATTCCTGGATGTTTCTTTCCACGCTTGCTGGATGTTTTGCCGCATGGTGTCTTGTATGGCTGCAGTGGTGCTTGCTCTTACAATTGGGTCCCTAAGTGGCGCTAGGTTCATTTTGGCTGGGGGTCACTGTGTGCTATTACTTGTGTTTCTCCTTAAACTAATCTGGAGGTTTGCAGTTATTAATTCATGGTCGCTATGTATATCTGCACCTCTTTTATTCCTTACGTCCATGAGGGAGTTCCTCCATTTCTTACTCACACATATATGGTCTATATGATTTCTTACTCTACCGCCTGGTGAAGTCCATGTATATTTGTGAATGTTTTTGTGCGGGAATATAGTACCACCTATTACCAGATTGTTTGTTTGACATATTTCTATTAATCTGTCCCCATTGTTATTCCTTGATCCTAAGCCATGTTTACCTATGACATCTTCTAGATTTAAATTGTTATTGCCGACCTGAGCATTGAAGTCGCCCATAAGTATTACTAGATCCCCTCTGCTAAGGCTGCTGAGTGTGCTGCTTATTTGCTTGTAGAAATCATCTTTCTCTTCTGTTTCTGCGTTTTCCGTTGGTGCATAGCATTGAATGATTGTTGTGTGTCTAATTCTACCTTTAAATCATGCAATGATAATTCTATCAGAGATTGCTTTCCAAGAGACTAGTGACTGGCTTATATTTTTCGCGATTAGTATTCCTACCACTTGTTGTTCTAGCTGTGCAAGTCTTGATGTAATAAAAAATAAGAGTTCTTACATTCCATTGTGCGATTCGTGTCCTTATTTTCGTGCCAAAGGTTGTGCCTAAATTTCCATTTCTATTGTATCCGAGGCTTGTTGAAGTTTCTTGAATCCTCTTAGATTTAAGTTTGAGCAGGAGATTGGCCTACTGCAAACCGACCCTAGTGTTTGCTAGGCATATTCAAAATTGGTTGTTATATTAGCACTATTATTATTATTATTATTATTATTTTTATATTAACTGTGAGTTATATGTATGGAGTAAAGATCTTAAATTAGATGATTCTTATTGAAGTTGAAAATTGTTACTGATAGTTGTATCTGTGAACTGTATGTATGAAGTGAAAATCTTATATGAAGTGGGAATTCAGAAATTGTTATTGAAAATTGTATCTATGAGTTATAATTATGAAGTGAAAATCATTATATTCAGAAATTGTTATTGAAAATTGTATCTATGAGTTATAATTATGAAGTGAAAATCATTATATATGAAGTTGAAAAGTTATTGGAAAATTGTATCTATGAGCTATAATTATTAAGTGAAAATCTTATATGAAGTTGAAAAGTTATTGAAAAGTTATTGAAAATTTATTGAAAATTGTTTGTTATGCAAATATTCTATATAGGTTATTTTTTCCCCACCACCGGGAATCGAACCCGAGACTACCACACTGCCAGGATTGCATTACTGCGCTCCTACCAGCTAGGCTATTGAAGGGATGCATCTTGTATTTAACATGAAATTATATGAATTTTGTTTTTTTGTTGTTTTGTTTTGTTGTTTTTGTTTTTTTTTGTAGATAACGATTTCGAGTTACGATTTCATATGATTTAAATGATGCGTAGGTAGTTTATTTAAGATAAACAAAAAAGAACACAAAGATTTTTTTTAAGTAAATGGCTTATTGATATTGATAGATAAAATCATTATGAATATGATAATTATTATATATCATTATGATTATTATATATCATTATGATCATTATATGAATATGATCATATGCAGCTTATTTTGCTTTAGTTTAATATATTCGTGAATTAAAAATTAATTAAAAGAGATAGAATTGAAAAATTAGAGCTAGAGTTTGGAAATTCACATAAAACATTTTTTGGACATTTTTGAGGTTCCCTATTCTTTTTGGTTAAGACCAGACCAAGGTTTCGGGGAGCTGCCACACAACTTATTTAAACCAATATGAATTTCTTCAAAAGTAATTATACCAGGAAGACGAAATTTACACACGGTTAGTTTTATAATGAAGAAAAAATTATGGCACCTATAATGAATTAAAAATTTTTTTTTTTGTTGTTATTTTTTTTTTAAGCAAAACTTATAATAATAAGTTATTACTTTGTTATATTTTTTTCTGTAATATTTATAATAGCATAAGGGAAATAAATAACGGTTAGTGGGTATGCACGGGTATCTAAAAGTTGACAAGGGCAACTATAATCTTCCTCGTTTTTATTTACTTTTGAATACAAAAAAAAATCATAATAACGCATCAAAAGTACAAAAAAAATTTTAAATAGAAGAAAAAGCACTATACATAGGCTTGAGGCTGACACATCCACACATTGTACCGCGGAGTTTTAAAATTTAAAAATTGACAAAGTCTATAAAAATATTGTAATTGTTTTTTCTTATGTTGCTACGATTAAATTTTAAAAATAAAATATTTTAAAATAACATTTTTTTTTTAAATAATTTTTTTTAAAACATACATATATTCAAATAAATTGAAAATACCTACAGCTACAATATGTTTGCAAAACTAAAAAAATTATCTTTCTCAAAAAAAGTTATTTGTTCTTTAGGTCCCAACCTAAATAAAAGCGTACAGCGTATAATTTCTTATAGGTTTTTCTTATATTTCTAATATTATGTTTTAAAAAATAATATTTATTTAAAACAATTTTTATTAAAAAATATATTATAATATAAATATATTATATATTATATTCAAAATAAAATTTATATTCAAATTATGAAATTAAAAATATTTTTTGTAGGTACTATCATTGTAGGTAAATCATTCAAATAAATATTTTTTGATAAATTAAATACTTTACGCGCATATCGATTTACCGATAATGGATATGTAGACAGACGTATTGACGTACTGCCGTATAAAAATTATACGTCGTATGTTTTGATTTCATTCTAATAATTAAAAAGTTTATTTCACATTTTCAACATCGAATAATGTTTTTTTATAATAAAAAAACTATTTTTAGTTTTACTTTGACAAAACGAAAGAATTTTATACATCAAAAAGTTTACATGAATATTAGATCGGCGTAGTTTATAAATGGAAAGCTAATTTTTGTTTCAGGAGTACATAATTGTCAGATTAATCGTCATATATATATTTGACATTTTAAAACTACTTGTCATTTGAGAAGTTAATTATATTTAATAATATTTAAATATTAATAAAGTGAAAAAATTAAGGTTTATTGCTGATATAAATATAAAGAATATTTTTTAAAATGGAAAGGAGTAAGTGCTTATTGGTTATCAAATAAAAAATATGATTTAACATAACCTATTCAAGAGAATTTTAATTAAAGCCATCTGCCGGAAAATATTTATCTACTCTGTCATATACTCTTTTACAAGAGCTGGAGTAGCTGGCAATAGTTGAGAGTATAAAAGAGTTCCATCATCATATTTATTTGTTTTAAGAAACTTATGAGTAATGGCTAATGACTATATATAGAAATATATTTTTGTCAATAAAAAACTTAGGAAAAATTAAATAAATAAACTAGACAAAAAGGTATAAAGTAAGCTAAAGAATTCAGAATCATTTTTCGCATGCTTTTCTGAATTTTAGATAGGCATACATTTGTAGTAAAAATTTACCTATGTAGCTATTTAATTTAAAAATGGAATAAGGGTAGGAAAAATTTAGTCTTTGATTTATTGAAAAACTTTTTTTTTTGCTATAAATCTTAAGATTGAGATTTAAAAAAAGACTTCGGTCAACTTGACTTTATTATTTGTACTTCTGGCAGCTTCAATATAATATAATACGAAATACTAAGCTTATAAATTATGATTTGTTAAATTTTGTTGCACATATTATGTATTCATAGAGTTTTTTAATTAGGATACAGAATACGTACAACATAGTTCATATCGTACTAAAATGTTTAGAAAAAAGTACAGTTTGCTATATGAAGGACAGCATTAACTCGAATTTTGGGTTCTTGACTTCAATAAATATATGTATATGTTTAGAATTATGTATTTATTAGAATAATATTTATATGTATTTAGAATTTTAATTTAATTTAACTGTACCAATTTATCCTCTCTTTAAAGCGACTTAAGCTATAGAAATAAAACTCAAAAATCGGTACTAATATAATTTATTTTAATATTTTATTATTTTAATAATATAATTTATACAAAACGAATTTTATATGTTAATTTAAAAGCAAAAATAGCTCGAATTTCGAGCACAGGGCGATACTAGTAATTAATTAAGGGTACTAAATCATTCAACAGTAAATGCAGTTCAGCTAAAAATCCTGAAAAGAAGTAGTTTTGCATATGTGTAAAATTTTATTGAATTGGATCAAAAGTTTGAAAAAGTCATTTTGTAATTGTATTTTACGAACCTATTTATTTCAAGTTTATTTGTTGTTTAATATTTTTAAATAGATAATAGTAAGAAGTTATAATATTTTTGAATTAATAAAATAATTAGAAAATGTTTTTAGTATTATAAAGTTAATTTCGTTAGCTTTAAAGTCTTACGATCAAACTAACAAAATATGGATCGGATCAGAATCGAAAAATAAACCGATTAAGCTATGTCCATTCGGCTGTTCATCCTTCCGTCCGCAAAAAAGAACTCAAAAAGTAAAGGAGCTAGGATTTTGAAATTTTCACATATTCATTTTTAAAAAAACTTATGTTTTAAATTAAGTTTATCTAATATTTCACTTAATTCTAAATTAAATAGACTTACATTTTGGTATTTTATTGAGTCCACTGCTTCCTTCGGTTTCAGGTAACTTTCCTTGACACCAAAACTTTTCTTCAGTTGTTCCTTCCCATTTGGCCATGACATGTTCTCCAATCTTCTTATTGGTATAGCGGCAGCTTTTTGTGTCCTTGTTAGTAGTATGTATAAAAGATACGTTTTTATCTAGCGTCTTGATTTAGTATAGTTTCCACCTGGCTGATATAATGCGCCAGTTGGAAAGTACCGTCACCTGTAAAAATAGGTACGGATCGTGCTTCATAATCTTTTAATTCCATAACCATTTTTTTTTTTTATTTTTTTTTTCTATTAGTTTAAAAGTAAGGTTTTGTTTTGATTACCCTCAATATATTTTGATTACCTGTAATGTATTTCTTAAAAAAGAAAATTAGTGTTTATAAAAATTTTTCTCCTTGATAACTTATTTAAGTTTTGGGAAGAATTTACGTAAAATTTAGAAGTTAATGTTATTACACAATGTTTGTTTTGAATTTTATTTTATTACACTAGTTAACCAATCCTACCGACTGCCCCAACTTTGATTTTACCTTTACCTTTAATTTAAAAAAAAAATAATATCCTTTTATCATCATTTTTATATTTCAACATTATAAATTTTTTTATACATACCTGTACTTTGATTTTTGTTAATGAAGTCAAAATTTATATTATTTTTTATACAACTTTTTAGCACCAATATGAATTTCTTCAAAACTAATTATTCTTCGACGATGAAAATTACACATGACTAGTTATATAATGAATCGAGCAATTATATGAAGTTTCAAACTGTTACGGCATCATTTTCGGGTGGCTGCCATACAAAATTTTGTAATATCTGTGAATCTAATGAAGCTACGAGGTTAAAATTAAAATTTGACAGGTAAAGCAATAGGGCCATTTCCTTGGCACAGTTGGAAATCACTCGGGGCCAATTTTTTTTTGTTTTTTTATGGAATAAAGAATTAAATTTTTTTTTTATGTTTTTTTTCGAGCAAACATTATGGGTTAATGAATTAAAATTTTTTTTGTTTTATTTTTTTAGGCAAAAATTATTGGAGAATGAATAAAATTTTTTTTAACTATTTGACTTTTTAATATTTTTTTTTGTAATGTATATAACAGCATAATAAGGGAATAAGGGAAATAAATAAAGGTTTATTTTATACATTATAGTGAGTATGCACGGGTATCTAAAAGTTGACAAGGGCAACTATAATTTTCCTCGTTTTTATTTAATATTACTATGTAGTATATTATAAATGTATTTAGATTTATCAAAATAAATTAGGTTATTTATATCAAGTACATTAGTTGCTTTGTATAATTCCCTAGTCTAGTTTTAGGATTTATTTTAAATAAAATTTTTAATGCTTTTTCAATACAGTTCCAATCCAATTTACGTGAAATTTTGAGCAGTGACTTCAGCTGCATATATTATATCTAATTCATAATAAAATATGACCATTGGAAACAAGGATTCGGAATGCCACCACTACTTTTTCTTAAATTTTCATTTAAGAAAAAGAAGTGGTGGCATTCTAAGGATCCATCTTAAATCTTAAATTTTCATCAATTATCATTCCCAAATATTTAACGCTATCCACTCTTTGAATTATATTATTTTTTATTTTCAGAGCAATAACATCATATTCTGGGTCTTGAATATTATGTAATTAGTCTTTTTAGCATTTATACAAATTACATAATGTTTCCAGGTCCTTATTTTATGAAAATTGTCAAAACTATGAAGGTTTGTTGCGTGGAATGTTCGACAATATTCACAAATCAATCTCTGAACTTGAAAATGAGAAAACGTGTTTATGCAACAAACCTTCATAGTTTTGACAATCTTCACAAATGAAAAATGAGTCAAGAGATGAATGGCACCAATCTCTGCTAAAACCCATGGATACACTTTCTTCTACAAAAAGCTTTGCATAAAATAAAATTAAAACGAGGAAGATTATAGTTGCCCTTGTCAACTTTTAGATACCCGTGCATACCCACTATGGTGTATAAAATACACCGTAATTTACTTCCCTTAGACATTTAACTCATTACCCCATAATTTTGACGTAAAAAAAAAAAAAAAAATTAACAAAAAAAAAAAAAAATCACAAAACAAAAAACAAAATTTTCATTCATTGTCCCATAACGTTAGCTTAAAAAAAAAAAAAAAAAAAAATTAACAAAAAAACAAAAAAAAAAAAAATTGGCCCACCCTAAAAGTCCGAAGGTCCGAGTGATGTCCAACTTTGCCAAGTAACTTGCCCTATTAATTTATCTGCCCAATTTTAATTTTAACCTTGTAGCTTCATTAGATTCAAAGTTATTGAATCGAAAACTTTGTATGGCAGCCCCCCGAAAATGGGGCCCTAAAATTTTGAAACTTCATATAAGTGCTCGATTCATTATATAACTAACCGTGTGTAATTTTCAGCCTCGTAGTATAATTAGTTTTGAAGAAATTCATATTGGTGCAAAGAAATTGAATGGCAGCCCCCCGAAAATGGGGCCCTAACATTTTGAAACTTCATATAAGTGCCGGAGTCATTATAAAACTAACCGTGTGTAATTTTCATTCTCGTAGTATAATTACTTTTGAAGAAATTCATATTGGTGCAAAAAAGTTGTATGGCAGCTCCCCGAAGACTTGGTCCGATTTTAACCAAAAACAATAGGGAACCTAGAAATTGTCTAAAAATGACTTTGTGTGAATTTCAAGACTCTAGCCCTTTTAGTTTTTGAGTTATCGTGCTGACACACGGACGGACGGACGGACGGACAGACACACATAGCTAGATCGACTAATTTTCATAACAAAAATATGACAAAAATTGTCATATATGTATGCACGGGTATAATAAGTATGGCTTTAGTTTAATTCCATGCACGCGATTTTAATATAGAATAAATCGTTTATAAAAATAAAACTGTATTGAAATTAGAAATAAAACTTCTAATTCTAATATTTTATTTCTTATGCTACAGATATTTAAGTATAAAATATTTAGATTCCCTATTTGTTTTATTATATTTGGGTGATTGATCATTATCGAATGCTTATCATATAATTTTGCCAGTTTTCTCTTATTTTTTGAAGATACTCTCGATACTAATAATTATCAATGTGGTTTCTATACGCTTTTAGATCCTTTCTTGCGGAACCCACTCATCCTAATTATAAATCTTTTAAATTAACTATTTATTATCAAAATGTAAGAGGTCTACGCACAAAAACTAAAAAAGTTTTCTTAAATTCTACTGCTTTAGATTTTGATCTATTCGTTTTAACAGAAACCTGGCTAACTTCTTCAATAAATAATCTTGAAATTTTCTCTTCTTCTTACACTCTTTATAGGAAAGATAGATATGATTGTCGTTTATCTTATAATGTTCCTAAAGGTGGTGGTGTATTGATAGCTGTTAAAAATACTTTTTGTTCATCGCAATTGTTACTTTCTCAATGTGATCCTACCGATATTATCGAAGTAATTGCTGTTAAAATTGAACTACAACTAAAAAATGTTATTATTATAAATTGTTATATTCCTCCGGGATCTAGTATCGAAGTGTATACTAAATATATTTTAGATATTGATTCACTAGTCAGTAAACTTAATGTTAATGATGATGTAATTCTCTGTGGTGACTTTAATCTTCCTAACATTAAATGGGTTCCGCACGATGAGGATTCCTACTTCATTCCATACGAATTAGTTAGTAATACGGAGTGCTTTGTAATTGACTCTTTTAATTCTTTTAATTTTCAACAAGTATCTTCAATTTGTAATAATCGTGGTAGACAGTTAGATCTTTTATTTACGACAAATTGGATGAATTTTGCTATTATTAACTGTCCATTTGAACTAGTTGAAATTGATGAGCATCATTCTCCAATTTGTTCGTCTCTCTGTTTTCTCATACCTCCAATTATTCATTCTGAACTTTCTTATCGTTTTAACTTTCATAAAGCCAATTTTGATGCTATTAATAACTATTTAAGTTGTTATAATTTCTCATTTTTAACCTCTTTTAATTTAAATGATGCAGTTAATCATTTCTATAAAATTGTTCATTCTATTATTTCACAATATGTTCCGTTAGTTGTAGACAATAGTTATAAATCCTGTCCGACATGGTTTACTAAAAGTCTTAAAAAATTAAAAAATAGAAAAAATAAAGCCTGGCGTAAATTTATTAAAAGCAATAATAATTATGACTTTAATGTTTTCATAAATTTATTTAATGAATTTAAAACAATGTCTGATAATTTATATTCTAATTATGTACAAAACATGTCTTTTAATATTAAAAATAATCCAAAACTCTTTTGGAAATTTGTTAATTCCAAAAGAAAAAGTGAGCAATATCCAATGTGTATGAATTATAAAAATTCTAGTAGTATAGATTCTAATGTTATTTCAGAATTTTTCCGTGATTTCTTCTCAAGTAGTTATTCTTTGCCCGCTTTCTCGTTAAATGAAGATAATTTTTTGCATTTATCAAACTTTCCTAATACTACACTGGGTAATATTCATATTGACTCTAATTTGGTATTTAACTATTTGACAAAACTTGATAGTAACACTAGTCCTGGGATTGACGGCATCCCTAACTTATTTTTAAATAAATGCTCATCTTCATTATCTGGTCCTCTTTCTTCTTTATTTAATTCTTCTTTAGCTTCTGGTATCTTCCCTTCTATTTGGAAAACTGCCATAATTAAGCCAGTTCATAAAAAAAATCTTAAAAACGATGTTACTAACTATCGTCCAATTGCTAAACTTTCTTCTATACCTAAGCTTTTTGAACTAATTGTATTTGATTCTATTTATGATCATTGTACTTGTTTTTTATCGCCTTTCAAACATGGCTTTGTAAAGCTAAAATCAACCGTTACTAATCTTGTTGAATCTACATCTACATTTATTAATAATATGGAAGATGGCTTTCAAACAGATGTAATATATACAGATTTTAGCAAAGCCTTTGATCTTCTTCCACATAATGTTATTATTTTTAAGCTAAATAAATTAGGATTTCCGACTTATTTTATAGATTGGATTAATTCCTACCTCTCTGATCGTAGATATAGTGTTTCTTTTAGATCCTCGATATCTTCTGAGTTTGCAGCTCCCACAGGGGTGCCTCAAGGTAGCCATCTTGAACCTTTACTTTTCATTATTTCTATTAATGATTTTTCTTCTTTAATAATTAATAATTACATTAAAATTTATGCCGATGATATGAAACTTTTCAAAAAAATTGTAAATTTGGAGGATGCATTAGCCCTACAAGCTGATCTTAATCGTTTTTACAATTGGTGTTCCAACAATAATCTTCAACTCAATGTTACCAAATGTGCTTCAATCAGTTTTACACGCCGCTTAAGTCCAATTTCTTATGTATATTCTTTTAATAATCAAATCATTTCAAGAGTCAAATCAATTAAAGATTTAGGGGTACTCTTTGATAGTAAACTTTCATTTCAACTTCACTATTCTGATATATTAAATAAAGCCAATTCTATGCTCGGTTTTATTAAACGTTGGGCAAGAGAATTTGAAGACCCTTATGTATTGAAATCTCTTTATACCTGCCTGGTTAGACCTAATTTAGAATATGCCAGTCAAGTTTGGTGTCCATTTTATGGTGTCCATATAAATAGAATTGAATCGGTTCAGAAAAAATTTCTCAGGTATGCTTTACGTCTTCTTCCTCGGGAGGACCCTTTTAGATTACCTCCTTACGAACATAGAATAAATTTAATACATCTCAATACACTTGAAATGCGCCGTAAAGTTGCAGATATTGTATTTCTAATTGAATTAATTAAAGGCAACATTTCTTCTTCTCAACTACTCGCTAAACTTAATTTTTCTTCGCATTCTAGATTAAGATCTGCTAATTTGTTTAATTTACAGTTTCACCGAACTAACTATGGTAAATATGAACCAATTAATAGAATGATGTCTCTCTGTAATATATACAAATCCCATATTAACTTTTCCCAAACTAAACAATCATTAAAAAATAACTTGTATTTGTGTTCTTGAAATTTTTGGACTTACATTCTTTGACCTTTGTCTTCTTAATTGAAGCTTTTTTGTTTTTTTTTTAAATATAATTAGTATAATTTTTAACTTTTTTTCACACTTTTTTTTTTTCTTAAAAATTTTTTTTTATGTAAAATTAATTATTAAACTATTAATTTCTATAATCTTTACTTTCTTTTTTGTTTTTTTTAATGTTTAATTTTAGTTTATTAATTTAATGTCAATTTTGTAACTTGCTTGAATTAAGTTCGGAATAAATAAATAAATAAATATAACATACTCATGAGAGACTCCAATATTTTCATGATATTTATAATATATTTTACATAGTTCTTTATAATCTGTTGGTAATCCTTCTTGATCGATTAGTACTTTGATATTTTTTAGTGTCATACCATTATAACAGATATCAGTTCTTATCAAACCATCAAACCATTAACAAGTTAACGGTATTTTTATTAAACCCGCTTTTTTTTTTTATTTTTAATTCGTTTTTAATATATAACTTTTTTAATAAACAAAAACTTTTAATAATTTTAATCATTTTTCAAAAAGTGCTGACACTTAATTTAAATAAGAAAAAATTTACATTATAACTTTAAAATTAGTAAGACTTTTTTTTATAATAATTTTAAATTTTAATTGTTGACGATCAAATTTCAATCTAGGTCATTTAAGTTTATTCACTTTTAATAATGCATTTTGCAAGTGTAATTTTTTAAGAACATTAAAAAACTGACCTATTATATTTTAAATACATTTTTAAATACATTTTTTTTTGCCGTTATGAAAAACAATAAAAAATAAAAATGAATCAAAATAAATGCAGTGCCGTACTCTGTACAATTACAGATTTCAGAACCGAAATTATTACATGTAATGGTATCTGTAAAAGAAAATTTCATGGAGTTTGCATTAATGCACCTAGGGGTTGGCAAACATGCAACTCGTTCATTTCGCATCACTTTGTTTGCGATAGTTGCTTATATTTGAACCAGCCTATACAAATACTAAAAGATGAGTTGATGGTTAAACTAAATGATATTAAAAGTGACTGCCAAGGTTGCACGACTAAAGCAGTCGAAGCTTTAAAAAACAATTCGGTATGCTTTAACGATATGGCCAAAAGCTATGATAACTTCAATCAAGCTTTATGCAGTTTTCTTTCTCACCGGAAAAAATATTTGAAAAACACTATGACAGATCTATTAAATGATCTCAAAGGTGAACTTATATCGGCAACATCAAAGGAGCTGGTTGGCATTCGTGAAGTGCTGGATCTAATGGAGGACGACTTAAATCGCATGAACGTATCCCTTCATGCTTTGGGTTCAGATCAACAAATACCCAATCATAGACAGAAGGAAATTCAGTGCGATGTGGAGTTAATTAAAAAACAGTTGGATAAATTAAATAAACCACCAATAGTTTATAAAGATGTTTTTATCCAAACTGACAATATCACACCTAGCACAACGGCAAAGAGTAAAATAAATAAGACAAAACCCGGAGTTAAGGCTTTACTAACCCCGATTGTTACAACAAAGCCTTCGTTTACTCTTTGCATTTCAAGGCTAAATTGTAAAATGACTGAAAAAAGCCTTGAGAGCTTTATTAAACAAAAATTTAAGTGTGATATTGCAATTTGTAAAAAAGTTACTCCCAAAAGGATTCGGAATCCAAAATACCTGTCATTTAAAGTGTCCGTTCCTGATATGATGGTTGAGAAGGTGAGAAATCTTAAATTTTGGAAGAAGGGAACGAAAATTACAAAATTTCGGGATGTTAGAGGTAATAAAAATAAAATTAATAAAAATAATGATAATAATCGTAAAAATAAAAATATAGCTAGTAATTATTATTAATATATTTGTCTTTCTAGAATGAGGTGTAACAAACGCATTCAATTAAATGTGTTTTGTTGGATGTGTTTAATTATAAAAAAATAAAATATTAATGTTTTGTTGGATGTGTTTTATTTTAGAAAATAAAATATCATAAATTATCATAAGCAGGCCAAAAAATATTTTATTTATTTTTAATAAAAAAAAAAATTTTTTTTGAAATGAAATTTATTTATTAGTATATGAATAATTTCATTTCAGTTTTAAAAATCGCAGAAGATTTTCTGGAAATTTTAAATAAATAGTAAGACATTTTGTAAATAAAAACTAAGAAGACAATGCTTCACAGGCACATTTGTGTAGTAAGTCTTAATAATTTTCAGTGCAAATCTGAAATAAGGGCGAAAGCCCAATGTATGCTTTGATGCATTGCTTGGTTTGCTTAACCAAATAAACCAAGCAATGTATTAAAGTAATTTCAAAGTTTCCCCTCATCTCGCTCTCAAATATCTCTCATCCCTTCCTTCATAAACTTTTATTTATTTATCTATTTAAAAAAAGTTAAAAATGGAAAAAAATAATGTAACGACTAACGGTTGGGAAGGTGGATTCGGGTATACAATACCTAAGTTCAATGCACTATAAAAACCAAACAAAATAAATTTTTTTTAAACTTAGTTAGGTTAAGTATATTAAAAAATTTCAAATAAAATTTATAATTTGTGATAATGCAAAACTCAATTCAAAAACCAACATTTATTTAATACAATTTTCGTAAATTTAAATAATAGATACATTATTTAGCATGTTGAGTACACATTGTAGAATGTTAGCAACAAACAAGTATTCCGATTTGAATCGAAACAAAGGAAACGATATAGAATGTATAGCAACATTTTTTAAAAATATAATATACAAAACATTAATGAATGGAGAAATAGATCATTATTGAAACAAAATAAACCTATAAAAAATCTTTAAATCTTTTATTAATTTATTTAATTTAAGCAAGTACTCACTTAAATAAAAAAAAAATAATAATTGAAATTAAAAAAAAATTATTCCAAAATTATTCTATTTGAACTAACGACCCCAAAATTTTATAAACACGAAACATATAAAAAGTAGACTAACTAACTTATTTATCTTCAAGTTTTTAAGACACAAGAAGAAATTATATGAGTCATTTATTTATTTTTTGTGTACCTATTAGGTACTAGAATCGAAGCATAATATGCGTTATATAAAATGTAACGGTTGCAATTTTATTTAACATACTTTTATCATAATGTAAATAATGAAGTTAAAAATAGTTTTTAATTAGAAAAAGTTCTTGTTTAAATTTGACCTTCCGTCATTCTGTGACGGGACAACAGCTAGTAAAAGTAATAAGACTAATAAAAATAAATATAATAATAACAATAATAATAATAATAATAATAATAATAATAATAATAGTAATAATAATAATAATAATAACAATAATAATAATAATAATAATAGTTCTGGAAATAGTAATATTAACTCTGAAAATACTAATACTAGCATTAACGTTAATAATATAACTGTACATCCTAATAATAGCGCAACTGCTAACAATTCAACTAATTCTAACTCAACAGATTCAAATAATTCCATAAACACTAAATTAAATACTAATAACAGTATTTCAAACATAAATCAGAACAACATTTGTCATAACCACAATACTATTCAGAACAATAATAACAATACAAACACTTTAAATACTTCATCAGTAACTAAAGAGCCTGAAATTGTCAATGCTAACTCTACTACAGTTATTGAACCTCCTCCTTCTTCGTTGACTTCTCCAAACACTCCTTCTACTTCTAAATTCGTAAAATTTGTGCAAGGTGAAACTCTTCAGCCTTCAATTATTAACCCACTTTTACCACCAATAACTAGAATGACACAACAATCTCTTGCCAACAAGGACTATACAATAGCTCTTTCCAGGCTAAGAGATGATAAAGTTTATAACATGGTCAGATTGTATTTGTCGTATTTGTTTGACGATAATTATAATAAGGCATTGGAAGGTAAGACTAGAATAAGTGTAAAGGTCTTAATTGATAACGAAGGTTTACCGACCGATTATAAAGAACTGTATAAATTATATATTAAATTTCACGAAATTAAAGGTATATCTTCCAAAGATGTTTCTGACGACTTAAAGGCATACCGTAACCATTGTAGTAGTAATTATTACAATCACTTGCAGGTTTCAAATGATAACCATAATAAATTTTTTCATATTAAATAATATTTAAATAAGACCTCTACATCTTTGATTGATCCTTCAAATTTGATAAATTTATCATTATATTATCAAAATGTCAGAGGTCTTAGAACAAAAACTAGACAAGTCCTACTTAATTCAATAAATTTAAATTTTGACGTATTTGCTTTAACTGAAACTTGGCTAAATTCTTCTATTAACTATCTTGAGCTTTTTGATAGCTCATACTCGGTTTTTAGAAAAGACAGATACTCTGAACCTAATGTATCTAATAGTTACATTCCTAAAGGGGGAGGAGTATTGATAGCCGTAAAAAACTCATTTAATGCAAATGAAATTCCTATTTCTGACGCGGACTGTCTTGAAATAATTGGTGTGAACATAAAATTTTCTAATAAAAGTGTTAATATTGTTAACACATACATTCCACCTTCTTCGAATTTAAATATTTATATTACTCTTTTAAATGTAATAGATTCGATTTGCTGTAATTCTGGTCCTAATGATGAGTTAATTTTATGTGGAGATTTTAATCTCCCTAATATAACTTGGATCAATCATGACGAAGAATCTTTTTTGATTGCTGATTCTTCAGTGAATGAACCTGATTCTCAATTTATTGATGGTTTAAATACCAACGATTTACAACAGGTTTCCCACTGCCGCAATTTTAAAGATAAACAATTGGATCTAATATTTACTTCTGATTGGAATAATATTATTTTCTGTGAATCGGTGTTACCGCTTGTTGCGTTGGACCCCTATCACCCTTCAATAAATTTTACTTATTGTTTGACTAATTCCATAAATCATGAAGCAGCAGATTCTTATAGGTTTAATTTCAATAAAACCAACTTTCCCGGACTAGAAAATTTCTTAAACACCTATGACTTCACGTCTATATTTAATAATATAGACCATAATCAAATGACAATTAGGTTTTATGAAATAATGTTCGAAGGTTTTACACAATTTGTTCCTATTTCAAAAAACAGATGTTCTAACTCTGGCCCACCATGGTTCAAAAAGGAGCTTAGATCTCTCAGAAATAAGAAAAACAAAGCCTGGCGTAAATATCTTAAAACAAAAGATATTAATGAATTTAATAATTTTGTCATATTGTTTGAGAATTTTAAAACTTCTTCTGAAATACTTTATAATAGTTACATTAACTTAATGGCAACTAAATTAAAGTATGATCCGAAAAAATTTTGGAAATTCTTAAACTCTAAACGTAAATGTGATGATTACCCAACATTTACGAATTCCAATTCTCTTTCTAGTAATGATCCTTCAACTATTTCAAAATATTTTCGTGAGTTTTTTAGCACTTCATATAGTGATTCTTCTTTTACGCCAAATGAAAATTATTTCTCCTATATGAATACATATCAAAAAAGTTATCTTACTGACATTAATATTAATGAACAAATAGTTTCCAGCTATCTAAATAAACTGGGTGATAATACTTTTCCTGGACCAGATGGTATACCAGAAATAATTTTGAGCAAGTGCTCTAACATTCTCACTACGCCTTTAACATTACTCTTTAAAAATTCATTAAATTCCGGATATTTTCCTCCTATTTGGAAAATTTCTTATATTAGGCCAATTCACAAAAAGAATGCTAAAAATGAAATCACTAACTATCGCCCAATAGCTAAATTATCTTCAATTCCTAAATTATTTGAATTAATTATAACGGATTCAATTTATAATCATTGTAGGAATCTTTTAATAGATAACCAACATGGCTTTGTAAAACAAAAATCTACGGTGACTAATCTAGTTGAAACCACATCTTTTCTTCTTAATAACATGGAAGAAGGATTTCAAACAGATGTTGTCTATACTGATTTTAAAGCATTTGATCTATTGCCACATAATATTATTTTACTAAAACTTGAAAAATATGGTTTTCCACTATTTTTCCTTAAGTGGAAACATTCTTATTTATGTGATCGCTCCTATAGTGTTATATTTAAAAATGTGATTTCAGAACCTTTCGTGGCAAATTCGGGAGTTCCACAAGGGAGTCACCTTGGCCCTCTACTTTTTATCTTACCTGTAAATGATGTTTCTTCTTTAATTTCTAATTGCGAGCTTCAAGTTTACGCTGATGATATGAAACTTTTTAAAAAGATTACATCTTATAATGACGCCATCCTTATACAGAATGATCTTCAAAATTTTAACAATTGGTGCGTTAATAACTGTTTACTACTTAATGTAAATAAATGCGCATTGATAACTTATTCACGCCGATCTAGTCCTATTTGTTTCAATTATAACTTAGATGGTATTAGTTTACCTAAAGTTACCTCAATAAAGGACTTAGGGGTGTACTTCGATTCCCAACTTAGCTTTAAAACCCATTATAATAATATTATAAATAAAGCTAATTCACTATTGGGATTTGTTAAACGTTCTGCAAAGGAATTTTCAGATCCTTATGTTCTTAAATCGTTGTACACTTGTCTTGTAAGACCAAACTTGGAATATGTTAGTCAAGTTTGGTCTCCGTTTTATATGGTACACATTGATAGGATTGAGGCAATACAAAAAAATTTTCTTAGATTTGCCTTACGCCATTTGACATGGTCGAATCCCATTATTTTACCACCATATGAACAAAGGCTAAAATTAATTGATTTGTGTACTTTAAATTTTCGACGTGAAGTTTCTGATGTCATTTTTATTACAGAAATTGTCAAGGGTAACGTTAAATCTAATTTAATTTCTAGTAAAATTATTATTAGAAATCTTCAACGCCTTCGCTCTTGCAATTTATTTAAAACTAATAATCATAGGACTAACTATGGCAAATTCGAACCTATTAATAGAATGCTTATTATAGGTAATAAACATAAACATTATATTGACTTTACACTTTCAAAACACTCACAAAAACAAAAATTATACAATCGCTATTATTATGATTATTTTTGCTTTGTTTTTCTTGTAGTAATGTAAAGTTTATAATTTTTAACTTTTAATTTTAATTTTAGTTTGAACATATTTATAATTAGTCAAATATGTAATTTTTACATTGATTTTAATTGTATAATTTTAATTGTTATTTATATGCTTTTTGTAAACTGTTTGTGTTAAGCAGTATAATAAATAAATAAATAAATAAATATTCTGTAAAAGGCGAATTTCCCAGCTTTTGATATTAACTCTAAAATCCCTTCTAATTATTATTTTTATATAAATATTTTAGCTTCAAAGTTTTTGAGATAGCGCGGTCTGCCACCGCTAAACCCCGCTAAACAAATTATTGAAACCCAGATTTTGAAACCAACGGATTACGCTTAAGATCCAAAAATAAAAAATCCAAATTCATTAGTTTAGTGTTTAAATATTATATTACTTGGAAAAATTTAATTTTTGCGTGTTTATACCCGTGCATACATATATGAACATCGGGTATATTAAAATTACTCCTCCGTTTGTAACGCATCGAAATATAAGAGCTAGATATAGTGACAAGGGTACGCATCGAATCAGCATCGAAAAGTGAATCGATCTAGCTATGTGTGTCCGTCCGTCCGTCCGTCAGCACGATAACTCAAAAACTATAAGAGCTAGAGTTCTGAAACTTTCACAAAGTAATTTTTAGACAGTTTGTAGGTTCCCTATTGTTTTTGGTTAAAATCGGAGAAAGGCTTCGGGTAGCTGCCATACAAATTTTTCGATATGAGTATTTTCTAAATTAATAACGAAATAGAAACCAAATATAAAAACAATCAAATTGTTGTTTAATTATTAATCGATTCATGGTGTAGTGGTTAGGACATGTTACTTGTAACAAAAATGTCTCGGTTCGAATTCATGCTAAGGAAAATTTTTTTTTTTTTTAAATTCATTTTTTTTTTATCTATTTTTTTTTTAATAAAATATATCGCACCTTTAGAATAAGAGAGCAACATTTCAAAACTGCAAGTTTTGAGTAAATTACGTTTGAATATAGTACATTTTTTATATGGAAAAACGAAAACAGGTGTATATCGTTTTGTGTGCATAAAGCTCACACAATTTTTTAAAAAAGTAGAAACAAGTAAAAATATTGCAGTATTATATTGATAATTTTAAAAATTCCCATATTTTAAAGAAAATTAAAGGCTGCCACATTTTGTTTTAAATCTGTGTAATCCTAGTTTTTTATTTTTGACGAGCCCTAATTTAAAATGTTACGGTTTGAATATAAATTCTTTTTAATTATTAAGGAAATATTTCAAAAATTAATAATACAAATAATATATTTTTTTAACAAAGGATCTTAAAAAATGCTTTATTTCCAGCTATTTATACAAAATTAAAAGTAAATTATTACAAATTAAAAATTATTCTGAATCATTTTCAATTTCTTGCGAAATCTGGTTCGATTCTGTATTTTGGACTACTTTTAGCTCCGTAAAAAATGAGTGGAAACTTGAAGGAATAACTTTAGAATTGCATAAATTAATTAAATCTGTTTTTTTTAGCACAGAAATTCCACGTGGTTCACTATATGCTAATTTTATTTCCAATGGCATTTTAAACTGCTTCTTACTGCGTCTGGTTTTATTAGTTATTTCAATTTCAGAAAACTTTTCTTCGTCATAACTCATTTTATAAAAAATTGTATAAGGACATTTTTTTTCAACTCTAAGTACTTTAAGATCGTTCCAGATTATCTTTTCACCTTTTGTATTTGTATTAAAATTATCACCACAGCATGCAGTTAAATCTTTCAAATCAAGAATGTCATTGAAAACTATTTCTTTTACATTAAATTTAGATCCTGTCTTGGCCA
>OY720444.1:36692725-36695225 GCA_963082915.1 Dolichopus griseipennis | reverse complement strand
ATTCAAGCGTAAATAAAAATTATTAATATATTTACCGAACTAAAAATAATACAGTTATTAAATTAAAAAAACAAAAATTAAAAAATATAACAGATATTAATATTATAACAAATTAAAATCACTATCTTCGCTATTATAAATCATTATTCTTTTGTTCTTCGTAGTCGTAGGTGCAATTTCACTTTCACCACTCAATAGCAATTGAATCGGTTCCGATTCAATGGTTTCTGAGTTGGTCACAATTTCAGGACGGATACAGTTGGTAAAGAAAAGCGTTAATTTTGTTTGTGTTTGGTTTTTATTAAGATTTTTATATTCCTCCTCATATTGAGTTAGACATTGATTAATGTCTCGCTGAAAGCAAAGAGCCCGTTCAACATTATTATATAGTTGTAGAAAATGATTACCCAATTTTCGTTCATTAAATATGAACCAAATCATCTGCATCTAGCTCTTCATCCATCATCAATTGAACAATATCTTGCTTTTCAAAGTCGTCAAACCCTTCTCCTCCAATTGTACGCGACAACTCAATTATCTGAGAATATTCGTCTGCTATTTGTGGAACAGAAATGTCACATTCAACATTTTGTGGCCTGATTTTTCTCTAGCAGGCTTTGAGCGTTGATTGCTTAATTTTTGAGTATGGCAACCCAATATGCTTTATAGAGTCTAAGATTGTAACTTTTTTCCAGCCATCTTGCAAAGATTTATCATTTTCCGTTTCTTTTAAAATATACCTGAAAGAGTGCTTTACGTACAGTGCCTTAAAAGTTCAAATTATGCCCTGACCTAATGGTTGCATTAAAGAGGTGATATTTTTTGGTGGAAATTCAACTTGCACATTTTCATGTTGTAAATCTTGAGGATGTCCTGGAACGTTGTCAATTAGTAACAGCACTTTGAAAGGCACCCCTTTTTAGCACATTTTCAAAAAACTTTGTAAGCTTCAGAGCTTCACTCTGTCCGTCCGTCTATCCGTCCGTCCGTCCGTATTTTTACACAACTTTTACACCGTTTGAAATAGAGTTAAGAAATTTTAACCACGGATAGGTATTTCAAAAAAAATAATTTCGTAGAAGAACTTTTTTCTGTAGCCCTACCCGTTACGGAGCTAAAGCCAAATTGTTATATTCTTAAATTGTTATAACAAGAGTTCTTTTAGGTGTATTTTTAATCTGAAAACGACAAAAGATAGCAAATTTCCAAATTTTTAAAAGACAAATGTTTAGGGTTGCTGTACGATACTAAAATTTACCATTATGCAAAACTAAATTTTTGCAAAATTTTTGCCAACACATATCTTTTAAACGGTTTAATCTAGAGTTTTGAAATTGTGGTGGTAGTTAGATTCTCAAAAATTAGTAGCAGTTGGTTAACAAATTTTTTTTAGAAGCTATAAGGGCTCGAAAATTGAAGTTTTGCTATTTTTAAACACCAGTTACTTGAATACCAGTTGAAATTTTTTTTTAGTAGTATTCAAAATTGAAAACTATTTAACTATATTCCAACATGTGTCAAAGGTTTTTCTTAATTTTGAAGGGCGATGAAGCTACAGCCCCCGAAAATTTCAAATAGCCCTTATATTTAAATTGGTATAACAAAAGTTCTGTTAAGTGCATTTGCAATCTAAAAAAAGTAAAAGAGAGTTCTTTTCTTAGGCTTCACAAAAATACATTTCCAAAATGTATATGGTTGCCATATGGTACTCAAATTTATCATTATGCAAAACTCTATTTTTGCAAAATTTTGCCCCAAATATCTTCTAAACGGTTCAATCTAGGGTCTTGAAATTTTAAGAGGCGTTAGATCCTCAAAAACTTGTGGGAATGAAAAAATAAAATCCTTTTGTCAAGCCCCCTATTTAGGAGCTATAAAGGCTCGAAAATTGAAATTTTGCTATTTTTAAACACCTGTAACTTGAATACCTATTAAAATTTTTTTTTTATAAATATAAAAAATTTAAAGTTGCAACATTATATTTTAACAAATGTTAAAAGTTTTTCTTAAATTTAAAACGGGTTCTTTAAATTGAAGAAATTGTCTCTTAGTTTTAGTCATTTTTGCTTAATAATAAAATTAGGGGTGAAATTTCAAATTTGGTGGAGTTCACAATTGATTTCCTCGAACCTAAAAAAAATAGGAAGAGTGAAGACAGGAGGGGGATGGGCAGATCCATCATAAGTTTTCTAAGCAAAAATTTGGAAACCTTCCCTATTGAAAGGCTACTAGGTCTTTAAAATTAAAACTCTTATGCTTTTATAAAACAGTACGTTATTCACCAGTGTATGTTTTTCCAAAATTAAACGTTAACATTAAACTTCAACATTAGTATTTCGCACTTGTTAACGGGGTTTGTATTCTAAGTATTGATTTCACTATTATTCATAATTAATAAATTTATGAAATAACTAAATTATAATAATATTATCATTTATTTTTATATAATATTTCTATAAAATAAATGATAAAATAATATATGATAACTATAATGATAACT
>OY720444.1:36435841-36692525 GCA_963082915.1 Dolichopus griseipennis | reverse complement strand
AGGCCAAAAAATATTTTATTTAGTTTTAATAAAAAAAAAATTATTATGAAATAATTATTATAGATTATGCACAGAAATGTGTAAGTATTATTCAGTATATAATTAAAATATATACCTAATTACGTTTATTTGTATATTTATATATAATAAAATGTGAGTTATTAAGATTCATCAAAGAATTAAAAATAATGAAACAAATAAATAAATAATGAATATATTAATCCAGCTCTAATAGTTGAATCCAACTCTACAATCTTTTCTAATTCAGAATCTGACATATTCATATATATTTTTAAATATTCTGGAAAAAGCAGCAATCCTGATTTAGAATCCTTAGAATCCAACTCTAAAATCTCTTCTAATATTGGACATACATATACACATATATTATAATTATTCTGGAAAAAGCGGATCTCCTGATTAAGAATCAAACTTAAAAATCTCTTCTAACATTGTATATACAAACACACATATAAATATTCTGGAAAAAGCGGTAATTCTGATTTAGAATTCAACTCTAAAATCCCTCCTGATTCAGGTTCTTGCGTATATATATGTTTTTAAATATTCTGGAAAAAGCGAATAATTCTCATTTTGTAGCTAACTCTAAGGTCCTTTCTAATTATATTTTTACATACATATTTAAATAAAAAAAATTTTAAAACTATGAGGTTGTCACCTCCAAAATCCCTTAAAACAAATTACCAAAACCCAACTCAATATTGTATTAAAGCCTAAAATGCATTCTTACATTTTAAAATACATATTTCAACTGTAACACAAAAAGGCAAAATAAATTTATGAAAAATAAAGTATGAAAATGTATTTTTTAATAAAATTGTTGTGTTATTTTTGAGTTTATGTTCTCTATTTGTCAACATATACTATACTTATTATATACCGTTGGAAACAGTGTCAAAAGACCTTTCTATCAGTATCATAAAAAATACAGGGTGTTTTGGAAAGTTTCATACTTATATTGATTTTTTTGAAAATTCATATTTTTTTTTTTTGTTTTAATTTTTCACTTGAAATTGCAATATCTCAAAAATGGTAGCACCGATTCAGATGAAACAAGATGTTTATTAAAGACAATATCATGGCTTACAATATTGTAAGATGTTGGTTCCAGTTTATTGTCTTACAGTAAAAATATAACATTTTAATAAAAATGCTACAAAATCTTAGGAAAATTTTGTAATGCATTTTTCGACCACTAGATGGCGCCATCGCCACTAATAACTTGTATATTCGGAAACTTTGAGATATTTAGTACCGTTATGTGATGACGTCATCTTGATAGCTCACAACTTCTTTCCGGAAGTTTATCCAAATTTATTTATTAGTTTATGAATTAATTCATTTCACCTTTAAAAATCACAGATGATTTTCTGGAAATTTTAAATAAATAGGTAGTAAAACATTTTGTAAATAAAAATTAAGAAGATTATGTTTCACATGAACTTGTGTTGTAAATCTTAATTACTCGCTTTGATACATTGCTTGCTTTGCTTAAGCAAATAAACCAAGCAAACTATCAAATTAATTTAAAAGTTTCCCTCATTTCTCCCACATCTCGCTCTTAACTCTCCCTCATCTATCCCCCATCCCTGCATCTTTGCTTCATAATCTTTTGAATATTTTTATTTTTAATAAAAGTTTAAAATGGAAGAAAATGGTGTTAAGTTTGGGCAAGTAGTTTCGGGTATACAATACCTGATTTTAATGCACCATAGAACCCAAACAAAATCTTTATACCCGTATGACTATATAGGCAAAGGGTATAATAAATTTGCCATTACGTTTGTGACGCAGAGAAGGAGGGGAGGTAGATATAGACTCAAGTGTATGGATCGGATCAGAATCGAAAAAAAAATCGATTTAGCTATGTATGTCCGTCCGTCCGTCCGTCTGTCCGTCCGTCCGTCTGTCCGTCCGTCCGTCCGTCCGTCCGTCCGCACGATAACTCAAAAACTAAAGGAGCTAGAATCTTGAAATTTATGCAAATTCGTTTTTTTGCAATAGCCGTCATCGCTATTTAAATCCAGCCATTTTGGTCCATGGGTTCGGGTGGCTGCCATACAACTTCTTTTTTTATATGAGTATTTCTCTGTACTTATTACAGTTACGTGTCTGAAATTTTGGCAAAAGTAGTTTAGTTTTATGGCCAAAGTTTCTACAAAATTTGGTTGGTCTGTTGCAGTGAGTTCGAGTAGCTGCCATACAACTTCCTGTTTTATATGAGCATTACTCTATATCTATTAATGCTGGGTGTCTGAAATTTTGCCAAAAAAAGTTTAGTGTATTGGCCAAAGTTACTGCAAAATTTGGTTGGTCTACTGCAAAGGGTTCGAGTAGCTGCCATACAACTTCTTATTTTATATGAGCATTACTCTATACCTATTGAAGTTAGGTGTCTGAAATTTTGCCAAAAATAGTTTAGTGTAATGGCCAAAGTTACTGCAAAATTTGGTTGGTCTACTGCAGAGGGTTCGAGTAGCTGCCATACAACTCCTTCTTTTATATGAGCATTACACTACACCTTATAAAGCTGGTATGTTTGAAATTTTGCCAAAAGTAATTAATGTTTATAAATGATATAATGTCATATGTTTATAAATGATATAATGTCATGATAAAACGGTCATATGGGTATCCCAGAGTTGACACAGTCTACTCTACCACACTCTTCCTCGTTTTTTTTTTAAAATTAGTTATATTAAAAATATTCCAAATAAAATTTATAATTTGCATTTGATAATGCAAAATTCAATTCAAAAATTAACATTTATTTAATACAATTTTACGTACATATAAATAATAGGTACATTATTTAGCAAGGTTGAGTAGGAAAATTATAGAATGTTAGCAACAAACAAGTATTTCGATATGAATCTAAGCAAAGGAAGCAATATAGAATGTATAGCAACATTTTTTAAAAATATATAGACAAAATATTAAAAAATGTAGAAATAGATCAGTATTGAAAAAAATAAACCTTTAAAAAAATTTAAAATCTTTTATTAATTTATTTAATTTAGCAAGTATGCACTTAAATACAAAAAAATATTAATTGAAATTAAAAAAAAAATTATACCAAGAAGAGATTTGAACTAACGACCCCAACATTTTATAAAATACAAAACATATAAAAAGTAGACTAACTAACTTATTTATATTCAAGTTTTTAAGATACAACAAGAAATTATATGAGTCATTTATTTATTTTTTGTGTTTCTATTACTAGAATCGAAGCATAATATACGTTATATAAAATGTAAGGGTTGCAATTTTATTTAACATACTTTTAACATAATGTACATAATGAAATTAGAAATAGTTTTTAATTAGAAAAAGTTCTTCTTTCAATTGACCTTCCGTCATTCTGTGACGGGTCAACAGCTAGTATATAATATTAAACAAGTTTGACGTTTGACTTTTAACAACATAGAATAAAAAAACATTTAGTTCTCAAAAAAATTAAAAAAAAAACTTTACACCCGTATGACTATAGGTCATTATACCGGTATAACTATAGGCCAAAAGGGTATGCTAAATTTCCCATTACGTTTGAGACAAAGAGGAGGAGAGGGGATAGATATAGATTCAAATATATGGATTGGAACCGGATTGAAAACTAAAACGATTTAGATAAGTATGTCCGTCCTTCTCCACGATAACTCAAAAAAAAAAGGTGATAGGATTTTGAAATTTTCACAAATTTGTTTTTATGCAATAGTCGTCATCGGTATTGTAATCCAGCTATTTTGGCCACGGATTCTTTATGGCCAAAGTTTCTGCAAAATTTGATTAGTCTACTGCATTGGATTCCAGTAGCTGCCATACAACTCCTCTTTGATATGAGAATTACTCTACACCTAATGAAACTGCGGATCTGAAATTTTGCCAAAATTTTTGCTAAATTTAGATGGACTACTGCAGTTGATTCAAGTAGCTGCCATACAACTGCTTTTTTTATATCAGCATTACTCTACACCTAAAAAAGCTGTGTATTTAAATTTTGTCAAAAGTAGTTAACCGTAGTTAACATTATATTATCATGTTTATATTACGATCATACGGGTATTCCTGACTACTCTAACAACTTAACACCATTTTCTGCCATTAGTCTTCCTAAAGTAATTAACCGGATGATATAATGTTTATATTACTCCTCTACCACACTCTTCCTCGTTTTATATAAATTAATAAAAGTAAATAATTTTATTTTCATTTATTTTTTTATTTATTTATTGTATAGAGATAGACAGTTACAAAAAAACTGGTATAAATCTCACTTATAACTAGCTTATATCTAATAAAATATAATTCAATCTTATTAAACAAATTAAATATTATTAGTTTAATTATTTATTTTTATTATTTTTTTTTTTTTTAGTTATTATTTTTTGGCAATACAGCTTCCAATCTTTTATTGAATAATCTTGAATTAGGAGCATATTTTATATTGTTAGGAAGGCTATTGAAAATTTTTATACCATTAAACATAACGTCTCTTTTACCTCTTTCGGTTCTGGGTGCTGCTGGTCGGTAATGTTCTGCATTTCTTGTGTAGTAATTATGAATTGAAGCATTTGTTTGTAGTTTTAGGTTGCTTTTCATTAAGTTATTTGATAATTTGTAAATTAACTTACAGTTTTCAAAAAATATTGTTTGTTCAACAGAAGGCAAGTTACAAGTATAATACAATTGAGTAGTCGGATAATCATATGGTAATCTGTATAAAATTTTTATAGCTCTGTAGATAAAGATGCTTATTGAATTGGTAATGTATTTGTAACCCTGGCTCCAAACTGGAATTAAGTACCGTATTTTAGACTGAATGTGAGAGTAAAAGACTAATTTTACTACTTGTTCGCTTAATTTAGGACATCTTCCAATGGCACCTGCTATTGACATTATTGTTTTTTTTAATTTTTCAATGTGTATTTTCCAAGATAGGTCTTGATCAATAACTAATCCTAAATATTTAGATGATTTAACTCTTTTTATTTGTTGTTGATTAATAGAAATTGATAGGTTAATGTTTTCTTTATTTTTTTGCTTAAAAATGATGAGATCCGATTTAGTTACGTTAATCGTTAGTCTCTTTTGGTCTAGCCACTCACTAACTTTATTTAAATCCAATTTAATATATTCTTCTAGTAGATTACTGCTTTTGCCTTTATATAAAATTATGGTATCATCCGCAAACATTGAATAATGTCCACTTAGTCCAATTTTGTTAAAGCTATTCACATGATAGCCATATCAGGAAAAACACCAGTAGATAAAATTTCATTTATTATATTAACTAGTTTGTTTGATATTATTTGCTCGACTGATTTAATGTGTTTTATCGAAATACCATCAGGCCCAGGAGATGAATTAGTTTTAAAAGAGTTTATGATATGTCATTATTGTTTGTTGGAATCAAATATATTGAGTTCTGATTTATGCAATGCTGTGTACTTATTTCATTAACTGTTTGGTTGGTGAAGTTTTTATCTAATGTGCTTTCAATGGTAGCAAAATGATTGTTAAGAATGTTTGCTGCCTCTAGCTCAGATTTCACCATTATTCTTATTTAAGCGAATTGTTGAATTTTCTTTTGAGCTATTTTGATTTTTGATGACTTTCCACATCTGTTGAGGGTTGGTACTTTCACTCATTTGGTTGTTAAAGTAATCTTCTTTTGCTTTTTTTATTAATTTTTGAACATAATTTTTGATTCTTCTGTACCTATCTTCTAGTTCAGAGTTGTCTTTGTTTTTGCGAAGTTTAGAGTATAGTTTTTTTCTCTTTTTGATTACGCTAAGTATAAATGGTGTAACCCAGTGGTTTTGATTTCTTCTTCTAACTATTCTTAATGATGATGCCAGAGCTTTACTTTCTTTTAAACCCTCCTTGTCGTATGAGTTACACGTTTCAACTTTTTGCGCAACTAGATTCTGAAACACATTCCAGTTCGTTTTTTCTATAGTGACTCGTGTCATTGGCTTAAGTATAATGTCGCATTTTTCAATATTAATATCCAAAACTTTGTGGTCACTAATGGGATTATCATATGATTAGATCAATGCTTTAAAGGTTTTAAAGTTTGCAATAACATGATCCAGAATACTTCCATGATTACAATCGATTTGGCAGCTGCAATTGACGGCTTGACGAGTAATTCCGCAAGTAGTCGTATCATTGAGAATATTGAAGTTGTATGAATCAATTATGTTAGCATAAGTACTCGTGATTTCATTACTTTGGAGTAAATCAATGTTTGTGTCACCTACTATGATGCAGTTCTTATTAAATGTTTTAAGAAGAATACCCAGTGCGTTTATATAATCATTTTTGTCATTGTCCGGAGCATTATACATTGTGAAGATCTTCATGTTGGGTTGACAATTGAGTATTTGTATTCCGATTGTATTTAGTTTATCATTAATTGAATTAGGTACAGAAAGAGTTGTAAAAGAAATTCCGTTTTTTATATAAATTGCGGTACCACCTCCCCGATTATTATCTTTACATGAATGAATGGCTGAAAATTCAGGAATTTGCATTAATGGAATTTCAGATGAGTAAATCCATGTTTCATTTAGAATAAAAATTTCATAATAATAACAATTTCTGGAGAGTGCGTTTTAATCAATAAGATTAGATCGTCTAATTTATTTCTCATACTTCTAATATTAACATACAGAATATTTATTGATTTAATTTTTTTTAGGTTATTGTAGGTCTCCATCATTTAGATGGAGAATTAAATAATTAATGATTAGAATTAAATAACATAACCCTTTTATTAACCCGAATATAATTCTTAGCATTATTTTTTTAATTTTTATAAAATTAAACATAATCTTAGATATCTAATAAACACACATATTTCAAAAACTAATTTTCTAACTAATAAGTTCTTATATCATAAACACTTTTTTATATTTATTAAAATTATCACGTATTTCAAATACTATACTAAAAACTAAAATTTTCTTACCTTGATGTAAATGCTGGTTTTATTCCTCATCAACTGATAATATATATAAACTTATATAAGATGTTCTATACAAATTTAGATCTACACCCCGTTAACAAAAATAATCTAATTATATGTTTTTGTTCTTGTTCTTTTCTTGTTTTTATTTTTATTTTATATATCTGTCAAAAAATTTAGAATCCACAAATTATTTAGTAATTTTTCAACAATTATTTCAATTTTTATGCTTACAAAATAAGACTATCATTTTTCAACAATAAACATCGTCAGGATAAGTCATCAGTTTTTATTCGGATAATTATGGTCCTTCTAATAATTGTTCCCAGCTTCACTGATATATTTTGGTTTGTGTACTTAATAATTTCAAACAATCTATTTTTATAATATTTAATGATGGTCTTTGGTATATAGCTAATATACAAAATCTATTAAACATAGATTATTTCACCCATATTGATCCGAATAAACAAAATTTAAGAATCAAAAATAATTTTAACATGTTGTTTTTAAATGACCCATACAAATCCGAAGGCCTTAAAGCATATTTCCGAAATTAATAAAGATAGTAACTTGTAACAAATGTAGAAGCTTAAATTGAATTGATAGTAAAACCTGCGTGTCCCTAAAATTGGGGCTCAATTGAAGTCGTGATTCTTTTCTTGGACCTCCCAGGGTTTAAAAGCTTATGTGTTTGATGTCGAGCCGAAAATACTTGACCGATTGACTTGGAATTGCACAAATGTTTCTGTTAGCTAACGGAATTTGTTGTGTAAAGTTGATTGGAATATATTAATCCATTTCAGTTGAAAAAATTTTTATCTCTGATTTGTGTCCAATTTTACAGATTGATTTTGCAGTCCAAAAGACAGGCTGCAAAAAATTTTAGTTGAGTTCGATTAACCCGTTTGCCACGACGACGCCATGAAGTTTCCTATAAATTTTATTTGCTTAAACGGTTAAATGAAGAAAATATTGTACCATCTTTCATTTTAATTAAAGAAACCCACTAGGTTAATTTGGTTTCAACATCTTTACACGTTTTGCACAAAGATTCAATGAAATTTTCGAATTTTTCAAATCAGTGTGCCCTTCCTATGTCCTTAGAGTCCTGGAAAATTAGGACCAATTGGAGTAGTGGGTCGGGGACCTTCTACACAGTTCTAAAGACCTTAAAGCATGTGTGTAAAATTTTATTGAATTGGATAAAAGTTTTAAATATGTAATTTTGTAATTGCATTTTACGAATCCATTTATCTCAATTTATTTGTTGTTTAATATTTTAAATAGATAAGTTAGTAAGAATTTTCAATATTTTTGAATTGATAAAATAATTAGCAAATGTTTTTAGTATTATAAAAACAATTTGGTTAGCCATGTCTTACGATCCAACTAATAAAAGCTTTTATGATTTGAAAATAACTTATGGACTTCCCATTAAATTTGAACCAAATAGATGTAGGGTGTTTCCAAATCGGTTGCACCGACCGACTGTTTCTTTACTTGTTTTTTAACTACTTTATATTTGTTGTTCTTTAAAAATAGATGTCAGTGTCAAATTCCAGCTTTCTTTATACCCGTGCATACATATATGAACATCGGGTATATTAAAATTACTCCTCCGTTTGTAACGCATCGAAATATAAGAGCTAGATATAGTGTCAAGGGTACGTATCGAATCAGCATCGAAAAGTGAATCGATCTAGCTATGTGTGTCCGTCCGTCCGTCAGCACGATAACTCAAAAACTATAAGAGCTACTGAAACTTTCACAAAGTAATTTTTAGACAATTTGTAGGTTCCCTATTGTTTTTGGTTAAAATCGGAGAAAGGCTTCGGGTAGCTGCCATACAAATTTTTCGATATTTTATGAGTATTTTCAAAATTAACGAGGAAGATTATAGTTGCCCTTATCAACTTTTAGATACCCGTGCGTGTATTAAATAAATAAGAAATTCTTATATTGCAATTGAACTGTTTGACAGAAAATTCAAAATATTGGTTTTTTTCTATTTAATTACAAAAAAAATTAATAAAAAAAAAATAAATTAAAAAAAAAGATGAATTTAAAAAAAAAATATGCTCTCAAAGAGTTTCGAACCTACACTTTTCAATTAAAATGTCGACGTCCTAACCACTAAGCCATCGACTTTATATTCATTTCAATTTTTTTTTTAAATTATTATAGTTGCGATGGTATCAATTGTTTATTTTAAAAAAAATAAATAATTTATAAATGAGAATTTTAAGATGAATTTAAAAAAAAAAAAAACTTTGCCCCACCCAGGAATCGAAACGAAAAGTTTAAAACTACTAGTCCCATGTCCTATCCACTATACCATAGAACAATTAATTTTTTGTCTACAAAACGAGTTTTTATTTATCTCATTATTTTTTTTAAATAATTGTAGTTGCTATGGTTTCAATTGTTTGTTTTAAATAACAGTTTTAAATAATCGTAGTTGCTATGGGATCAATTGTTTGTTTTAAATAACAGTTTTGAATTTTTTTATAGAAATATTAAAAAAAATTAATAATTTTTAATATAAATGAGAGTCTTCTGTCAAATTTTCTATAAAATAAAATTTTTTCAAACATAAAATAAATACATATATTTTATTAAAAAAATGAATTTAAAAAAAAACTAAAATTTTCCTTAGCCTGAATTCGAACCGAGACATTTTTGCTACAAGTAGCATGTCCTAACCACTACACCATGAAACGATTAGTAATTAGACAACAATTTGTTTGTTTTTATATTTGGTTTATAAATTATAAATTATTAATTGTTCTATGGTATAGATAGAGTATAGGACATGGGACTAGTAGTCAAAACGTTTCGGTTCAATTCCTGGCTGGGGCAATATTTTTTTTATTTTTTAAATTCATCTTAAAATTCTCATTTATAAATTATTTATTTTTTTTAATACATTTTTAAAAAAATTCAAAACAGTTATTCAAAACAAACAATTGATACCATCGCAACTATAATAATTTAAAAATTGAAATTAATATAAAGTCGATGTCTTAGTGGTTAGGACGTCGACATTTTAATTGAAAAGTGTAGGTTCGAATCTCGTTGAGAGCATATTTTTTTTTTTAAATTCATCTTTTTTTTTTAACTAATTTTTTTTTTATTAATTTTTTTTGTAATTAAATATAAAAAAACAAATATTTTGAATTTTCTGTCAAACAGTTCAATTGCAATATATGAATTTCTTATTTATTTAATACACGCACGGGTATCTAAAAGTTGACAAGGGCAACTATAATCTTCCTCGTTTTATACCCGTATGCCTATTAGTCAAAAGGGTATACTAAATTTGCCATTGCGTTTCTGACGTAGAGAAGGAGGGGGTAGATATAAACTCAAATGTATGGATCAAAAGTATGCTGCCGTACTAAGAAAAAAAGTTGTAAGCGCCAAAAGCGAATTTTCGGTAATGGAATATTTGACATCTAATAAATGTCTCACAACTTTGTTCTAAGAAAAAATGTCACATATCTCGTTGCAAATTCATTTAAAACTAATATCTAATATGTTGAACTACCTCTAAATCGCATCTATGTCTAAGCTTTAATAACTTAATAAACCTAGTATTGATTAGCAAAAAGTCAGGTGTCCAAATTAACTATGAACGCCTAATACTATCTTATTTCAAGTAAGTTAAAAAAAATGGTTATTTTTCATTTAATAGTTTTTTTTTCCAAAATTCAAAAATGATTCAACATAGCGATGTGCGAATATAAAACAGTAAAAGTTAAATTACCTTAAACCAAGAAAATGTAGAAACGGCTTTCTTTCTAAGGACGGCAGTCTATATGTCTGTTCGTCCGTCCGCACGATAACTTCAAAAATAAAAGAGATTTTGAAATATTAAAAATTTTGATTATATGCAATAGCCGTCATCTTTAGAAATAGAGTTAGGAAATAGAACTAACCACGTATAAATATTGCAAAAAAAATAATTTCGTAGAAGAACTTTTTTCTGTAGCCCCACCCGTTACGGAGCTACAGCATTCCAAAGTCGGAAAAACCTTATATTTAAACTGTTATAATAACAGTTCTGTTAACTTTGTTTTCAATCTGAACACGGTAAAAGACAGTTGGTTTTATAAGTTTTTTAAATGTTTAAAAAGCAAGTGTATAGATTTACCATTATGCAAAACTTAATTTTTGCAAAATTTATGGCTCGTCATATCATCTAAACAGTTCAAGCTAGAGTCTTGAAATTTTGGGAGAAGTGAGATCTTTTAAATTAATATTAGTTGGTTAACACAATTTTTTGGTCACGCCATCCGTTTAGGAGCTATAATTTTTTCGAAAATTGAAATTTTTTTATTTTGAATACCTGTTTGAATTAACTTGAATACCTGTTCAATAGTTTTTTTTATTAGTACACAAAATTTAAAGGTCCAACATTATATTATAACATATGTCAAAGGGTTTTCTTAAATTTAAAAGCGGTTCTTAAAATTGAAGAAGTGGCTCTCAGTTTTAACAATTTTTGCTTAGATAGTAAAATTCTAGATTTTTTTTCACAATTTAATTCTTAGAATGTAAAAATACGCGGGATTTATAAAGATTTATATCTGAAGATACGAGAAATTGGCAACCTTCCTCATTGCAGGGCTATTAAGACTTAAAAAAATTTAAAATTTACTGTTTTCATAAGTAATCATTAACTTAGTCACCAACGTACATATTTTCTAAATTATATATTAACATAGAAGCTCCAACATTGTATTTCGATAAAATATTCAGTATGAAAACTATATAATTTTTAAAATGCGCTTTTTGAAAAACCGTTAGTTGTTTTCGTCACTGGTTCTCTTTGTAATTATATATAATTATTTTTTATATGAGAAGTTCTTAATCATTGGAAATTTTAAGAAAACTTTCATTTATTTTAAAAATAATTCATATTTTTATACCCGTATGACTATTAGTCAAAAGGGAAACTAAATTTGCCATTATGTTTGTGACGCACCGAAGGAGGGAAAGTTGATATAGACTCAAGTGTATGCATCGGATCAGAATCGAAAAATAAATCGATGTAGCTATGTATGTCCGTCCATCCGTCCGCATGATAACTCAAAAAATAAAAGAGCTAGGATTTTGAAATTTTCACAAAAAGCCCTCATCGGTATAAAGCCAGCCATTTTGGTCCACGGGTTCGAGCACCTGCCATGCAACTTCTTGTTTTATATGAGCATTACTCTGTACTTATTAAAGCTAGGTGTCTGAAATTTTGCTAAAATTAGTTTAGTTTTATAGCCAAAGTTTCTGCAAAATTTGGTTGGTCTACTGCAGTGGGTTCGAATAGCTGCCATACAACTTCTTATTTTATATGAGCATTACTCTCCACCTAATGAAGCTGGGTGTCTGAAATTTTGCTAAAAATAGTTTAGTGTAATGGCCAGAGTTTCTTCAAAATCTCTTCACCTAATGAAGCTGGGTGTCTGAAATTTTGCTAAAAATAGTTTAGTGTAATGGCCAGAGTTTCTTCAAAATTTGGTAGGTCTACTGTAGGAGGTTCGAGTAGCTGCCATACAACTTCTTATTTTATATGAGCATTACTCTCCACCTAATGAAGGTGGATGTCTGCAATTTTGCGAAAAATAGCATTACACTACACCTAATGAAGCTGGGTGTCTCAAAATTACAGCAAAATTTGGTTGGTCTACTGCAGAGGGTTCGAGTAGCTGCCATACAACTCCTTCTTTTATATGAGTATTCCACTACACTTAATAAAGCTGTATGTTTGAAATTTTGCCAAAAGTATTTAACCAAATTATATAATGTATACGTTACGGTCATACGGGTATCCCAGAGTTGACACAGTCTACTCTACTACACTCTTCCTCGTTATATGAGAAATTTTTATTTATATTATACATCATAGTTGGGTATGTACGGGTATCTAAAAGTTTACAAGGGCAACAATCTTCCTTAGTTTTTATTTGAATTTGTAACAAATATACAATTGAACAAAGCTTGGCTTGTTTTCTTTTCCTTGCTGCACAAAAATCAATTAAAAAAAATTTTATTTTTATCTTAAAAGTTATTTTAGACCATTTATTATATTTTTAAATATTTCATTCGGTAAAAAATAGATGAAAATAAAAATTTTCATAAATTCTTGGCACGTTTTTTGTAGTCAGACTAAAATTAAATAATTTTCTTTTTTATTATATATATTACCTCTTCTCCTTGCCACCATTTTTTTATACCCGTGTGACTATATAGTCAAAGGGTATAATAAATTTGCAATAACGTTTGTGATGCAGAGAAGAAGATTTAGCTATGTAAGTCCGTCCGTCCGCACGATAACTCAAAAACTAAACGAGCTTGGATTTTTAAATTTTCACAAATTCGTATTTTTGCAATAGCCGTCATCGCTATTTACATCCAGCCATTTTGGACCATGGGTTCGGGTAGCTTCCATACAACTTCTTTTTTTATATGAGTATTACTCTGTATCTATTACAGCTGCGTGTCTGAAATTTTGTCAAAAGTAGTTTAGTTTTATGGCCAAAGTTTCTGCAAAATTTAGTTGGTCTACTGCAGTGGGTTCGAGTAGCTGCCATACAACTTCTTATTTTATATGAGCATTATTCTATACCTATTACAGTTGTGTATCTGAAATTTTGTCAAAAGTAGTTTAGTGTAATGGCCAAAATTTTTACAAAATTTGGTTGGTCTGCTGCAGTGAGTTCAAGTAGCTACCATACAACTTCTTATTTTATTTGAGCATTACACTATACCTATTAAAGCTGGGTGTCTGAAATTTTGCAATAAATAGTTTAGTGTAATGGCCAAAGTTACTGCAAAATGTTGTTGGTCTACTGCAGAAGTTCGAGTAGCTGCTATACAACTCCTTTTTTATATGAACACTAGCAGATTTACCCGGCGTTGCCCGCTGCAAATTGCAAAAAAGCAAGTTTCAGCCATTTTTTCGAAGAACCGCTTTGGTTAAAAATAAAGCCTCAAAAATATTTGTGGAGTTCCGTTAACCCGTTGCGGCCCAACAGCTTTTTATAGGTTTTTTCGTTACTTTACTATAAATTAGAAATTGTTTAACCGATTGACTTCAAATTTTGTATATGTGTTCCTCTTTGACATTGGAGTTCACTTTTTGTAAGTAAATAACGTCCAATTTTTTAAAGTAGGTAAAACTTCTTTGAATTAGGGGAATGTTTAAAAAAATGTTTTGTCGAGTTCTTTTAACCGATTGCGAAACAAAAACTTTAAAAACAATTTGTAAAACAATTTTAACGATTATCTCTAATTTTTCTATACGTTTTTCTTCTGCTTCTTGACAATTTGGTGCTGCTTGAATTTTTATTGTTAATTTTTATTAATTATGAAATTTTCAAGTGAAATTTGATAAATTTGTTGAAAAAGTCCTAAAAAACTCGTTTTAAAAAATAATGCTTTATTACATTTTAAAATTAGCATGTTCACCACGGCTGTACCAAGCAAAAACACAGTAACTAACAATATGATCAAATTCGAGTTAAGAGCAAAAGTGGACTTACTATGTTGTTTCCTAACATTGTACATTGTCACTTTTACGATCTGAACCCTAAGTGAGTAAAAATGATGCTTCCAAAACACAGTAAGTGCATTGTTTACATCACGATTCCTAGTTCAAAACACAGTAACAAACAAATCCCAAATTAAAACACAGTAATTGCAATGAGTTACTGTGTTCTAATTTGGTGTTTGTACTTACTGTGTTTTAAAAGTGAAAAATAGTTCGGTTTTGTGTAATCACAAAGCGACTGTCCCAAGCAAAAACACAGTAACTAACAAAATTAAATTGTTTTTTTTTAATTCTCTTTTTTCAATGTTTACTTGTTTTTTGTACTCTATTTTTTGTACTCTATTTTTAATGTAATAAATTGTACAGCGCAAAACAAAAACTGGGTGATTTTCTCTGCGCTGGTTAATATTGTAAACCAACCAAACGGTCCAGATGAAGTTCGCTTTAAATTCCTTACTAAAGGTCAAACCCATATGAGTGCTGATGGAGTACATGGGAACATTGAAAAAAAAAATAGGCAGGAAGCGAAATATTTATGATTTCCAAGAGCTATGCGAGGTAATAGAAAGTTCACGTAAAAATTTACGAATTTTAAAATTGGAACAGTTTCATCAATGGAAGTCAGGTAAACGGTCTTTAATGAAAAAGAAAAATATTGAAGCAATTTGGTGGAAGTAAAATTTACAAAAGGATGCCGAACAATTGAATATAAAAACGATTTCGATGAAAATTTCAAGTTACTGGACTTTCTAAAGAAAAAAGAAAATATAAACAACGTTCCATGCTTAATCGAACACCGTGGTTTGCAGAAAAAAAAAGGAAACAATAATCAAAGAGCATGTTCAATTAATGCCAGTTAATAGGCGCTCATTTTGGAATAATCTAAATGAGTCTGAAACATCAAAAAACTTAGTTACTTTTGACACCAATAACGTGGAAGAATAACAAATTACATAATATTTTGTACAAATTAATCTAAATTACATTTTTTATAATTTCTTAGTAGATAAGACTGAATTATTTTTGTTAAGTTTTTATTTTCAGATGAATTATTTTTGTCTAGTTTTAATTTGTATTTTCAAATGAAATTTTTTTGTTTAGTGTAAAAGGCAATACCTACTGTGTTTTTGTTTTGAGATTTAATTATTAAATTAATACTTGCTTTACTTTAAAAACACAGTAAATTCAAATACTGTGTTTTTACCTGGTTTTCTTCGCTTAAATTTTCAATAATACCCATTTAAAACAAAAAAGCTTTTCGGAATTACCCAAAATTAAGAGTAATCTAATCGAAATGGTATTAAAAAGAAGCATACTCATTCAATTTATAAGAAAAAATTACATAGACCACAAATTTTTAAAAGATGTTGTGAGCCTTCAAAATTTAGTGTTTTGCTTAATTTCTCGAAAGTATACTTGAACTGTGTTTTTGCTTGGGACAGCCGACCATTTTGGGTTAACTTTTTTCAATAACATCAACTTAAATTAAAACTCCATTGAGAGGTCAAAAGGGTATACTGAATTTGCCATTATGTCTTTATACTAAGTAAATAGCAGTTTGGTTTAAGTGCCAGCGTTTGAATAAAATATAGTCGATGGTTTAGAAAAGAAATAAAAATCTGCTTTTCAACTTATATTTTGTTTTCTAATTCCCTGAAAGTTCTACTACGCTCTTCCTCGTTGTTTATGATTTTAAGAAATGTTTTAAGATGTTTTACGTTATTTAAATTCAAAGATATTATTATTCGAATTCTTTATCAGCTTTATTTTTATTATTATAAATATTATCTTATTTAGCTTTTCACTTTTTGAGACTATTTGAGAGCAAAAAAATTAGTATTATTAATTAAGTGAGCTTTTGAAATAAGGGTTAACTTGCGTTAATACCAAAAATTAGAAAATTTTATTGAATCATTGGTAAACAGGTCTAAACCAAATTAACCCTGTGGGTTTTTATCATTAAAATGCTGATACAAAATTTTCAATAAAATTCTTTTAATCGTTTAAGCAAATGAAATTTCCAGAAAACTTCAAGGGCTCTCTTTTGGACTGCCAAATCAACCTGTAAAATTGGACACAAGTCGAAAACACAATTTTTTTTGGAAGCCCGCCAGGACGAAATTGGTTTATTCATTCCAACCAAATTTATACACCTAATTCCAGTTGCTAAGAGGAACCTTTGTGCAAAATTTCAAGTCAATCGTTGAAACCGTTTTGCCTCGACATCCAAAAAACAAAAAAGTTTAAAACGGCTCTAGAGCCGCAATCGGTTGACTTATAAAAATGTGGCATAGCCTATGTCACCCCTCGGGCTCTCAGAATTATTCCTTTAGAATTTTGTGACAATCGGACGAGTGGTTTTCACGGGAATCCTGGACAAACAAACAAACAAACTAATTTTGTCCTTTATATATTAGATTACACTACACCTAATAAAGCTGGTATGTTTGAAATTTTGCCAAAAGTAACTAATGTTTGTAATAATAATGATATAATGTTTATATAACGGTCATACGGGTATCCCAGAGTTGACACAGTCTACTCTATCACACTCTTCCTCGTTTTGTATGTTTTTAATTTCTTGTTTATTTACTAAACGAACATAAAATCGTAATTGTTTTTAATTAAATTTCTCTTTTAAAAATTTCTTTTTATAAAATAAGAAAAATTATATATAATTCTATTATTTATGTTTCATGAAAATTTTAAAATTTTCTATAAAATTAATTGGAAAAAATAAAAGAATTAAAGAAAAACATAAAATAAAAAAGAGCAAAAAGATATCCTTGAAAACACATTTTTTGTAATCAAGTTTCTTCATTTTGTTTTTCTTATGTCCTTTTTTTAAATGTTTTGGTTTTTAATTAAAAAAATGTCTGACCAGTGTCATTATAAAAATTTGTCTTTTATAAATTTCTCCCTCCCTTCTTTACACTCTCAGTTTTGATTACAGAACAAAACTGTCGCCTTGTTTTTTGTACGTGCTATTTAAAAATGACCGTCATTAATTTAAAATTTCAATGTATTTCGTCGTTATTTTTTTTTTTTAATTTTAATTCAAAAAATATTTCTTTTGCATAAGTCGTCAGTATTTCGCTTATGATCATCATTTGTTTTTTATTGATATCTTTATATGTTTTTATCAATAAAGTAGAATATTTTTAAATTGCGTATTTTAAAATAAAATATGCAATATATTTTTTATTCATTAAACAATAAAAATTAGTTATAATTTTATAAATAAAAACAATTAAAAAACGAGAAAGAGTGTAGTAGAGTTGACTGTGTCAACTCTGGGATACCCGTATGACCGTAACGTATACATTATATCATTCGGTTAAATACTTTTGGCAAAATTTCAAACATACATCTTTATAAAGTGTAGTGGAATACTCATATAAAAGAAGGAGTTGTATGGCAGCTATTCGAACCCTCTGCAGTAGACTAACCAAATTTTGCAGTGACTTTGGCGAATACACTAAACTATTTTTGGCAAAATTTCAGACACCCAGCTTTAACAGGTATAGAGTAATGGTCATATAAAATAGGAAGTTGTATGGCAGCTACTCGAACTCACTGCAGAATACCAAGCAAATTTTGTAGAAACTTTGGCCATAAAACTAAACTACTTTTGGCAAAATTTCAGACACGCAGCTTTAATAGGTAGAGAGAAATGCTCATATAAAAAAAGAAGTTGTGCGATGTAAAAGCAATGACGGCTATTGCAAAAAAACGAATTTGTGAAAATTTTAAGATCCTAGCTTCTTTAATTTTTGAGTTATCGTGCGGACGGACGGACGAACATACATAGCTAAATCGATTTTCTTTTCGATTCTGATCCGATCGCATACAAACAAACAAACAAACATACAAACAAACATTCCCTTTTATATATATAGAAGAAGATAAAAATTAAAAAAGGAATGTAATCGTTTATTAAAACAATATTTTGTTTTTCATTTATAAAATATTATACATAATATGTTTTATAGTAAAATTATTAGCCTTTTAAAAATATAAAAGTGTTAAAAAAAAACGGAAATAGGAAAGAACCCTCGTGTATCAAATTTAAAGTTTCTATATGTATGAGTTTCGAAGACAAGCTTTTTAATTTTGGGATTTCTTAGGAGGCACCTGAACCACCACTACAATTAAGTCTAAATTTTGGGGACACATAGGAAATAGGAAATATATTCTTCGGCTTCAAATCGATCAAAAGCTTCTAGAATTCGAACTCATTCTCCGAACTCGACCAGAAACAATTCCCATGGTATTTTCATTACTAGTAACCTAGAGTTTATTTTTCATCAAAATGGCGGCATAATTTTTTGAGTTATGGTGTTTTTAAGATATATGTTTGTTAGCCCTTGAACTTTTCAAAGGTTCCAGAACCCGAAACCATGGTTCGATTTCGTTCATATGCAGTCCCCGTCATACTTTCAATACTAGTTAACCCTTTCACTACGGAGTTTTTATTCATAACTGTGCCGATGAAAACTACTTATAATTTGTTAGTGCATTTTAATGATGTAAAAATTACGAATGGTTTGTGTCATGGATGTCGTGTCCTCCTTGTTATCCTGGGACATATTATCCCAATTTCTATTTAGTGTGGGATTATATGTCCCAATATTGACTTTTGTTACATCAAAACAAGTGAAATAAAAAATAAAATAGAAGAATAAAAGATTTTTTTAGCAATATTTTTTTATTATTATTTCAAATTAAATAAATCCATTTTAATCCATTTACATAGTAAATAAAAATGCTGATATAATAATTTTATAATTTTCAAATAAAGGAATTTCAAAAATTAACATAAATAAAAATGCTTATATAGTAATTTCATAATTTTCAAATAAAGGAATTTCAAAAATTAATTATTTTTTATAGTTGAGTAATAATAATAAATATAATTCTTAGAAATACTGAACTTATATATATATATATATATTCAAATATGTATAGGTAAAGATTCTTTGTAAATGTTCTTTTGTTACTTTGCTAGGGAATACTATTTTATTTTGTGGAACTCACCAAAACAACCATAACAAAGAGCTTTGTAACTCCCAGAGCAGACAAATTTTGTTCGTTTTTCTTTACGTAAGGATGAGCATCTGTAGCATCGTTTTCGAGATGCTGTCTCTACTGGTAAATGATCGCCTATGTTCAAAATATCCGCTTTTTTCTTAGATGGACGACCACCCGTTCTCCTGTACTTAGTTTTTGTATTTTTTGTTCCTTCTTGTATCATTTGCTCAGATAACTCTACAATAAATTGTTTCAGATCAGCTTTCTTTCGATGAATTTTTTGATGCATAATCCAAGAGTTAACCATAGCAGTCATAAACAATTTGAAAAATACTTTTTTCCACCATTTCCGAGATTTTCTATTCATATCATAAACAGAGTTTTTTTGGTCGGCGATATCAATGCCACCCATTATTTTATTATAATCTGCTATTGCTTGAGGACAATTAACAATATTTTTAGTTCCGTCTTTTGATTTTCTTTGAACTTGTCCATTCTGAGGATAATGACAATTTGATACGAGCAAAACTTCTTTAGAATCCATCCATCTGGCAGCAACCACTCCAAAATTTGAAACTTGAAATTCACTTTTGCTTTTCTCTAACTTTCCTTCAAAAGTTGGTATGTTTCTCCTATTTTTGTTGTAGGTACCCATTGCCGGAAATTGTATCGTTTTCATTAAATGTATTGAAGTAAAGAATCTATCAAACGCCAGAACCACTTCATTTGAACTTCTTATAGTGCTACACAACTTTTGAACAACTCGTTCTCCTAGTGTATTAATTTCTTTTTTATCAGATTCTTTTCCGGTGTACACATTACAGTCATAGCAATACCCTGTTTTAGAGTCACAGCGCATCCAAATTTTTATTCCTAAAGAGAACAAATAAACATGATAATCCGTATGGAAATTATATAATTCGAAAACAATAATTAAATATTTGGAAACTTAAAAATTACAAATTTATATAAATTTATATGTACCTCTTTTGATGGGTTTCATTGGCATAAACTGTTTTAGCGTAGATCTTCCTTTAAATTTGGCCATGCTTTCATCAATTGCTTGATATGTACTTTCTTCTCTAGCTGAAGGAAAAGTTTTTTTGAAACATGAAATGACTTCAGAAATATAGTAGTCTTTGGGGGCATCCGCCGGTTTTGTTGGATTATTAAAATAAAGTTTAGATAATAGCAGAGCAAAACGATCACGAGATATTGTTTTTTTTATAAGTTCATTACCAAGTGATAAGTTTTTACTCCAATAATCGGCAATAGATGGAACATGGTTGTAGTGCATAATTAAACAAACTCCCAAAATAATTAAAATTTCATTTTCATCAGTATAACTACGATTTTTTTTTTTTTGGTTGTTTAATTTTCGTAGTCTCATGTTTGTACAACTTGCAATATGTATAAGAAGACTTTTTGGAAATAACTTGCTGAAAATTTCCAAGTTCGTTGCACCATGTCTGATGCAGAGAAGACACTTTGGTGCTCTTTCTTGTGGTATCTCAAATTTTGGTTGAAAAACTATATTTTCATGGTGCTTTGTCCACATAGCTGTTGCTATATTGTTATCTTCTACATCGTTATCTTCAAGATCATCAAGTGAAATGACATCTTCTAAGTTTTCTTCAGAGCTCGATTCAGAATCTGATCTTGTATTGATGCCTCCATCATCATTTTCAATGCTTTCTACATCACTAAGAGAATCATCAGAGTTATCAGATGGGTGATAGCTCGATTCTGATTCACTAAAATCAGGCAATTCTTCCTCTAAGGTTTCCAAAATATCGGAGTCGTTCAAGTTAGATGTCATCTAAAAATATTCAATTAATATAAATTGGGATAATATGTCCCAAATTAAAATCTAATTGGGATAATAAATCCCAATGTACATTTTTCGATGTAAAATAAAAAATACTTACTTTTAAAATTTCCCGTTAGTTCTATGTTGTTGTTTTTTTTAAAACCTAAAAAAAAAAATGCTTTTACACTTTAGTTTATTAATTATTACGATGTGCACTACACGAAATTCACTTTCAAACTGAAATTTTAGCTGCCTTAAAGTAAAAAAAAGTTTCAAAAGCCGCGACATACTGGCGCCACAAACTGTAAATTAACAGAAAAGTTTAAGAATCAAATAAACTTAAATATGGGATAAAAGAAATAGGTAATTTCAAGTAAAATTACGAAATCACCTTTAATTTAAAAATGGTGGGACATATAATCCCAGTAGTAGTGAAAGGGTTAACAAATTTTATTTTTTATTAGCAAATTTTATTTTTTTATGCTTATCTTGTTTATTCCAATTTCCAAATAATTATCACAAATAAAACACACTTTTATTTTAAATTTTATTTATCTAACTTTATTTTAATTTTTTATTTTAAGTTTTTATTTTAAATTAACTTAATTCTAATAATGATTTGATTATACACTTGCATACATATATGACATCGGGTATATTAAAATTGCTCCTCCGTTTGTAACGCATCGATCTAGACGAGCTAGATATAGTGTCAAGGGTACGTATCGGGTCAGAATCGAAAAATGAGTCGTTCTAGCTATGTGGTCTGTCCGCCCGTCCGTCCGTCCGTCCGTCTGTGTGTCAGCACGATAACTCAAAAACTAAAAGAACTACAGTTTTGAAAGTTCCACAAAATATTTTTCAATCAATTTCTAGGTTCCCTATTTTTTTTGGTTAAGATCGGATCAAAATTTCGGGTAGCTCTCGAACATCTAACTTTTTTAACTCCAATATTTTCATATAAAAATTTTAAATTTTGCTATGCATCTTGTATTTAACATGAAATTATATGAATTTTGTTTTTTTTTTGTTATTTTTTTTTTTTTGTAGATAACGATTTCGAGTTAGAATTTCATATTATTTAAATGATGCGTAGTTTATTTAAGATAAGCAAAAAAGAACACAAAGATTGTTTTTAAGTAAATGGCTTATTGATAGATATAATCATTATGAATATGATGATTATTATCTATCATTATGATCATTATATGAATATGATCATATGAAGCTTATTTTGGTTAAGTTTAATATATTCGTGAATTAAAAAAATTAATTAAAAGAGATAGAATTGAAAAATTAGAGCTAGAGTTTTGAAATTCACACAAAACATTTTTTGGACATTTTTGAGGCTCCATATTCTTTTTGGTTAAGACCAGACCAAGGTTTCGGGGAGCTGCCACACAACTTATTTAAACCAATATGAATTTCTTCAAAAGTAATTATACCAGGAAGACGAAAATTACACACGGTTAGTTTTATAATGAATCAAGCACTTATATGAAGTTTCAAAATGTTACGGCCCCATTTTCGGGGGGCTGCCATACAACTTCTTTGCACCAATATGAATTTCTTGGAAACTGATTATACTACGAGGATGAAAATTACACACTGTTAGTTATATAATGAATCGAGCACTTATATGAAGTTTCAAAATGTTACGGCCCCATTTTCGTGGGGCTGCCATATAACTTCTTTGCACCAATATAAATTTCTTTAAAACTAATTATACTACGAGGATGAAAATTATACACGATTAGTTATATAATGAATCGAGCACTTATATGGAATTTCAAAATGTTACGGTCCCGTTTTCGGGCAGCTGCCATGCCAAGTTGTCAATTCGATAACTGTGAATCTATTGAAGCTACGAGGTTAAAATTAAAACTGGGCAGGTAAAGTAATAGGGCAAGTTAGTTGGCAAAGTTGGACATCACCCGGACCAACTTTTAGGGTTTTGTTTTGTTTTTAAGCAAAAATTATGGTACCCATAATTAATTAAAAATTTTATTTTTTTTTTGTTGTTATTTTTGATTTAAGCAAAACTTATGATAATAAGTTATATACTTTATTATATTTTTTTCTGTAATTATAAATATTACTATTAGCATAAGGAAAATAAATAACGGTTAGTGGGTATGCACGGGTATTAAAATTTTAGTAAATTTAGTAAATTTTTAATTTCATAATTGTATTTTATAATTTAATAATTTTATTTTAAACTTTTACTTTATAATTTATTTTACCGGTTTACTCTTTTAATGTTATACTAAGAATGAATTTGAATTTCAAATGGAAACATCACATAACTTGAATTAGTTTATAAAAATGCTGACCCTTGCAGCTTTATTTAGTTTAGTTCAAAAATAAAGTACAGTTAACTTGTTTGCAACGTAGTTCGTTATTTGTTAAATGAAAAATGAAATATGCTTATTTTGCATTTTACACTTTTAATTCCAAATTGGAGTTAAAACTTTTAATAAAAATTTAAGTTAAAAAATTAGAATCTAAAATTTTGTTTTATTGTTTTTTAATTTAAATAAAATGTAATGAATTCGCTTAAAGTGAATCCGAAGTTAAGTTCATTGCTTTTGAGAGGTCAATGGAATATGTAACTCGCTTCCCTTAAGATTGTTGTTCTCCTGGACAACATATTTATCTTTAACATTCTTAAAATAAGTTATGCGATTTTGTTTTTTTATACAGCAATATAAATATCATTAATACAAAAAAGATTGGAATTAAACTAATATTAAAGTAAATTACAATATTGGTTTTATTTTTTTCATAGTAGATATTTTCAATTTTCTTATTGTTTTGAATCTGTTTAACATAAAGGGTTTCTAAATTTACAGAAAATTCAAATCTTTTAAAGTTGAATAAATAGGTAATATATTTTTTTGTTTGTACTCAGTTTGTTTATTAGAAAACTTTAAATATTTATTTCAATTGAACAGTTATTGAAAATTACAATTTAATTTTTATTTAAGATATATTCTATACTGTTACAATTACTGGTTAGTTTTACATTAATTTCATTTTTATTAAAATTATACCTGTATCAATTTCTACTATTTTATATTTATTTTCAAATATTTTAAAAAATTATAACATCCGTTATATTTATTGAAACTTGTTGAAATTTTGAATTAGGAATTGGAATTATCTTGAAATGGTTCGCGTTTTCTTTACTTAATTTTGGGATTTGTATTACAAAAAGTAATGTTTTGTTATTAAGGGCTACTAAACTTTTTAATTCTTGAATTTTAAAGATATCAAGATGATTATGAAATCGATTTCTCCAAAGGTTAGTAGAGACCTAATCATTGTTTTATGTTTAGCAAATATTATATTTTCTTGTATTTTTTCGAATTCATCGTTTAGGAGATTGATGTTAGTCACAATTTGCAGATATTGTAGTTGGTTAACTATATTTCTGTGGTCGTTTAAATTCTTTCATAGTTTGAAATTATTTCTATTATTATATGATTTTGTTGGATATTATTTTTTAGAGTAATAATGTTTTCTTGAAGTACCGAGTTTATTTTTATTTGGTTATTCGAATTTTGTATTATATTATTATTATTTTGATCTATGGTTTTCATATGATTATCTAATTAAATTTTATCTTCTTGGTCCATTGTGCCAAAAATCCATTTAAGGAAGGAACCTCCGACGTTAATTAAGGCTCTCTTAAATATTAATGATATTAAAGTATTAAAAGAATATTTAGTTTTATTTATTTTATCTTTTAAAATGTTATATAAATTTTTATTAGTGTAGTTTAAATAGATTGTATTATTATTTGATTTTCTATGGTATTTATTAGATTTTCGATTTCGCTTAAACTAATTATGTGAACGATTTTATAACAACTTTCGATAATTTCGACTTTTTCCTGTTGTATTACTGTAAAACCTGCTTCGGTGTCCAATTTATTTATGTTAATCCCTGCTTTGCACAGGTTTATTATTAATATTAGAATTATTAGTACAGTTGTTAGTACCTAAAAATTTAAATTTTCTTTTAATACGGCTCGGATGAATATTTTTATTTTTAGAATCAATTAATTTATTATTTATTTTATTAAATTTTATAATTTTACACCTAAGGAGTTCTTTGTATCTAACTATAGATTGTAACTAACTATTTATTGTTGGGGTTTTATTAATATTTCCTGCGGATCGGGTGTTTCGAAAGTTTTCCTATATTTAATTTGTTTGTTATTTTTATTTTTTGTTCTTGCATCCTATTTTTGATAGATTCTATATTTGGAATTTTACCGTTTATGAAGTCGTTTGGTTTAACTCCAGTTGTAGAATGAATGGTGTTCTTGTAATTTTCTACAGATTTTAGAATTTTTTCTTCCGTTGTTAAACTAGGTTCAGTAATATTTAGTATTCTAATATGTTCTAGAATTGTTAAATGAATCCTTTCTATATCGGAGTTGCCCGTATGGGTCGTGGGGATGTAAAATTATTATAAATGTTTTTTAATAGACAGAAATCTTTTATATTTAAACTATCAAATTCGTTATTTAATATATATTTTTTTGGTTTTCCAAAAATCGAATTTCTGGTTTTGAGACCTAAGATTATGGTAATACTATTTCTATCTGATAATTTAGAGATTGTTATATGTTTAGTAAATCTATCTGTTGTAGTTAAGAATATTTCTTTTTTTAAGTAAAAAACGTCGGCGTAAATAATTTGATTTGGTTCGCTAGAGGTTTCAGCTAAATTATATTTATATTGAACGGTATATATATTATATTTCTATCATACTTAGCTAAGTTGCATGTAGAACAATTGTTTATGTAAGTTAAGACACACACATAAAAACATACAATTCCAAATAAAACATATTCCAATGCATAAAACATCTATATAAAAATCGCAATTCTGCACCGTAATCACTTTTACATTACTTTTAAATTATTTTATTTCCAAGTTTATATCCCTCTCTTCTCCTTTAAATTAAATTATTAAAAAACACATTATATGATCGGTTGCATAACATGCAACAAATTTTATATTTGAAAAAACTAAAAAATGTAAAGTGCTTGACTATATTCAAAAATCAAAACTGTACTTTTTAATATTGCAAGTCAGCACTAAATTAGCTTTAAGTAAATTTTAATAATGATTCAAAGGTTGAGATCAAACCTAGTATAATTTTTTTGTCTTAATTAACTGGCACCCAACGTAAAATATTAGAGTGAAAAATAAAAAAATTAATAAATTCAATAGAATGAAAATTTTTTTACTCTAAATTAACATTAAAGTGAATTTTAATAAGCAAAAATTAAAATCACTAAAGTTACCAATTTCCATAAAATTAAAACCTTAATTAAAGTGAAAAGTAACAAAATTAATTCCAAAGTGAAAATAAATTGGAAAATTTGTTTTCCATACAATATACAACTAAAAATATTAATACGCGGTAAAAAGCGTGAAGTAAATCAAGATTTCCTAACAAATCCCGGTATAGGGACGGCGAATTCAAGATCTGCAGAATAAACACAAAAAGCGTTAGCTGAGTGATCCTCGTACAAGGAATAAGTATTTATCCAGCAGTTCATTTATGTAAAGTAAATCAAGATTTCATAACAAATCCCGGTATAGGGACGGCGAATTCAAGATCTACAGAATAAACACCAAAAAGCGTTAGCTGAGTGATCCTCGTACAAGGAATAAGTATTCATCCAGCAGTTCGTTTCGTCACCATGGCCCCAACCGAAACCATGCAAATGTAAGTCAAGATTGATATTTTTTTTTTTAACTTTTTTTCCTTCCTTTCTTGAATAATTTTCGTACAATTTTTTGTACACTCATATTAAAATTTGTGCGGTAACTCGATACCAAAAAAAAAGGAAAAAAATATCCATACAAGTGGATTTAACTAAAACTGTTTTTTAAAAAAAATTTTTTTAAATTGTAAAAAAAACAAAAAATCCTAAAAAAAAATATATATTTTAAAATTTCAGCAAAAAAGTTTAAAATTGTTATACAAAATAAATAAAAAAATTTTTTTCTTTAACTAATAATATTAAAACCATTAAATAAATATTTCAAATTATAAATTATAATTACTTATTGCTAAAACAAAAAAAAAAGAAAATTAAAATTATTCAAAACATTATATTAAGTAAAATAGCTATTATATTCTTAAATAAAATACTGTATTAAATTTTTAAATTAAGTTGCTTAAAAAAATTAAACCAAAAAAACTAAAGTAACTAAAATAAATTAAAAATCATAATGGAAAAATTTAAATTTTAGAATTAAAATATTTAAAGTAAATCAAAAATAAAAAATCACAAACTAAAATTAAACATTAAAAAAAAAAGTACTCCTAATTCCCTTTTTTTATATTATTATATTATTGTTTTTTTTTTTACTAACAAACAATGTAATGATTTTAAAGAGAAAGAATATATCTAATCTCAGTTTTTTTCTTCCGTATTTTATTTTATTAAGTTTATTTTTCTGTTTTTTACTTTTCGAAATTAAAAAGATTTGACATTTATTAGAAGAAGAAAATCGATTTAAAAAAAAACTGATTTTAAAATAACTTATTTAATATCTTTTTAGTTTCTAAAATTACAGATTCTAATATTTGTTTAAACGAAGGATTTTTTTTTTCAATTGGTTAAAATTTGATTTGTTATCGTTTAGTTTCAAAAATTGTATGAATAATTAAGAAAAAATTAAAATATTTGAACTGAAGTTGAAATAAAGATTCTGGTTTAAATAAAATATATATAGGAGTAAATAATATATATTTGAACCCAAATTTGTAAAGCGATTATATTACGGTGTATTATGGCCCTAACAGCAGACCAAGTGCACGCACTTATTCAAGCCGCAAACGAGCAACAAAACGCGGAAATAAATAACCAACTAAGAATAATAACCTCAGCCGTATCCAGGCTACAACCAGTACACCCCTACGACCAGTTTCTATAGTAGCAGGCGTAGTCGAAAAACATACAGGCCTCGGACTTAATAAAATCCCTACCTGAATTTCGGGGAGAAGCAAATGCATATCCCGCATGGCGGTCAGCGGCACACTTTGCTAGGAGTTTTTACACCGAGGGCTCAGAAACATACTATGTCGCAATGGGCATTTTTAGAAACAAATTACGGAATCCGCAAACACCACCTTATCCGTATTTAATACAATTCTGAATTTTAAAGCAATAATGGTCCGCTTAGACCAAACATACTCTGATAAAAAACCGGTACATGTACTCGAAAATGAGTTAAGTATAATGCGCCAAGGTAGACTCTCTCTTACCGACTACTACGACGAAATTGACAGACGTCTTACCTCAATAGTAAATAAAAACATAATAACTTACAGTGGAAACGACGAGCTGACACAAGCCCTAAGCGAAAAAGCAAGGGAAAATGCCCTACGAGTCTTTATTTCAGGACTGCGACGTCCACTATACGGCAACCAATTGACCTACCAACCGCGCTTGCAACAGCCCAGGAGTTGGAAGTTAATCAAAAATGAAATGACTTTGCGCGTATTTATGCGGCAGGCAAATTCCAAAAAAACTATCAGCAGCCACACAATAATACCCGAGCATTACGCCCCCAAGCTAGTAGTAAAATCACACCAATGGACGTGGATAATACAACTTCTCAACTTAGGCGAATAACAGCATATCGTCAAAATAATATCCAACCGACAGCACGGGAAAACCAAAATCAACTGGCGACAAGATTTACAGTTAATAAACGTACTCGCGAGCAGTCTGACTCAACAAAATTCAGAAGGTGCAAAGAGTTAATCACATCCCAATAGAAGACAAGAACTCAGAACCAGACTACTCAGACAACGAGACAGAGTACAGCAATTACGAATATACAGACCAGAATATCAATGACGAAATTAATTTTTTAGGTTAAAGTCGCTCTTGCCATACATTACAAAAAAAACACAGAATGGCCAAGAGCTGCAACTACTAATAGACACCGGAACATCCAAAAACTTTATAAAAAAACTAGATTTTCTTAGAAGATTTTCTAAAACTAGAAATCAATCAACGGCACAAATAAAATTCGACAAAAGTGTGTTGTCAATATCTTAGGGAAAACTTCAACATTTTTTCTATTACCGGCACTCCAAACGTTCGATGGAGTAATTGGATACGACTTTTTACGAGAATCAACGCACACATCAACTCTAAAAATGGCGTATTAATACATAAAAACGGAGAAGAATCAATTAAGCACTTCTCATGTAAACAAACAAACAATATCACTATCGACAAGAATTCAGTACCCATTAAACTGCAGGACAAATTTAAAACCATGATAGAAAGAAATGCAAATGACTTCGCTGAACCTAAGGTTAAATTGCCATACAATACCAACGTGCAGGCAACAATACTAACAACAACAGAAGAACCAATCTTTTCGAGAAGTTATCCCTTCCCCATATTAGCGTCAGAATTTAAAAACGAAGAAATTCAAAATTTACTACATGATAGCATTATCAGGAAATCTTCTTCATCATACAATTCACCAGTTCACGTAGTTTCCAAAAAGGGTTTAGACGAACACGGTAAGCAAAAACTACGCATGGTTATTGACTTTCGAAAATTAAACGAAAAAACCACCCCAGACAGATACCCATCCCAGACACATCGATCATTCTCGCAAATCTAAATCCCTCTCTTCTCCTTTAAATTAAATTATTAAAAAACACATTATATGATCGGTCGCATAACATGCAACAAATTTTATATTTGAAAAAACTAAAAAATGTAAAGTGCTTGACTATATTCAAAAATCAAAACTGTACTTTTTAATATTGCAAGTCAGCACTAAATTAGCTTTAAGTAAATTTTAATAATGATTCAAAGGTTGAGATCAAACCTAGTATAATTTTTTTGCCTTAATTAACTGGCACCCAACGTAAAATATTAGAGTGAAAAATAAAAAAATTAATAAATTCAATAGAATGAAAATTTTTTTACTCTAAATTAACATTAAAGTGAATTTTAATAAGCAAAAATTAAAATCACTAAAGTTACCAATTTCCATAAAATTAAAACCTTAATTAAAGTGAAAAGTAACAAAATTAATTCCAAAGTGAAAATAAATTGGAAAATTTGTTTTCCATACAATATACAACTAAAAATATTAATACACGGTAAAAAGTGTGAAGTAAATCAAGATTTCCTAACAAATCCCGGTATAGGGACGGCGAATTCAAGATCTGCAGAATAAACACAAAAAGCGTTAGCTGAGTGATCCTCGTACAAGGAATAAGTATTTATCCAGCAGTTCATTTATGTAAAGTAAATCAAGATTTCATAACAAATCCCGGTATAGGGACGGCGAATTCAAGATCTACAGAATAAACACCAAAAAGCGTTAGCTGAGTGATCCTCGTACAAGGAATAAGTATTCATCCAGCGGTTCGTTTCGTCACCATGGCCCCAACCGAAACCATGCAAATGTAAGTCAAGATTGATATTTTTTTTTTTAACTTTTTTTCCTTCCTTTCTTGAATAATTTTCGTACAATTTTTGTACACTCATATTAAAATTTGTGCGATAACTCGATACCAAAAAAAAAGGAAAAAAATATCCATACAAGTGGATTTAACTAAAACTGTTTTTTAAAAAAAATTTTTTTAAATTGTAAAAAAAACAAAAAATCCTAAAAAAAAATATATATTTTAAAATTTCAGCAAAAAAGTTTAAAATTGTTATACAAAATAAATAAAAAAATTTTTTTCTTTAACTAATAATATTAAAACCATTAAATAAATATTTCAAATTATAAATTATAATTACTTATTGCTAAAACAAAAAAAAAAAGAAAATTAAAATTATTCAAAACATTATATTAAGTAAAATAGCTATTATATTCTTAAATAAAATACTGTATTAAATTTTTAAATTAAGTTGCTTAAAAAAATTAAACCAAAAAAACTAAAGTAACTAAAATAAATTAAAAATCATAATGGAAAAATTTAAATTTTAGAATTAAAATATTTAAAGTAAATCAAAAATAAAAAATCACAAACTAAAATTAAACATTAAAAAAAAAAGTACTCCTAATTCCCTTTTTTTATATTATTATATTATTGTTTTTTTTTTACTAACAAACAATGTAATGATTTTAAAGAGAAAGAATATATCTAATCTCAGTTTTTTTCTTTCATATTTTATTTTATTAAGTTTATTTTTCTGTTTTTTACTTTTCGAAATTAAAAAGATTTGACATTTATTAGAAGAAGAAAATCGATTTAAAAAAAAACTGATTTTAAAATAACTTATTTAATATCTTTTTAGTTTCTAAAATTACAGATTCTAATATTTGTTTAAACGAAGGATTTTTTTTTTCAATTGGTTAAAATTTGATTTGTTATCGTTTAGTTTCAAAAATTGTATGAATAATTAAGAAAAAATTAAAATATTTGAACTGAAGTTGAAATAAAGATTCTGGTTTAAATAAAATATATATAGGATTAAATAATATATATTTGAACCCAAATTTGTAAAGCGATTATATTACGGTGTATTATGGCCCTAACAGCAGACCAAGTGCACGCACTTATTCAAGCCGCAAACGAGCAACAAAACGCGGAAATAAATAACCAACTAAGAATAATAACCTCAGCCGTATCCAGGCTACAACCAGTACACCCCTACGACCAGTTTCTATAGTAGCAGGCGTAGTCGAAAAACATACAGGCCTCGGACTTAATAAAATCCCTACCTGAATTTCGGGGAGAAGCAAATGCATATCCCGCATGGCGGTCAGCGGCACACTTTGCTAGGAGTTTTTACACCGAGGGCTCAGAAACATACTATGTCGCAATGGGCATATTTAGAAACAAATTACGGAATCCGCAAACACCACCTTATCCGTATTTAATACAATTCTGAATTTTAAAGCAATAATGGTCCGCTTAGACCAAACATACTCTGATAAAAAACCGGTACATGTACTCGAAAATGAGTTAAGCATAATGCGCCAAGGTAGACTCTCTCTTACCGACTACTACGACGAAATTGACAGACGTCTTACCTCAATAGTAAATAAAAACATAATAACTTACAGTGGAAACGACGAGCTGACACAAGCCCTAAGCGAAAAAGCAAGGGAAAATGCCCTACGAGTCTTTATTTCAGGACTGCGACGTCCACTATACGACAACCAATTGACCTACCAACCGCGCTTGCAACAGCCCAGGAGTTGGAAGTTAATCAAAAATGAAATGACTTTGCGCGTATTTATGCGGCAGGCAAATTCCAAAAAAACTATCAGCAACCACACAATAATACCCGAGCATTACGCCCCCAAGCTAGTAGTAAAATCACACCAATAGACGTGGATAATACAACTTCTCAACTTAGGCGAATAACAGCATATCGTCAAAATAATATCCAACTGACAGCACGGGAAAACCAAAATCAACTGGCGACAAGATTTACAGTTAATAAACGTACTCGCGAGCAGTCTGACTCAACAAAATTCAGAAGGTGCAAAGAGTTAATCACATCCCAATAGAAGACAAGAACTCAGAACCAGACTACTCAGACAACGAGACAGAGTACAGCAATTACGAATATACAGACCAGAATATCAATGACGAAATTAATTTTTTAGGTTAAAGTCGCTCTTGCCATACATTACAAAAAAAACACAGAATGGCCAAGAGCTGCAACTACTAATAGACACCGGAACATCCAAAAACTTTATAAAAAAACTAGATTTTCTTAGAAGATTTTCTAAAACTAGAAATCAATCAACGGCACAAATAAAATTCGACAAAAGTGTGTTGTCAATATCTTAGGGAAAACTTCAACATTTTTTCTATTACCGGCACTCCAAACGTTCGATGGAGTAATTGGATACGACTTTTTACGAGAATCAACGCACACATCAACTCTAAAAATGGCGTATTAATACATAAAAACGGAGAAGAATCAATTAAGCACTTCTCATGTAAACAAACAAACAATATCACTATCGACAAGAATTCAGTACCCATTAAACTGCAGGACAAATTTAAAACCATGATAGAAAGAAATGCAAATGACTTCGCTGAACCTAAGGTTAGATTGCCATACAATACGAACGTGCAGGCAACAATACTAACAACAACAGAAGAACCAATCTTTTCGAGAAGTTATCCCTTCCCCATATTAGCGTCAGAATTTAAAAACGAAGAAATTCAAAATTTACTACATGATAGCATTATCAGGAAATCTTCTTCATCATACAATTCACCAGTTCACGTAGTTTCCAAAAAGGGTTTAGACGAACACGGTAAGCAAAAACTACGCATGGTTATTGACTTTCGAAAATTAAACGAAAAAACCACCCCAGACAGATACCCATCCCAGACACATCGATCATTCTCGCAAATCTAGGTAAATCCAAATATTTTACAACGTTGGATCTGAAATCCGGATTCCACCAAATTATCCTGCAAGAAAAAGACCGAAAAAAAACAGCCTTCAACATAAACAACGGGAAGTATGAATTCTGCCGTTTACCATGCGACAAATGAGAGGGAAATCTAATTTTTTCAATATCCGACCGAAATCCAAACACCAAATTAAAAAGATGGCGAGCATTTATTGAAGAATACTCTCCACTATAAACCAGGAAAGGAGAATAAAGTAGCCGACGCGTTATCCAGACAATTCATTAATAATATTTCAACTACCGAAAATACCATACATAGCGAATTATCATCCTCCCAAGTAATTAAGACAATCCATTATCCAATAAACCAATTCAAAAACCAGCTAGTAATTACAAAATCAGATCATAACCACAAAAGCACAAAAATTTTGTTTCAAAAATCAGTCCGCCACCTAATTACATTCAACTTAAAGCCAAAATTATTCGAATATCTTAAAAACAGTATAAACCCAAACGTAACAAACGCAATATATTGCGATCTACAAACATTAGCCTACATTAGGGAAACAATATTGCGAAATTTTCATTCAACGAAGTTTATCCATACAGAAAAACTAGTAATCAATCTCACAAATAAAGATGACCAAATGAAAGTTATTTCAACCAAACACAACCGCGCACATGGATCCTTAAAGGAAAATTTCAAACAAATCTCAAACGAATATTATTTTCCCAAAATAAGGGAAAAACTAAGGACAACTATAGCAAACTGCAAAATTTGTATGGAAAATAAATATCAAAGCAAACCAAGTAAACCTGAAATCGGTAAAACACCAGTAGCTAACTACCCAGGAGAAATCCTACATATCTATATTTTTAGCACAGATAAACAACACTTCCTAACCTGCATAGACAAGTTCTCTAAAATCGCAAATTCTATACCAATACAATCCAGATCGACCGTCGATATCAAATACGCCCTGATACAAGCCCTGACAAACTTCAAAAATGTAAAAACAATAGTATCCGACAACGAAAAATCTTTTAGCTCAAACACTATAAAATTATTACTCAGAGACTACTTCTCAGCCGGACAATACCTTATACCTAGTATGCATAGCGAAAGCAACGGACAAATAGAAAAATTTCACGCAACACTACTTGAAATAGCCCGCTGTCTAAAAGCACAACAACTTGTCACCGACACAACAGATTTAATTCTTTTAGCAACACAAAAATACAATAACACCATACACTCGGTCACAAACGCAAAACCAATAGACATATTACAGAACCACGCACCAAATAAAACCAATAATATAAAAACAGCCTTAACAAAGGAAAAAGAAAAAACACTAAAAACACTAAACAAAACAAAACAAACAAAAAAATATAACACGGGAGACATAGTTTTCGTAAAAAGAAATAAACGACAAATTTCAGACATTTTATGAACAAAAATCAATCGAAAAAGACATGAACACATACGTAATTATCGAAGGGAAAAAAGTACACAAATGTAACCTCCGATAACAAAACATACCAATATTATATTTTTTTTTTATCACTCATTTTTTTACCTTTATTTTTATCTTCTCTCACATCCTGTATTTTATTTACATATTTAGAATCCTTCTACTAATCTTACGGGAAGCATCAGCCAAAATAGTGGACTATTCGCCAGCACAATTCATAGCTCTAACGCGGGGAATGTAGGGATTTTCGAAGAATATGAAGAATTTCAGGTATGGAATCCATTTTATAGAGTCCATGTTATTAGGATTGCAAGGGAAAATGCCCTACGAGTCTTTATTTCAGGACTGCGACGTCCACTATACGACACCATCTTCTCGAGAAAACCAATTGACCTACCAACCGCGCTTGCAACAGCCCAGGAGTTGGAAGTTAATCAAAAATGAAATGACTTTGCGCGTATTTATGCGGCAGGCAAATTCCAAAAAAACTATCAGCAGCCACACAATAATACCCGAGCATTACGCCCCCAAGCTAGTAGTAAAATCACACCAATGAACGTGGATAATACAACTTCTCAACTTAGGCGAATAACAGCATATCGTCAAAATAATATCCAACCGACAGCACGGGAAAACCAAAATCAACTGGCGACAAGATTTACAGTTAATAAACGTACTCGCGAGCAGTCTGACTCAACAAAATTCAGAAGGTGCAAAGAGTTAATCACATCCCAATAGAAGACAAGAACTCAGAACCAGACTACTCAGACAACGAGACAGAGTACAGCAATTACGATTATACAGACCAGAATATCAATGACGAAATTAATTTTTTAGGTTAAAGTCGCTCTTGCCATACATTACAAAAAAAACACAGAATGGCCAAGAGCTGCAACTACTAATAGACACCGGAACATCCAAAAACTTTATAAAAAAACTAGATTTTCTTAGAAGATTTTCTAAAACTAGAAATCAATCAACGGCACAAATAAAATTCGACAAAAGTGTGTTGTCAATATCTTAGGGAAAACTTCAACATTTTTTCTATTACCGGCACTCCAAACGTTCGATGGAGTAATTGGATACGACATTTTACGAGAATCAACGCACACATCAACTCTAAAAATGGCGTATTAATACATAAAAACGGAGAAGAATCAATTAAGCACTTCTCATGTAAACAAACAAACAATATCACTATCGACAAGAATTTAGTACCCATTAAACTGCAGGACAAATTTAAAACCATGATAGAAAGAAATGCAAATGACTTCGCTGAACCTAAGGTTAGATTGCCATACAATACCAACGTGCAGGCAACAATACTAACAACAACAGAAGAACCAATCTTTTCGAGAAGTTATCCCTTCCCCATATTAGCGTCAGAATTTAAAAACGAAGAAATTCAAAATTTACTACATGATAGCATTATCAGGAAATCTTCTTCATCATACAATTAGTCACCGACACAACAGATTTAATTTTTTTAGCAACACAAAAATACAATAACACCATACACTCCGTCACAAACGCAAAACCAATAGACATATTACAGAACCACGCACCAAATAAAACCAATAATATAAAAACAGCCTTAACAAAGGAAAAAGAAAAAACACTAAAAACACTAAACAAAACAAAACAAACAAAAAAATATAACACGGGAGACATAGTTTTCGTAAAAAGAAATAAACGACAAATTTCAGACATTTTATGAACAAAAATCAATCGAAAAAGACATGAACACATACGTAATTATCGAAGGGAAAAAAGTACACAAATGTAACCTCCGATAACAAAACATACCAATATTATATTTTTTTTTTATCACTCATTTTTTTACCTTTATTTTTATCTTCTCTCACATCCTGTATTTTATTTACATATTTAGAATCCTTCTACTAATCTTACGGGAAGCATCAGCCAAAATAGTGGACTATTCGCCAGCACAATTCATAGCTCTAACGCGGGGAATGTAGGGATTTTCGAAGAATATGAAGAATTTCAGGTATGGAATCCATTTTATAGAGTCCATGTTATTAGGATTGCAAGGGAAAATGCCCTACGAGTCTTTATTTCAGGACTGCGACGTCCACTATACGACACCATCTTCTCGAGAAAACCAATTGACCTACCAACCGCGCTTGCAACAGCCCAGGAGTTGGAAGTTAATCAAAAATAAAATGACTTTGCGCGTATTTATGCGGCAGGCAAATTCCAAAAAAACTATCAGCAGCCACACAATAATACCCGAGCATTACGCCCCCAAGCTAGTAGTAAAATCACACCAATGAACGTGGATAATACAACTTCTCAACTTAGGCGAATAACAGCATATCGTCAAAATAATATCCAACCGACAGCACGGGAAAACCAAAATCAACTGGCGACAAGATTTACAGTTAATAAACGTACTCGCGAGCAGTCTGACTCAACAAAATTCAGAAGGTGCAAAGAGTTAATCACATCCCAATAGAAGACAAGAACTCAGAACCAGACTACTCAGACAACGAGACAGAGTACAGCAATTACGATTATACAGACCAGAATATCAATGACGAAATTAATTTTTTAGGTTAAAGTCGCTCTTGCCATACATTACAAAAAAAACACAGAATGGCCAAGAGCTGCAACTACTAATAGACACCGGAACATCCAAAAACTTTATAAAAAAACTAGATTTTCTTAGAAGATTTTCTAAAACTAGAAATCAATCAACGGCACAAATAAAATTCGACAAAAGTGTGTTGTCAATATCTTAGGGAAAACTTCAACATTTTTTCTATTACAGGCACTCCAAACGTTCGATGGAGTAATTGGATACGACTTTTTACGAGAATCAACGCACACATCAACTCTAAAAATGGCGTATTAATACATAAAAACGGAGAAGAATCAATTAAGCACTTCTCATGTAAACAAACAAACAATATCACTATCGACAAGAATTTAGTACCCATTAAACTGCAGGACAAATTTAAAACCATGATAGAAAGAAATGCAAATGACTTCGCTGAACCTAAGGTTAGATTGCCATACAATACCAACGTGCAGGCAACAATACTAACAACAACAGAAGAACCAATCTTTTCGAGAAGTTATCCCTTCCCCATATTAGCGTCAGAATTTAAAAACGAAGAAATTCAAAATTTACTACATGATAGCATTATCAGGAAATCTTCTTCATCATACAATTCACCAGTTCACGTAGTTTCCAAAAAGGGTTTAGACGAACACGGTAAGCAAAAACTACGCATGGTTATTGACTTTCGAAAATTAAACGAAAAAACCACCCCAGACAGATACCCATCCCAGACACATCGATCATTCTCGCAAATCTAGGTAAATCCAAATATTTTACAACGTTGGATCTGAAATCCGGATTCCACCAAATTATCCTGCAAGAAAAAGACCGAAAAAAACAGCCTTCAACATAAACAACGGGAAGTATGAATTCTGCCGTTTACCATGCGACAAATGAGAGGGAAATCTAATTTTTTCAATATCCGACCGAAATCCAAACACCAAATTAAAAAGATGGCGAGCATTTATTGAAGAATACTCTCCACTATAAACCAGGAAAGGAGAATAAAGTAGCCGACGCGTTATCCAGACAATTCATTAATAATATTTCAACTACCGAAAATACCATACATAGCGAATTATCATCCTCCCAAGTAATTAAGACAATCCATTATCCAATAAACCAATTCAAAAACCAGCTAGTAATTACAAAATCAGATCATAACCACAAAAGCACAAAAATTTTGTTTCAAAAATCAGTCCGCCACCTAATTACATTCAACTTAAAGCCTAAATTATTCGAATATCTTAAAAACAGTATAAACCCAAACGTAACAAACGCAATATATTGCGATCTACAAACATTAGCCTACATTAGGGAAACAATATTGCGAAATTTTCATTCAACGAAGTTTATCCATACAGAAAAACTAGTAATCAATCTCACAAATAAAGATGACCAAATGAAAGTTATTTCAACCAAACACAACCGCGCACATAGATCCTTAAAGGAAAATTTCAAACAAATCTCAAACGAATATTATTTCCCCAAAATAAGGGAAAAACTAAGGACAACTATAGCAAACTGCAAAATTTGTATGGAAAATAAATATCAAAGCAAACCTAGTAAACCTGAAATCGGTAAAACACCAGTAGCTAACTACCCAGGAGAAATCCTACATATCTATATTTTTAGCACAGATAAACAACACTTCCTAACCTGCATAGACAAGTTCTCTAAAATCGCAAATTCTATACCAATACAATCCAGATCGACCGTCGATATCAAATACGCCCTGATACAAGCCCTGACAAACTTCAAAAATGTAAAAACAATAGTATCCGACAACGAAAAATCTTTTAGCTCAAACACTATAAAATTATTACTCAGAGACTACTTCTCAGCCGGACAATACCTTATACCTAGTATGCATAGCGAAAGCAACGGACAAATAGAAAAATTTCACGCAACACTACTTGAAATAGCCCGCTGTCTAAAAGCACAACAACTAGTCACCGACACAACAGATTTAATTCTTTTAGCAACACAAAAATACAATAACACCATACACTCCGTCACAAACGCAAAACCAATAGACATATTACAGAACCACGCACCAAATAAAACCAATAATATAAAAACAGCCTTAACAAAGGAAAAAGAAAAAACACTAAAAACACTAAACAAAACAAAACAAACAAAAAAATATAACACGGGAGACATAGTTTTCGTAAAAAGAAATAAACGACAAATTTCAGACATTTTATGAACAAAAATCAATCGAAAAAGACATGAACACATACGTAATTATCGAAGGGAAAAAAGTACACAAATGTAACCTCCGATAACAAAACATACCAATATTATATTTTTTTTTTATCACTCATTTTTTTACCTTTATTTTTATCTTCTCTCATATCCTGTATTTTATTTACATATTTAGAATCCTTCTACTAATTTTACGGGAAGCATCAGCCAAAATAGTGGACTATTCGTCAGCACAATTCATAGCTCTAACGCGGGGAATGTAGGGATTTTCGAAGAATATGAAGAATTTCAGGTATGGAATACATTTTATAAAGTCCATGTTATTAGGATTGAATCTGTCCAAAAGAAATTTCTTAGATTTGCTCTTCGTCATCTGCCCTGGGAAGATCCGTTCAATCTCCCTCCGTACGAGCATCGGCTAAATTTATTAAATCATGACACTCTTGAAAAACGTCGTGAGGTTGCTGATATAATATTCTTAACAGAATTACTCAAAGGCAACATTATTTCTAAGGAACTACTTGATAGGGTAGTTTTCTGTCCAGTTTCTAGATTAAGAACACATAACATGTTTTATCTTCAGTTTCACTGTACCAATTATGGTAAATACGAACCTCTTAACAGAATGATGGCTTTATGCAATAAATATAAACACTATATTAACCTTCAACTAACCAAATTTACTTTAAAGAATGATTTATATTTGCATCGCTAAAATTTTGGGGTTATCTTTAGTTTATTATTGATTTTTGTTTATTTTTTTTTTATTTTTCATATTCAATTTTATTCTTAAACTTGTTTAATAATTTTGTTTTTGTTAAACCTTTAATTATTATTATAATGAATATTGTTAATGAATTTTGTTTCTTATTTTAATTGAATATTCTATTTTCCTTTTTTTTTTTGTGTTTTGCATGATTTTTAGCACATTTTCAAAAAATTTTGTAAAAATGTGCTTATATAGTTTTACTCTGTCCGTCTGTCCGTCCGTCGGTCCGTCCGTCTGTCTGTCTGTCCGTATGTTTACAAAAACTTTTACATCGTTTGAAATACAGAAAAAAAATTTCAATCACGAGTAGGTATTACAAAAAAAATAATTTCGTAGAAGAATTTTTTTCTGTAGCCCCACCCGTTCGGGAGTTGCAGCCCCTCAAAGTTGGGAAAAGCCCTATATTCAAACTGTTATAACAAGAGTTCTATCAAGTGTATTTTCAATTTGAAAACGGCAAAAGATAGCTGGTTTTATGGTTTAACTTTATAAATTTTTAAAAGATAAATGTTTAGGGTTGCCATACGGTACTAAAATTTACCATTATGCAAAACTCAATTTTTGCAAAATTTTTGGGATACACATATCTTCCACAAGGTTCAAGGTAGGGTCTTCAAATTTTAGGAGTAGTTAGATCCTCAGAAATAAGTAGAAGTTGGTTAACAAAATTTTTTTGTCACGTCCCCTGTTTTGCAGCTATAAGGGCCCGAAAATTGAAATTTTGCAATTTTTAAACACCTGTAACTTGAATACCTGTTAAATTTTTTTTTTTGTTATTTACAAAATTGAAAGCTCTTTAATTATATTTCAACATGTGTCAAAGGTTTTTCTTAATTTTGAAAGGTGACGAAGCTACAGCCCCCGCAAATTTCAAAAAAGCCCTATATTTAAATTGGTATAATAAAAGTTCTGTTAGCTATATTTTCAATCTAAAAAAAGCAAAATAGAGCTGCTTTCTTAGGCCTTACAAAAATACATCACTAAAATGTACAGGGTTGCCATACGGTACTAAATTTTACCATTATGCAAAACTCAATTTTTACAAAATTTTTGGCCCCACATATCTTCTAAACGGTTTAAGCTAGGGTCTTGAAATTTTAGGAAAAGTTAGATCCTTAGAAATTTAGCAGCAATAAAGGCTTGCTATTTTTAAACACCTGTAACTTGAATACCTGTTCAAATTTATTTTCGTTAGTACACAAAATTTGAAGATCCAACATTATACTTTAATAGATATAAATATTAGATTATATAATATTAGATAATATTAGATTAGATTTTCTTAAATTTAAAAGCGGTTCTTTAAATTGAAGAAAGTGTCTCTCAGTTTTAACCATTTTTGCTTAAATAGTAAAATTCTAAGTAAAATGCCAATTTTTTGTGGAATTCACAATTTTATTGCTAGAACATAAAAAAGTTGTGGGAAGCGGAGTAGTAAGGATTAGATCCTTGAGAAATTGGGCAACCTTCCCCATAGAGGGGCTATTAGGACCTAAAAATTAAAAAAATTACTGTTTTTATAAGTAAGTAGTAACTTAGTCACCAACGTATATATTTGGTTCCGACAAATTACTCAGTATGAAAAACTGTATTATTTTGAAAATGTGCTTTTTTAAAAACCCTTGGTTTTTTTCATCACTTGTTTTTAAAAAAATTTTAGTTTTGCATTAATTAATTTTGTAATATTTAATATCTTTTATTACACTTTGTTTATTTTAAGTAAAAAATTGGTTACGTGTTTCAGTTAAGCATGAGTCAAATAAATAAATAAATAAATAAATATCATTCATAGCACAAACATTTCTGAATACCGTGAAATAATCATAGAAAATAACGAAATCCTACAAAAAAGCGATGTTTCAAATCACTGGCAAAAGGACGCGATTAGCCAACAAACCAAAGAAATTGTGCGAATTTTGCAAACATTGGAAACACCAAAAAGAATGGCAAGATCCATTAACTTTATTGGGAGCGTCCCAAAATTCGTTGCGGGAATACCTGACCACGACGACTATGAGCTCCTGCTAACAAAACAGAATATGCTCATCTAAAATAACAATAGGCAAAAAAACATTAACTCTATCCTGCAAAATAAAATAAACGATATCACAGAACAAATTAACTACCTACGCAAAGGTTTCGAAGGTAACAATCAAAAAGAAACTAATCATAACTTACTTCTAAACTACATCTCCACAAGAAACATACTCGTAATAAACCACATAACTCTATCTATTATTTTAGAAAAAACAAACATAATTAACCCGCTAATTCTGGACAACTTAGAAATGGAACACATACTGGGCTTGGAAACCGTACCAATCAGTATAAATAATATCCTCTCAATATCACAAATAAAAATTCTGCAAAACTCAAATATTATTCTCTACGTGCTCAAAATTCCTAGGATAACAGATTTGTGAACATATAAAAATCTACCCTGTAATCCATAATAGTACTATCTTAAAATTTGATATTAACGAAGCAGCAAATTGCACAAGTCACGCTCGACCTCTGAAAGATTGTATGGAAACCCCCGAAACTAGAATATGTAAGCCAACGATCTCAAAATTCCTATCTCATCTCCTCAATAGAAACTCAGCAGAGTGCCCCACCCAAATAACACATCATCTACAACCCGTACAAGTGATAGACAACGGCATAATAATTCTAAACGATGTCCAAGAAACCAAAATATACGACCCACAAGAAGTAACAGTAAAAGGTACACTACTCCTCACATTTTCAAACCCAATCAAAATCAATTCCACGTTATACAAAGTAGAAAGGAAAAATATTGCAGTACAGGCACACCAACCAAAAACACTTTCTATCACTCATTTAGACCACCATGAGGAAATTACACTACTTTAACTTAAGAAAATTAACATGGAAAACATTCTGCACATCAATACACTACGCGAAGAATATCGAAACCATAGAACCTTATACCTAATTACAATCACAATAATCCTAGTAATTTTTATTGTGTACATCATCATACGAACCGTTAAAAAAATTAAACAAGTGATGAAAAAAACCAAGGGTTTTTAAAAAAGCACATTTTCAAAATAATATAGTGTTTCATACTGAGTATTTATCGGAAAATAATGTTGAAGCTTCAATGTTAACGTTTAATTTAGCAAATATATACATAGTTAAGTTACTACTTACTTATAAAAACAGTAAATTTTTTTAATTTAAGTCCTAATAGCTCTTCTATGGGAAAGGTTGCCCAATTTCTCAAGGATCTAGTCCTCACTACTCCCCTGGCCCGAACTTTTTTAAGTTCAAGGAATTAAATTGTAAATTCAACCAAGATTTTGGATTTTATTTAGAATTTTACTATATAAGCAAAAATGGTTAAAACTGACAGACACTTTCTTCAATTTAAAGAACCGCTTTTAAATTTAAGAAAATCTTTTAACATGTTATGTTAAAGTATAATGTTGAACCTTCAAATTTTGTATATTAACAAAAAAAACTTTGAACAGGTATTTCAGTTACAGGTGTTTAAAAATATCAAAATTTCAATTTTCGAGCCCTTATAGCTGCTAAACAGGGGACGTGACCAAAAATTTTTGTTAACCGACTCCTACTAATTTATAAGTTCGATCTAACTTCTCCTAAAATTTCAAAATCCTAGCTTAAACCGTTTAGAAGATATGTTGGGCCAAAAATTTTGCAAAAAAAATTTGGTACCGTATGGCAACTCTGTATATTTATGTAAAGCATAAGAAAGAAGCTCTCTTTTACCGTTTTTAGATTAAAAATATAGCTAACAGAACTCTTATTATATCAATTTAAATATAGGGCTTTTTTGAAATTTGCGGGGGCGAAACTACAGCCACCCTTTAAAACTAAGAAAAGCCTTTGACACATTTTGAAATATAATTAAAGAGCTTTCAATTTTGTAAATCAAGAAAAAAAAATTTGAACAGGTATTCAAGTTACAGGTGTTTAAAAATAGCAAAATTTCAATTTGCGAGCCCTTATAGCTTGCTAAACAGGAGACGTGACAAAAAAATTTTGTTAACCAACTTCTACTTATTTCTGAAGATCTAACTACTCCTAAAATTTGAAGACCCTAGCTTGAACCTTGTGGAAGATATGTGTATCCAAAAATTTTGCAAAAATTGAGTTTTGCATAATGGTAAATTTTAGTACCGTATGGCAACCCTAAACATTTGTCTTTTAAAAATTTATAAAGTTAAACCATAAAACCAGCTATCTTTTACCGTTTTCAGATTCAAAATACACTTAATATAACTTTTGTTATAACAATTTGAATACAGGGCTTTTTCCAAGTTTGGGGGGCAGCAGCTCCGTAACGGGTGTGGATACAGAAAAAAATTCTTCTACGAAATTTTGTTTTTTGTAATACCTACTCGTGGTTAAAATTTCTTTTCTATATTTCAAACGATGTAAAAGTTTTTGTAAACATACGGACGGACAGACGGACAGAGTGAAACTATATAGGCACATTTTTACAAAATTTTTTGAAAATCTGCTAAAAAGGAAAAGGGAACAAGAATGAAAAACAATTCAACACACTAATGGGAAAGCTCAATAAATAAAAAATATAATTTTTATATCTTAATCAACTTAATAAATATAAATAAAAAAATACAAAAAAATATAATTTTTGTGTCTTAATTAACTGAATTATAAATAAAATAAATACAAAAAAAATATAATTTTTGTGTCTTAATTAACTTGTATTTATAAATTAAGTCTTTTAGTTTAGGAAAATAATACGAATTTTGAATTTCACAAAAATTTTCTAACCGCGATGGTTTGTACTTTGATGAGTATTTTTTATTATTTCTAAGACCTCTTTCTCACTGTCAATATCTTCTGCTTTTTTTGAACGTTTTATAAATTTAATTCTTTCATTGTCGCTAAATAAACTTGAAATATTCTCTGAAGTTTGTTAAAATCATTTTCGTTTAATTCCGAATAAATTGCTGTAGTACCCGTTTTTATCAATCTTCTAAGTAAGTCGTTTAGATAATTTTAATTTTCGAGGTCTTCTTTTGTAATATAAATTTGTCTATACTTCCTAAATTTTATTACAAACTCACTTGTTTTATTTTGTACAAGGTGTATTTGTGTTAGATATTTGTTAATAATGTTGTCTCCAATCGGTACGTGGTTGTTTAAGTCTTCGACTCCACTATGAATATTAGCCATTTCTGTATTGATTTCTTGTTTGGTATTATAAATTTCATGTTTGTTAGTGTCAATTCTACTTAAGAAGTCAGCAAACTTGTTGTCTTTGCCTTTGACGTATTTAATGTCAAAGTCAAACTCACTTAATTTAATTTTCCACCTTTGTAGTTTTGAATTTGGCTCTTTCAAAGAGTGGAGCCAAACTAAACGCCGGTGGTCAGTCATAATTGTAAATTTAGTGCCTTAAAGATAAGGTCGAAAGTATTTTGTTGACCAAATTATAACCAATAGTTCTTTTCTATTGTACTATATCGGATTTCATGGTCATTTAATGTTCGACTTGCAAATGAGATCGGATGTCCATTTTGAGACAAAACAGCGCCAATCGCATATTGACTTGCGTCAGTTGTTAATATAAATATTTTAATAAAGTCGGGATACTTTAAAATGGGGTCTTTTGTTATTAATTACTTAAGTTAACTGAAAGCTTCGCAATATTTGGGATCATTTATATTAATTTTGTTGTTCTTTTTCAAACTGTTAGTTAGAAATTGTGCAATTTTTGCATAATCTCTTATAAATTTACGGTAATAGCCCGTAATGCCTAGGCTTTTTATTGCTTTCCTTTTAGTTGGCAATTTAAGAGTTTTTATAACCTCGATTTATTTTGAATTAGGTTTGATTCCTTAATCCGTCAATAAATGTCCGAGGTATTCGGAATTTTTCGAAAAAAAGTAAATAAATTATACTCGCGTAATCTGTTTAAAATTCTATTTATATTTTCCTCGTGTTCTTGCATGGATGTGCTAAATATTAAAATATCATCCAAGTAGACAACACAAGAAATATTTATTAAACCTCTTAGAACGTAGTTCATCATTCTTTGAAATGTGGCAGGAACTTTCTTTGAATGGCCTCGTGACATATTCAAAGTGTCCTTGAGCTGTTGAAAACGCTATTTTTAACTGGTCTTTCTCATCTACAAGGATTTGATGAAATCCCTTAACCAAATCTAGCGTGGTGAAGTATTGGGCTCGACCCAATTTATCAAACAAAGAATCGATATTCGGTATAGGGAATTTGTCATCTACAGTGATTTCGTTTAACTTCCGGTAGTCGATGACAATTCTCCACTTTTGTTCTCCAGATTGATCTTCTTTCTTCGGGACTACCCATATAGGCGAATTATAAGGAGAACTACTAGGTTTTATGATACCTTGAGTCAACATTTCAGATATTTGTTTCTCCACTTCCTGTTCGTGTATTTTAGGAAACGGTAGATTTTGGAATAAATTGGTCGACTATGATTAGTAATGATTTGATATTTAATTTCTTTTACGTGAGTAAGTCTATCACCGTCTTTATAAAATAGACCCATATTCTTATATATAATATTTTTTTAAATGCTCTAGTTCTTCGTTATTCATATGGTCGGTTTCAATTCGATCAATTATTTGGTTCGGATTAGAATTAATAGGATACAATTGATAAATTTCTGAAAATGGACATGAGTTGATAAACTTAGTAGTTTTTCCCATGATTTCAATGCTACCATTTTCAAAGTCAATTTTTGCTCCGATAGGTCTTAAAAAGTTTTGGCCTAAAATGGCATTAAAATTTATATTTTCTAATTTTAGTAATTTCCATACCATTTCATCCTCGTGAATGAATTCTAATGGAACTTCCGTTATAATTTCGTAAAAAATTTTTGTTTTTCCCTTTAAAGTGAAAATTTCTATTGGATTTTTAAGTTTAGATCTTTTAATTTTAGGAAATAGTTTACTATCTATTATAGAGGTTGAAGCTCCCGAATCTATTAGACATTTAAATTTAATATTATTTATTGTGATTCTACTATCGATAGATTGTTTTCAATTGCCCGATATGAAAATTTTCGATTATAATAGTGTATAGTTTTCTTCATTTCTATTATAATATTTATTAGAATAATTATTTCTATTAAAATTACCGCTTTTGGTATTATTATTATTATTATAGTTGTTATTATTAGATGAGTTGTTTCTATAATTTCCCGAATTATTGTACCATCGATTATTATTATTATTTATATTAGGCAAGTTATTTCTAAAATTTCCCGAATAAGATCGATTATTATTACTATTTTTATTATATTGATTACCATAATTATTATTATTTTTATTTGCAAATTTATTAAATTTATTTTTATTATGATTTGAAAAATTTCTATAGGAATTGCTAAGATTGGTATTATTATTAAAATTATGCGAACCATTTTTATTGTGATTAAAATTGAAATGACCATTAAAATTTTTTTTAGCTCATAATAAGCGTCCTCTAAATTGGTTACATTTTTCGTTCAAAAATATACGAGAAATTTTATATAAAAATTTTTCACGTATAGAAATTTTATTATTCCTAGGATTAAATCCAATGGGTTTTGAATCATCCAGTTTATATTTCAGATTGGGACTATCTAATATATTTAACAAAGAATAAAAATATTGACTTACGTTATTGTATTGGATGGAGTCAGCTTTTTCCTTTAACCTTAGGTAACTGTCTTGTACCCCAAATGATCTTTCCAGGCTTTGTTTAATTTCCAACCATGTTGCATAAGTGATTCTTCATATTGCTACCACTGCTGGTCCCTGTATTTTATTGTAGAGTATATTTTTTAAGTAAACTTTTGATGCTGGATCTGGTGCTAAGTTCTGGATTTGTTCCACTTCACGGATAAAATTTGATAATTCATATGAGTCGTCTCCCTTAAATATAGGGATGGCTCTTGCCTCACTTATAAGGTCTTGAATTGTAATCGTTGCTCTTGGTTGATCTTGAACTGCCATTTTTATTTGTAACTTTTTTTTTTTTATTTAATTAATTTTAATTTGGAAATAATTTAATTTGGAAATAAACAAGATCTGATTTCTTACCCGTAAATTCTTTTAAAAGAAAACTTGTTTTTTTTTCTTTGAAATTTTCTCTTGATAACTTTTTATTTTAAAGTTCTGAAAAATTTTTTTTTTTATATTTTAATTTTATTAAAAGTTATTATTGATATAGTTAAACTAGTTGAGCAATCCTACCGACTGCGCCAATTTTATTTTTTTATGTTTATCTTGTTTATTCCAATTTATGTTTATCTTGTTTATTCCAATTTATGTTTATCTTGTTTATTCCAATGTCCAAAAAATGTTTTGTGTGAAATTCAAAACTCTAGCTCTAATTTTTTAATTCTATCTCTTTTAATTAATTTTTAATTCACGAATATATTAAACTTAAGCAAAATAAACTTCATATGATCATTATTATTATTAATATATTTGTCTAGAATGAGGTGTAACAAACGCATTCAATTAAATGTGTTTTGTTGGATGTGTTCAAATATAAAAAAAATAAAATATTAATGTTTTGTTGAATGTGTTTTATTTTAGAAAATAAAATATCATAAATTATCATAAGCAGGCCAAAAAATATTTTATTTAATTTTAATAAAAAAAAAAACAAAAACAAAGATAAATAAAATATTTTTATGAATTTAAATTATTTTAAATTTGTATGAATTAGTTCATTTATGTTTTTAAAACTCACAGAACATTTTCTGGAAATTTTTTATAAATAGTAAAACATTTTGTAAAAAGAAATTAAGAAGACTATGCTTCACAGGAACATTGTGTAGTAAGTCTTAATTATTTTCAGTGAAAATCTGGAATAACCAATGAACGCTTTGTTGCATTGCTTGATTTGCTTTGTTTGGAAAAGCAAGTAAACCAAGCAATGCAATCAAAGTAATTTCAAAGTTCCCACATCTCTCTGTCATCCCTGCATCTTTCCCCTTATAATTCCTTGTAATTATTTTTTCTATTTAAAAACAGTTAAAAATTGAAAAAAATGGTGTAGCGTACTGTAGAGATTGGCAAAGTGGCTTAGGGTGTACAATACTTGAGTTCGATGCAACCAGCACCATAGAAGCCAAACAAATATATTTTTTCGGTATATTAAAAAATATTCCAAATAAATTTTATAATTCAAAATTTATAAATAAAGCTAAACTCAATTCAAAAATCAACATTTTAATACAATTTTACGTACATATAAATAGGTACATTTTACCATGTTGAGTAGGTACATAATAGGAAGTTTGCAAGAAAAAAATATTTCGATTTGAATCTAAACAAAGGTTGTGAAACTATGTATAGCAATATTTGTTAAAAATATGTATACAAAACATAAGTAAATGGAGAAATAGATAATTTTTGAACCAAAATAAACATATAAAAAAATTTAAAATCTTTTAATTATTTATTTAATTTAAGCAAGTACGCATTTAAATAAAAAAAACGAAATATTTATTGAAATTTAAAAACCAGGAAGGGACTTGAACTAAAAACTCCAAAATTTTATCAAATTCAAAACATACAAAAGGTAGAGCACGTAACTTATTCATATTCAAGTTTTTAAGATACAACAAGAAGTTATGTGAGTCATTAGTAACGGAAATTAGAAATAGTTCTTAATTTGAAAAAGTTCTTCTTTCAATTGACCTTCCGTCATTCTGTGACGGGCCAACAGCTAGTATTCATATAATGATCATCATGATAGATAATAATCATCATATTCATAATTTTATTTTATTTGACTCATGTTTAACTCAAACTCGTTACAATTATTACCTACTTAAAACTAACAAAGTGAAATAAAAAAATAAATAAAACAAGTAAAGAAACAGAACTGTTCAAGGGTTCCAGGACCCGAAACCATGGTACGAATTCGCCCATATGCAGTTCCCGTCATACCTTCAATACCAAATAACCGTTGTACACAATTGGAACGTTCTATCTTAATTTTAAGTTACTAGTTTCATTAATTTCGATAAGCCAATTTCGATAACCAATGTGTAAAGGTAAGTCTAAGAGAGGTACTAAACCACCACTCCAATTGGTTCAAAATTAGATGGACACGTAGGAAATAGTAAAGAACACCTATGTGCCAAATTTGCAGCTTCTACATTTGTTTCAAATTACTATCTTTATCAATTTCAAAAATATGCTTTAAGGTCCTCGGAACTGAGTGGCTGGTCCCCACCCACTACTCCAATTGGGCTCAAATTTCAAGGAAACTAAGGGAATCGAAAGCAACACCCTGATATTAAATTCGGAGGTTCTATCTTCCTTGGTTTCGGAATTATGCTAGTTTGGCCTAAATTCGATCAAAAAGTTCTAGGTTCCGAACCCATGGCCCAATCCCGAACTTACACAATCGCCGCCGTAGTTTCATTGCCAATAACCTACACCACAAATTTCATGAAGATAGCGTCATTAGTTGTTGAGTTATCGTGATTTTTTATATATATTTGTTAGCCCTGAAACCGATTAAAAGGTTCAGAATCCGAACCCTTGGGCTGATTTCGCCCTTATACAGTCCGCGCTGTACTTATAGTACTAGTTAACCCTTGTACACAATTTGAACGTTCTATCTTAATTTTAAGTTACTATTTTTAGTAATTTCGATTGTAAGATTTTAAAACTTGGGAGGTCTAAGAGGGGTACTGAACCACCACTACAATTGATCCAAAATTAGGGGGACACGCAAGAGATAGTAAAGAACACCCTTGTGCCAAATTTGAAGCTTCTAAATTTTTTTTTAAGATGCTATCTTTATTAATTTTAAAGATATGCTTTAAGGTCTTCGGAAATGTGTAGCTGGTCCCCGACCCACTACTCCAATGGGGCCCAAATTTCCAAGACTCTTAGGAAATAGGAAGGGACACCTTGATACCAAATTTGGAGGTTCTATCTTCATTGGTTTCGGAATTATGCTCGTTTGGCCTAAATTCGATCAAAAAGTTCTAGGTTCCGAACCCATGGTCCAATCCCTAACTTACACAATCCCCAAAGTAGGTTCATTTCTAGTAACCTACAGCACAAATTTGATGAAGATAGCGTCATTAGTTGTTGAGTTATCGTGATTTTTTATATATGTTCGTTAGCCCATGGACCGATTAAAAGGTCCAGAATCCGAACCCATGGGCCGATTTCGCCCATATGCAATCCCCGCTGTACTTTCAGTCCTAGTACCCTACAGTTAAAATTTCATCAAGATAGCTCCATTATTTTTTGAGTTATCGTGCCTACGGACGGACGGACGGACGGACATGCCTATATCGACTCAGGAGGTCACGCTGATCACAAATATATATACTTTTCCATATCTAGCTCGCTTCCTTTAGGTGGTTACAAACACCACACCAAAGTTAATATACCCTTTACCTATTCTATAGGTGTAGGGTATAAAAATTAAATATTACAATACTAATTACTGCAAAATTTATATTAAACGATCATTCAAAAAAAAAAAATAAAATAAAAAGGAAAAATCAATTAAAAATAATTTAAAAAACATTTAAAAAAGTAGCAAAAGTAGCAAATGTTAGTAGCAAAAGTAGTAACATTTTTCATTATAACAAGTTAAGAGACAGTCAGTCGGTGCAACCGACTTAGAAATACCCTACACCTATTTGGTTCAAATTTAAGGACATATCCATAAGTCATTTTAACACCATAAAAGCTGTTATTAATTTGATCGTAAGACATAGCTAACCAAATTAACTTTATAATACTAAAAACAATTTCTAATTACACTATCTATTAAAAAATATTACAAATTCTTACTAATTTGTCTATTTAAAAATATTCAAAAACAAACAAACTTGAAATAAATGAAAATATATTTATTCCAACTCAATTACAAAATGAAAAAATTCTAATTATTAAATTTTGTGATAAAAAGATATTCAAAGCATAATATATTTAATAATCCAAATTTTTAAAAATTGCAATTATTTTAAGTGGTTAGTTTATATACCTAATAGAAAAGCTTACAAACGCAAAATATGCAATAAATGTATTTCTAAAATACAATTACAAATTTAGACCTTTTCATATAATTCATTTAAATATTCAAATAAATTTTACATAAATGCAGCAAGTACCTTTGAATGTAGCTGAACCACTACAATTAAGTCTAGATTTCGGAGACACATAGGACATAGGAAATATATTCGTTGGCTTTGAAATTAAACTCAACCAGAACCAATTCCCATGGTACTTTAATTACTAGTAACCTAGAGTTTAAATTTCATCAAAATACCGGCATTATTTTTTGAGTTATGGTATTTTAAGATATATGTTTGTTAGTCCTTGAACTTGTCAAGGGTTCCAGAACCCCAAACCATGGTACGATTTCGCCCATATGCAGTCCCGTCATACTTTCAATACTAGTTAACCCTTGTATACAATTGGAACGTTCTATCTTAATTTTAAGTTACTAGTTTTATTAATTTCGATGATAAGCTTTTACACATTTGGGGGTCTAAGAGAGGTCCTGAACCACCACTCCAAATGATCCCAAATTAGGGGAGCATGGAAGAAATAGTAAGGAACACCCTGGGCCAAATTTGAAGCTTCTACATTTGTTTCAAGTTACTATTTTTATTAATTTCGAAAATATGCTTTAAGATCCTCGGAACTGAGTGCCTGGTCCCCGACCCACTAGTCCAATGGGGCCCAAATTTCAAAGACACTTACGCAATAGGAAGGAACATCCTGATACCAAATTTGAAGGTTATATCTTCATTGGTTTCGGAATTACGCTAGTTTAGCCTAAATTCGATCAAAAAGTTCTCAGTTCCGAACCCATTGTCCAATCCTTACCGTACGTAGTCACCGCCGTAGTTTCATTACCAATAACCTACAGCACAAATTTCATGAAGATAGCCTCATTAGTTGTTGAGTTATCGTGATTTTTAATATATGTTCGTTATCCCTGACACAGACTAAAAGGTCCAGAATCCGAACCCATGGGCTGACTTCGCCCTTATACAGCCCGCGCTTTACTTATAGTACTAGTTAACCCTTGTACACAATTTAAACGGTCTATCTTAATTTTAAGTAACTATTTTTAGTAATTTGGATTATAAGCTTTTAAAACTTGGGAGGTCTGAGACGGGTACTGAACCACCACTCCAATTGATCCCAAATAAAGGGAACACGCAAGAGATAGTAAAGAGCACCCTTGTGGCAAATTGGAAGCTTCTACATTTTTTCAAGTTGTTAGCTTTATTAATTTTAAAGATATGTTTTAAGGTCTTCGGAAATGTGTGGCTGGTCCCCGACCCAGTACTCCAATGGGACCCAAATTCCCAAGAGACTTAGGAGATAGGAGGGGACACCCAGATACCAAATTTGGAGGTTCTATCTTCATTGGTTTCGGAATTATACTCGTTTGGCCTAAATTCGATCAAAAAGTTCTAGGTTCCGAACGCATGGTTCAATCCCGACCTTACGGAATCCCCGAAGTAGTTTCATTACTAGTTACCTACAGCACAAATTTGATGAAGAAAGCGTCATTAGTTGTTGAGTTATCGTGATTTCTTATATATGTTCGTTAGCCCTTCGATCGATTAAAAGGTCCAGAATCCGAACCCATGGGCCGATTTCGCCCATATGCAATCCCCGCCGTACTTTCAGTCCTAGTAACCTACAGTTAAATTTTCATCAAGATAGCTCCATTAGTTTTTGAGTTATCGTGCCTGCGGACGGACGGACGGACGGACGGACGGACATGGCTATATCGACTAAGGCGTTCACGCTGATCACAAATATATGTACTTTTCCATATCTAGCTCGCTTCCTTTAGGTGGTTACAAACACCATACCAAAGTTAATATACCCCTTTACCTATTCTATAGGTGTAGGGTATAATAATAGGTAAAGGTTTAACAATAAACAAAATTATTAAACAAAAAGTTTTGGAATCGAGGATAATTTTGCTATCGGCCGATAGTTAGTAATGTAATTTTTATGATCTTTCTTATGAATAGGTCTAATAAGAACACTTTCCAAAATAGATAGAAAAACCCCAATAGCCAATTAGCAATTAAATATGGTGGAAAGGCCAGCCAAAGAGGCAGCGCAGTTTTTTAAAAATAAGTTAGGGATACCATCAATTCCAGGATCAGAATTATCATCAATTTTATTTAAGTAATTAAATACCATGTTAGAGTCTATATTAATATTAGTAAGTGTAGTTTTCGGAAAATTTTCAAGGTGAGAAAAATTTCCTTCGTTTAAATAAAATGTTGAAGTAGAGTAACTAGAAAAAAAAAATTCGCGAAAAAATTCACAAATAATTTTGAAGTCATTACTAACAGAACTTTTATACCCGTATGACTATATAGTCAAAGGGTACAATAATTTGCCATTATGTTTGTGACGCAGAGAAGGAGGGGGGGTAGATATAGACTCAAGTGTATGAATCGGATCAAAATCGAAAAATAAATCGATTTAGCTATGTATGTCCGTCCGTCCGTCTGCCGTCCGCCCGCACGATAACTCAAAAACTAAAGGAGCTAGGATCTTGAAATTTTCGGAAATTTGTAATAGCCGTCATCGCAATTTAAATCCAGCCATTTTGGTCCATGGCTCCGGGTAGCTGCCATACATCTTCTTATTTTATATGAGCATTACTCTCCACCTAATGAAGCTGGGTGTCTGAAATTTTGCCAAAAATAGTTTAGTGTAATGGTCAAAGTGTCTGCAGAATTTGGTTGGTCTGCTGTAGGGGATTCGAGTAGCTGCCATACAACTCCAAACAGAGTCAGAAAAAAGTTATAATCATAATTCGAGTTACTTTTAAGAAATTTACGTAAAGCTTTATTTTTATACCCTACACCTATAGAATAGGTAAAGGGGTATATTAACTTTGGTATGATGTTTGTAACCACCTAAAGGAAGCGAGCTAGATATGGAAAAGTATATATATTTGTGATCAGCGTGACCGCCTGAGTCGATATAGCCATGTCCGTCCGTCCGTCCGTCCGTCCGTAGGCACGATAACTCAAAAATAATGGAGCTATCTTGATGAAATTTTAACTGTAGGTTACTAGGACTGAAAGTACGGCGGGGATTGCATATGGGCGAAATCGGCCCATGGGTTCGGATTCTGGACCTTTTAATCAATCGAAGGGCTACCGAACTTTTATAAAAAATCACGATAACTCAACAACTAATGACGCTATCTTCATCAAATTTGTGCTGTAGGTTACTAGTAATGAAACTACTTTGGGGATTGCGTAAGGTCGGGATTGGACCATGCGTTCGGAACCTAGAACTTTTTGATCGAATTTAGGCCAAACGAGCATAATTCCGAAACCAATGAAGATAGAACCTCCACATTTGGTATCAGGGTGTCCCTTCCTATTTCCTAAGTGTCTTTGGAATTTGGGTCCCATTGGAGTACTGGGTCGGGGACCAGCCACACATTTCCGAAGACCTTAAAGCATATCTTTAAAATTAATAAAGATAACAACTTGAAAAAATGTAGAAGCTTCCAATTTGCCACAGGGGTGTTCTTTACTATCTCTTGCGTGTTCCCCTAATTTGGGATCAATTGGGGTGGTGGTTCAGGACCTATTTTAGACCTCCCAATGTGTAAAAGCTTATCATCGAAATTAATAAAACTAGTAACTTAAAATTAAGATAGAACGTTCCAATTGTATACAAGGGTTAACTAGTATTTAAAGTATGACGGGACTGCTAATGGGCGAAATTGTACCATGGTTTTGGGTTCTGGAACCCTTGACAAGTTCAAGGACTAACAAACATATGTCTTAGAAACACCATAACTCAAAAAATAATGCCGGTATTTTGATGAAATTTAAACTCTAGGTTACTAGTAATGAAAGTACCATGGGAATTGGTTGTGGTCGAGTTTAATTTCAAAGCCAAAGAATATATTTCCTATGTCCTATGTGTCTCCGAAATCTAGACTTAATTGTAGTGGTTCAGCTATGTTCAAAGGTATTTGCTGCATTTATATAAAATTTATTTTAATATTTAAATGAATTATATGAAAATGTCTAAATTTGTAATTGTATTTTAGAAATACATTTATTGCATACTTTGCGTTTATAAGCTTTTCTAATAGGTACATAAACAAGCCATTTAAAATAATTGCAATTTTGAAAAATTTTAATTATTAAATATATTAGCTTTTTATTCAAATTTTTTCATTTAGTAATTGAATTAGAATAAATATATTTTCATTTATTTCAAGTTTGTTTGTTTTTTAATATTTTTAAATAGATAAATTGGTAAAAATTTGTAATATTTTTTACTAGATAGTGTAATTAGAAAATGTTTCTAGTATTATAAAGTTAATTTGGTTAGCTATGAATTACGATCAAATTAATAACAGCTTTTATGGTGTTAAAATGACTTATGGATATGTCCTTAAATTTGAACCAAATAGGTGTAGGGTATTTCTAAGTCGGTTGCACCGACTGACTGTTTCTTTACTTGTTTTTATTTTTAATGTTTTAGGATTTTTATTAAACCAGGCTGTGCTAGATGCATTCGTAGTATCAACTACAAGAGGTACAAATTGAGAAATAAAAGATCGAATAATTCCATAGAAGTTATTGACTGAATCATTGAAATTAGAAAAAGGAATAAATGAAAAATTATGAGAATTTAAAAAGATATTAATATAATCAAAATTGGATTTTACAAAATTAAAACGATGTGGTAAAGTAAATTCAGCTTTCGCAGGGGATAATTAACAAAAGGAAAAACAAATGGGGGGGTGATAAGGATCGATTTTTACTAATTCAATAGAGAAGTCAAGAAAAACCACATCGTTCCAGTTCGTAGTGAAAATAATACCTAATTGATTACCTCTATAATTGAATATCGAACATACTTGTTGAAAGTTAAAGGAGTTTAAAGAATCAATTACTAAGCACTCGATATTACTACTCGGTTGTTTTGGTACGTAGTAAGGCTTTTCTTCATGAGTAATCCAACTGATATTAGGTAAATTAAAATCACATAGGATAATATCATCATTTGCGTTTATTTTGCTAATATAAGACTTAATTATTGATAAATATTTAGAATAAAGTTCAAGATTAGAAGCTGGAGGAATATAACAGTTAATGATGAATAAATTATTGGACTAAAATTCAACTGAAATGGCTAAATTTTAAGTATTTTCAATTAATTCAGTTTGAGAGCATGTCAATTCTGAGGAACAAAGTGAGTTTTTTATTGCGATTAATACTCCTCCACCTTTAGAAGTATTATCCAAAGAAAGGAAACCATATCTATCCTTTCTAAAAACATTAAAAGATGAAGAAAAAAGTTCTAAATTGGTAATTGAAGAAGTAAGTCAAGTTTCGGTTAAAATAAAGATATCGAAGTCTAAAAGCGTAGAATTAGAGAGAACCGTTTTCTTTTTAGTGGGTAGACCTCTTACGTTTTGGTAATAGATAGACAATCTCTCACTTGGGAGCGGACGAAAGTACTTATCATGATCTTCCCATACCCTTCGAAGATAATTAATTCTATTTGACGAAATGTGAGAAGCAAATGACTTAAATATCACCCAACTCATTAACATCAGTTGGCAATCCTTCTTGTTGAATTGCAATTTTCTGTGATGTATTAGTTTTTCCACCTATACATACATCATTAGACTTATTATGAAGATTGGATAGATAAAGTCTAATATTTTCAAAAATTCTACTATCCCTGAGTCTGGCTAAAACATACCTGGTATTATCTTATACATACCTATTATTATCTTCTAAAGATTTGAGTGCAACCTGAACAACAGGTGGCAAAAGAGGGTCTAACGCCAAAGGTAATGGTGTTATTGAATTAGAAAAATTTGAAGAATTTGAAGCTTTCAGTACTTGAGATTTTTTTGGTAATGATGATTTTACTTGAGGATTTACTGTTTCACCTTGAACCAAGTTTTGGTACTTTGTCAAAAGAAAGAGGGAGTTATTTAGAAATTTATAATTTAGAAATTTTAGTTTTAAGAAAAGAATCACTAACATGCTTATTTAAGGAGGTCGTTTTAACATGCTTATTCAAGGAGATCTAATTCAATAACAACAAGTGAAGAATTACTTATTTTAGATTTAATTTGTTTTTTATTATTAGTAGTTATATGATTGTTATTCTGTAAAGAATAATTATATCTCTCAATATCACAATACATAGCATGCAAAATATTACACATATACATATTATATGAATACATATATAATTAATTATTTATGAAGCCATTTACTTAAAAAAAATCTTTGTGTTCTTTTTGCTTACTTAAATTTTTTTTTAAACTATGCAATATTTAAATCATATGAAATGTAACTGGAAAGATTTGTTATCTACAAAAAAAAAACAAAAAAAACAAACAAAAAACAAAATTCATACAAATTCATGTTAATACAAGATGTGCAAATTTAAAAATTTTATATGAAAATATTGGAGTTAAAAAAATTAGTTGTTCGAGAGCTACCCGAAGTTTTAGTCCGATCTTAACCAAAAAAAAATAGGGAACCTGGAAATTGATAGAAAAATATTCTGTGAAAATTTCAAAACTCTAGCTACTTTAGTTTTTGAGTTATCGTGCTGACACCCAGATGGACGGACGGACAGACATTTATAGCTAGATCGACTTTTTTTCGATTCTGAGCCAATACGTACCCCTGACACTATATCTAGCTCGTCTAGATCGATTTATTACAAACGGAGGAGCAATTTTAATATATCCGATGTCATATATGTATGCATGGGTATAAAGATATTGAGTCGTTTATTAAAAAAATATTTTGCATACATATATGACATCGAGTATATTAAAGTTGCTCCTCTATTTTTAAATAGATAAATTGGTAAAAATTTGTAATATTTTTTAATAGATAGTGTAATTAGAAAATGTTTCTAGTATTATAAAGTTAATTTGGTTAGCTATGTCTTACGATCAAATTAATAACAGCTTTTATGGTGTTAAAATGACTTATGGATATGTCCTTAAATTTGAACCAAATAGGTGTAGGGTATTTCTAAGTCGGTTGCACCGACTGACTGTTTCTTTACTTGTTTTTATTTTTAATGTTTTAGGATTTTTATTAAACCAGGCTGGGCTAGATGCATTCGTAGTATCAACTACAAGAGGTACAAATTGAGAAATAAAAGATCGAATAATTCCATAGAAGTTATTGACTGAATCATTGAAATTAGAAAAAGGAATAAATGAAAAATTATGAGAATTTAAAAAGATATTAATATAATCAAAATTGGATTTTACAAAATTAAAACGATGTGGTAAAGTAAATTCAGCTTTCGCAGGGGATAATTAACAAAAGGAAAAACAAATGGGGGGGTGATAAGGATCGATTTTTACTAATTCAATAGAGAAGTCAAGAAAAACCACATCGTTCCAGTTCGTAGTGAAAATAATACCTAATTGATTACCTCTATAATTGAATATCGAACATACTTGTTGAAAGTTAAAGGAGTTTAAAGAATCAATTACTAAGCACTCGATATTACTACTCAGTTGTTTTGGTACGTAGTAAGGCTTTTCTTCATGAGTAATCCAACTGATATTAGGTAAATTAAAATCACATAGGATAATATCATCATTTGCGTTTATTTTGCTAATATAAGACTTAATTATTGATAAATATTTAGAATAAAGTTCAAGATTAGAAGCTGGAGGAATATAACAGTTAATGATGAATAAATTATTGGACTAAAATTCAACTGAAATGGCTAAATTTTAAGTATTTTCAATTAATTCAGTTTGAGAGCATGTCAATTCTGAGGAACAAAGTGAGTTTTTTATTGCGATTAATACTCCTCCACCTTTAGAAGTATTATCCAAAGAAAGGAAACCATATCTATCCTTTCTAAAAACATTAAAAGATGAAGAAAAAAGTTCTAAATTGGTAATTGAAGAAGTAAGTCAAGTTTCGGTTAAAATAAAGATATCGAAGTCTAAAAGCGTAGAATTAGAGAGAACCGTTTTCTTTTTAGTGGGTAGACCTCTTACGTTTTGGTAATAGATAGACAATCTCTCACTTGGGAGCGGACGAAAGTACTTATCATGATCTTCCCATACCCTTCGAAGATAATTAATTCTATTTGACGAAATGTGAGAAGCAAATGACTTAAATATCACCCAACTCATTAACATCAGTTGGCAATCCTTCTTGTTGAATTGCAATTTTCTGTGATGTATTAGTTTTTCCACCTATACATACATCATTAGACTTATTATGAAGATTGGATAGATAAAGTCTAATATTTTCAAAAATTCTACTATCCCTGAGTCTGGCTAAAACATACCTGGTATTATCTTATACATACCTATTATTATCTTCTAAAGATTTGAGTGCAACCTGAACAACAGGTGGCAAAAGAGGGTCTAACGTCAAAGGTAATGGTGTTATTGAATTAGAAAAATTTGAAGAATTTGAAGCTTTCAGTACTTGAGATTTTTTTGGTAATGATGATTTTACATGAGGATTTACTGTTTCACCTTGAACCAAGTTTTGGTACTTTGTCAAAAGAAAGAGGGAGTTATTTAGAAATTTATAATTTAGAAATTTTAGTTTTAAGAAAAGAAACACTAACATGCTTATTTAAGGAGGTCGTTTTAACATGCTTATTCAAGGAGATCTAATTCAATAACAACAAGTGAAGAATTACTTATTTTAGATTTAATTTGTTTTTTATTATTAGTAGTTATATGATTGTTATTCTGTAAAGAATAATTATATCTCTCAATATCACAATACATAGCATGCAAAATATTACACATATACATATTATATGAATACATATATAATTAATTATTTATGAAGCCATTTACTTAAAAAAATCTTTGTGTTCTTTTTGCTTACTTAAATTTTTTTTTAAACTATGCAATATTTAAATCATATGAAATGTAACTGGAAAGATTTGTTATCTACAAAAAAAAAACAAAAAAAACAAACAAAAAACAAAATTCATACAAATTCATGAGCTACAAGATGTGCAAATTTAAAAATTTTATATGAAAATATTGGAGTTAAAAAAATTAGTTGTTCGAGAGCTACCCGAAGTTTTAGTCCGATCTTAACCAAAAAAAAATAGGGAACCTGGAAATTGATAGAAAAATATTCTGTGAAAATTTCAAAACTCTAGCTACTTTAGTTTTTGAGTTATCGTGCTGACACCCAGATGGACGGACGGACAGACATTTATAGCTAGATCGACTTTTTTTCGATTCTGAGCCAATACGTACCCCTGACACTATATCTAGCTCGTCTAGATCGATTTATTACAAACGGAGGAGCAATTTTAATATATCCGATGTCATATATGTATGCACGGGTATAAAGATATTGAGTCGTTTATTAAAAAAATATTTTGCATACATATATGACATCGAGTATATTAAAGTTGCTCTAGACGAGCTAGATATAATGTCAAGTGTACGTATCGGATCAGCATCGAAAAGTAAATCGATCTAGCTATGTGTGTCTGTCCATCCGTCCGTCCTTGTGTCAGCACGATAACACAAAAACTAAAAGGGGGAGAGTTTTGCAATTCACACAAAGCAATTTTTAAACAATTTCTAGGTTTCCTATTGTTTTTGGTTAAAATCGGACCAAGGCTTCGGGGAGATGCCATATAAATATTTTGGATCAATATGTATTTCTACAAAGCTATTTATACTACGAGGCTGAAAGTTACACACGGTTAGTTTTACAATGAATCGAGCATTTATATGAAGTTTCAAAATGTTACGGCCTCATTTTCGGGCAGCTGCAATACAAAATTTTCAATTCAATAACTATGAATCTAATGAAGCTACGAGGTTAAAATCAAAAAATTAACATCTAGCCAATTACAAATCGCGTTTAAATCCTTATTTACCATATTTTCCAGTTCTTTTAGTAATCTAGCCTTTGCTATGATATTAGTGTCATCTCCATAAACATTATAATTTGAAATAAAATTATTCTTAGACATATTCATTATATATAGAAAGTACAACAACAGTCCTAGCAGTGAGCCTTGTGGTGCACCGATTTTTATAAGTTCATCGCTGTGCTTTTAAATACTGAGTTCTTTCTTAAGATTACTAGTACCTCTTATACCAAGTAATATTTAGAAAATTAATTGGTCTATGATGATCTACTGCATCCAAAGCTTTTGTTAGATCAATAAATACTGCACCGACGAAATACCCTGCATCAAGTTCATCATAAATATATTCTACCGTAGCTGTTATTTCGGATTCTGTACGGCTGTTCTCTAGAAAACCATATTGATTTGGATGAAAACCAACTGATCTTGAAATAAAATTTCTTATCCTTATATTGATAACTTTTTCGTATAAATTGGATATTGAATTCAGGATGGAAATTGGTTTTTTACACCCTTCACCAATGAAATAGGAAAAGGATATATTAACTTTGTTATGGTGTTTGTAACCACTTAAAGGAAGCAAGTGGTTGGAACCACTACAAGGGTTAACTCGTATTAAAAGTATGACTGGGACTGCATATCTTCGAAATCGTACCATGGTTTCGGGATCTGGAACCTTTGAAAAGTTCAAAAGTTAACAAACGTATATCTTAAAAACACGAACACTCATAAACTAATTACGCTATTTTGATGAAATTTATATTCTTGGTTACTAGTAATGAAAGCACCGTGGAATTGGTTCTTGTCGGGGTCGGAAAATTGAAATAATTAACCAAGGGTACTAAATCATTCAGCAGTAAAGCACTACAGCTAAAAATCCTGAAAAGGAGTAATTGCTGCATGTGTGTAAAATTTTACTGAATTGGATACAAAGTTTTAAATATGTAATTTTGTAATTGCATTTTATGGATCCATTTATATTAACTTTATTTGTTGTTTAATATTTTTAAATAGATAAATTAGTAAGAATTTTTATTATTTTGAATTGATAAAATAATTAGAAAATGTTTTTGGTATAAAGTAAATTTGGTTAGCCATGTCTTACGATCAAACTAATGAAAGCTTTTATGATTTTAAAATAACTTATGGACTGCCCATTAAATTTGAACTAAATAGGTGTAGGGTATTTCTAAGTCGACTGACTGTTTCTTTACTTGTTATCTTTGTTATTTGGATCCCTTTTATGGCTTTCTTATAGTGATTTTTTAATTTTTAATTTTTTATAATGTATCTAACCGACAATGAATTTGTACATAAAACTTTTGCTTCTTGTATTATTTTTGTTAACGTGTCTATTTTCAAAACGTTAGTATTTTCTATTTTATTATTTACAATTTGTAACATCTGGTAATAGTTTTACTTACAGTGTGCTTCTTCTTTGGTATTTTCATAATATGTTTTGCTTTTAGTTATACTATGGCCAATTGGTGAACCGATAGACTGTGTTTTTCTATTGTAAAACTTATATAATATTTAACATTTTAATTTGTTAAAATGTGATCAATTAAGGTATTGGAACGAGCTGTGTTTCTTATACTGTGTGTTTTGTTTATTATGCTATAATCAGTTGTTGCTACCACGTCTTTATACTTAATTACGATATTAGAATTATCAAATAAATTTAAATTTGTATCAGGAAAAAAATATGTAATTTGCTTTATTTTTTAATCTATTTTCTAAATTTTCTAAATATTCTATTTTCCGCTTGAGCTTTGTAAAATGTACCAATTCTAATTTAGGTACAGAGTTTAGAATTACAATTTCATCAAAATTATATTTTTCGTCTTTTAATACTTCCGTAAATTGTTCTTTTTTTTTACGAGGGAATGGAAAGCTCCAAAACCACCCATTGGTGTTTCTTTGGGTAGTGTTCGATTTTAACACACCAAAACCACACACTTTTGGTTTCCCTTTGGAAAATCTTGAATTGGGGCATAAGTTGCTTGATTTCTTAAACCAAACCACTGTCGCTTTTGAAGGCTTCTTTTTTTTTAAAAAATGCTTCTTTGCAAATACCAAGGAAACACAGTTACCAATCAAAGGTTTTGTAAAAATTGTTTAGACCTTCCCAGTTAGCATGGTTATAGCACCTTACTAATTTTTTGGGAAGGGGTCTTTGGTTGGACGCCGAGCTTGCCTGGAAGCATGTGTTGACCCAACCGTGATCAGAGCCCCCCAGAGAGAAACTAACTGAAACCACATACTTTTGAGGGTGTGTGATTAGAAACAGATCCAGAAGATGTCATTCTTGATCAGCACGGTCGGGGATTCTAGTGGGATTTTTAACAAGTTGGTGAAATAGAGTTCAAAATAATTCAACTTGTTTCCCAATCGAGTTTTGACTCGGAGAAGAGCTACTGGAGAAGTGAAGCCAATCCTTGTTATGAATATTAAAATCACCCGATGGAGCAATTTCAGTTTCAGGATAACACTCGAAAATTTCATTGATCTGGTTTAAAATGTTTTCAGTTTCCATAACAATTTCCTGTTCACTTGAATTGGGTGCTCTGTAAAGAAAACAGAAATGTAACACATGCTTTCTAACATGGATTTTGACCCAAACGTAATTGAAAGTTGGGCTGGAAGATTTATATTTGACAAGAGTGTTGAAAGCAATGTCTGTTTCTTTATCATCTATGTACATGTCCGATACGTCTTTTAGGAACGAAGTGTGAAATAAGCGAGCCGTTAATATAGAAGTTAATATTGTGACCACTAACTTGAGTTTCAAATAGAGCTAGGATTGCCGGTTTAATTGAATTTTGGTGACCCTCAACAGCATGGAAGTTCGTTTATAAACTTAGAAATTAGAAATTAAAATTTTAAATTAAAAATTAGAAATTTATATTATTTTTTTTAAAGATGACAGTTCCGCCACCTCTTTTCCCATCTCTACAATTGATATCCAAACTCTATAGTTTGGAATATTATAACTAGTGATTTCATTGCTGCATATCTATACTTCTGTTAGAATCACAATATTAATCATCTTACATTCATTAATTAATGTTTCTAGTTAAAAATCTTATTTCTTAAGCTGCATATATTTAGATACAAAATTTTTAATTTAAAAATATTTTCGTTCTAAAGTATTTAAGGAATGGACTGTCGTTGTACTATATCAATATGTAATATGTAGCGTTTCACTGCTTTGTTTGTTTTTATATCTTCTCTTTGTTCTCTTTTTTTTCTCTTTTTTTTCTCTTTCATTGTAGTATACTCGGTATACTTGGTGTATTCTAAAAGATTTAGAAGAATTCATATTTAATTTTCAAAACATCAAAGTAATTATAAAAACCAAGCTTTTCAATATTCTTATTTGAAATACAATGAATAGAATAGATATAGTTAAGTTGTAGTTTGAGCATACAACATATTTAAAGCTTTTAGAACGAATGCATAGAATTTCGAATACAGTATTTGAATACATTCTATAATTTTTATATTTGTGCAGATCTCTAGTTTATGTACTTAAATAGGTTTATGTTTACATCAGTATTGTTAACATTTGGAGCTTTGTATAGTAATTCTATGGTATAGCATTATAGTAATGGGTTTTGATTTCTACATTTAAAAAATAACTTTATAATTTGGTAAATTAAAGTAAGTCTTTTCATTATTGTAAATCCAAACTTCATTTAATATCACTATATCAATATTATTAATTTGCTGTATAGTCGCCTCTATTTATAAATTTTGTTTCTGACACAACATGTTTTTCTTTTTTTATGCCTCCTAATCTGGATCCAAATTCGTATCTATCTAGAACTTTGACGCTATTGATAACTATCTTACTTCATATGATTTTTAATTTTTGACCTCTTCTAATTTAAATGTTGCAGATAACCATTTCTACAAAATTATTCAATCCATTTTTTATACATTTACAGGTACATCACAGTTTGTTCTATTAGTTATTGACAATAATTACAATTCGAGCCAGCCATGGATTTTTAAAAATCTTAAAAAAACTGAGAAATAGAAGAAATAAAATTTGTTGTAAATTCAGTAAAAGCAATAATATTTACGCTTTTAATGTTATCTTAAATTTATTGATTTAATTTAAGATAAGGTATGAAAATTTATATTCTAATTATGTACAAATCATGTATTTTAACATTAAATCTAATCTGAAACTTTTCTGGAATTTCTCAATCTTCTTCTAATATATAAAAATTTCTTTGTTTGTTTATTTATTTGTTTGTTTGTTCAGAATTCACGTGAAAACCACTGGCCGGGGGGTGACATGGGCTATGTCACATTTTTATAAGTCAATATGTTGCGGCTCCAGAACCGTTTTAAGCTTTTTCGTTTTTTCTGTGTCGAAAGTTGGTTGGAATGATTTAACACATTTCGGCCTGACGGGCTTCTAAAAAATTTTCTGTTTTCGATTTGTGTCTAATTTTACAAGGTGGTTTTGAAGCCGAATAGAGAGGCCGACACAAATTTTTGTTGAGTTCGGTTAACCCGTTTGGGCATGAGGGCGCAATGAAGCGTTTTCAATGTTTTTGATGTCGAGCCGAAACAGTTTGACCGGTTGACTTGAAATTTTGCACAAATCTTCCTCTTCGCACACGGAGTTAGTTGTATAAAGTTGGTTGGAATATATATACACACTTCGGCACGACGGGCTTCCAAAAATTCTGTGTTTCCGATTTGTATCCAATTTTACAGGGTGGTTTTGCAGTCAAAAAAGAGGCTGACACAAATTTTTGTTGAGTTCAGTTAACCCATTTGGGCACGAGGGCGCAATGAAGCTATTTGCAATATTTTAGATGTCGAGCCGAAACAGTTTGACCGATTGACTTGAAATTTTGTACGAATGTGCCTGTTAACTAATGGAATTAGTTGTATAAAGTTAGTTTGAATCCATTACCCATTTCGGACCGACGGGCTTCTAAAAAATTTTTTGTTTCTGATTGTGTCCAATTTTACAGGTTAATTTTGCAGTTCAAAAGAGAGGCTGCAAAAAATTTTAATTAAGTTCGATTAATCCGTTTTTCACGACGACGCCATGAAGTTTTCTATAAAATTTATTTAATTAAACGATTAACTGAATTTTAATCGAAAATTTCGTACCAGCATTTTAATTATAAAAACCCACAGAGTTAATTTAGCTTTGACCTGTTAACGCGTTTTGCACAAAGATTCAATAAAATTTGCAATTTTTTGGTATTAACGCAAGTTAACTTTATTCCAAAATCTCACTTAATTAATAAGACAATTTTTTTTTACTCTCCTCAAATAGTGCAAAAGCTGAATGAGATAATATTAATAATAATAAAAATAAAGATGATAAAGAATCCAAATAATAATGTCCTTAAATTTAAATAAAATAACATTTTCCTTCTCTACATTTTTTCGTAAGTCTTTGTTTTTTATCTACTTTGCGGTTGTTGTTCTTCAAAAATAGATTTCAGTGTAAAATCGGAGTTTTTTTTCTAATAAAATATAAAAATCGAAAAATTCAATTTCGCATATATTAAGCTTAAATACATGGTATTTTAAAACATTTTTTCCTTAAAAGAATCCTACATTTCTCTCATAAAATCATTAAACAAACGAGGAAAAGCGTAGTAGAACTTTCAGGTAAGTACAAAACAAAATATAAGTTGAAAAACTAATTTTTAAACTTTTTCTAAGCCATCGGGTATATTTTATTTAAACGTTGGCAATTGAAGTAAAGTATTATTGACATAGTATAATGACATAATGGCAAATTTAGTATATCCTTTTGACCTATAGTCAAAAGGATAACTCAATGGAGTTTTAATTTAAGTTGATGTTATTGAAAAAGTTAACGCAAATATTACACATAGTGTACATGTTAATTTTAAAATGTAATAAAGCAATTTCTTTAAAACGATTTTTTTAGGATTATTCTAGCAATTTTTCAACAAATTTATCAAATTTCACTTGAAACTTTTCATAATTATTAAATAATAATAAAAATAAAAATTTTAATTCAGTTAACATTGTTCGCCGGAAACCCACCATCCTCAACTCTATCGTCAAGGAACACCAAATTGTCAAGAAGCACCACGTATAGAAAAATTCGCAATCGGTTAAAAGAACTCGACAAAACCTTTTTTTAAACATTCCCCTAATTCCAAGAAGTTTTACCTACTTCCAAAAATTGGACGTAATTTACTTACAAAATTTTGTTTTTTGATGAATCGTAGTAATGATAAGTATGTACATGTACGCATACAAAATTTAAAGTCAATTAGTCAAACCGTTTCTGGCTAAGAGTAAAGTAACAAAAAATCTGCAAAAATCTGCTGTGACGCAATTGATTAACGGAAGTCAACAAACTTTTTTTTGAGACTTTGACCAAGTAATATTTCGCAAAATTGGACGTAATATCCTTCCAAAATTATTTTTTGGACAATCGTTGGGCGGCATGGGTTAACAAATTTCAAAACTGTTATTAGAGTGAACTCCATTCTCAAAGGTGAAAACATATACAAAATTTGAAAGCAATCTGTTAAACCATTTCTAATTTATAGCAAAGGAACGAAAAAACCTATAAAAAGCTGTTGGATCGCAATGTGTTAATGGAACTCCACAAATAGCTTTTTGAAATTTTCTTTTTAACGAAAGCAGTACTTCGAAAAATTGACCAAATTATAATACAATATATTATATTTTGACCAAATATAAATACGAAAGCGTGCAAAATACGGGCAACGCCGGGATATCTGCTAGTATTACATAAGAAAAAGTGTATGGATTGGTGTATGGATTATAAAAATTCTAGTAGTAGTGTTTCTAATGTCATTTTCGAATTTTTCGAGATTGTTCCTCAATTAGTTATGCTTTTTCTGCTTTTTCATTAATTCAAGATAATTTTAATGATTTAAATAACTTTCCTAAAACTACATTGAGTAATATTCATATTGATTGCAATGTAGTACAAATATATTCTTAAAAAATTGTTCATCTCCTTTATCTGGTCCTCATTCTTTATTATTTAATTCTCCTTTAACTTCTGGTATCTTACCTTCGATTTGGAAAATTGCGTGGATTAGGCTAGTGCACTAAGAAAAATCTAAAAAATTATGTACCCAAACATCGTCCAATTACTAAATTTTCTTCAATAGCTTTTTATAGGCTTTTTCAATACTTTACTGTAAATTCGAAACGGTTTGACCAATTGACTTCAAATTTTGTATACGTGATGCACCTTGAGAATTGAGTTGACACTATTAATAGTTTTCGAATTTGTTAAAACAAGTCGGGCCGAAGGGTTGGTCAAAAAAAATTTTGGGTCCAAATTTTGTCCGATTTTATGAAATTCTGCTTTGGCTAAAAAGAAAGCCCAAAAAAAAATTTTATTGACTTGCATTAACCCATTGGGGCCCAACAGATTTCTATAGGTTTTTTCAATACCTAATTCTAAATTAAAAACGGTTTGACCGATTTTCTTCAAATTTTGTATACGTGCTCCCCTGTGAGAATTGAGTTGACACTATTAACAGATTTGGAATTTGTTAACCCATGTCGGCCTGACAGTTGGTCAAAATAATTTTCGAAGTTAATATTGTCAAAAGTTTTTGGTTAATTTTACTCTAAATTAGAAACCGTTTGAATTAATGTACCGTTTTGAGAATGAAATTAACTCTTTTAACAGTATTGCAATTGGTTAACCCATGCCGGCTAGACGATTGACAAAAAAAAAGATTTGGAAGCAAATTACGTCCAATTTTGCGCAATACTGCTTTGCCCAAAGAGAAAGTGTATTTCTGTTAACCCAATGGGGCACAGTGGCTTTTAATAAATTTTTGCGTTATTTAACTCTAAATTAGAATTGATTTGACCGGTTAACCTCAAATTTTATATGTGTGAAGCAACTTGAAAATGGAGTTGATCAAAATTACGTCAAATTTTGGAAAGTAGTTTGTACTGCTTTGAATTACAGAAAGTTTGAAAAATTACTAGAATAATTCTAGAAAAATCGTTTAAAAAAGATTGCTTTCATACATTTTAAAATTTACATGTGTAAAGCGTGTGTAATTTTTGTGTTAACTTTTTTCAGTAACATCAACTTCAATTAAACCTCCATTGAGAGGCGCAGCAATGCGCATCGGGTGTTTTTTGTTTTTTTTTTTTTTTTTTTTTAATTTGTAGTTCTTTTTTAATTTAACAAATAAGCAGAACAAAAACTTAACACTAAATCAAAAATCATGTTATACCCTAAAGCGAGCTTACAACAAATCAGAATTAAAAAAAATAAATTACAAACAATTATCAACAATATTAGTAATGAAATTAATGAAAAAAATAATAAAAAAACATGTAATGAAATAGAAAAAAAAAACAACAAAACTAAAACTAACTTACATACTAATGATCACTGGTTAGTGTTGTAAGCCAGCAAGTAAGGATTGTGACTACCATGGTGGTATAACAAAAGCTCACCATTAGAAAACAGTGAATTATTATTAGGCAAATGAAAAATAAATGAAGGCGAAAAATATTTAACGTTTTCAGAATAAGGTTCGATCAAGCCACGAATAAAACGATTTTCGTGATTAAAAAAATTAGCAAAAAATTTAAGATTAATTTTAGTTAAGAATCTATCGATTCTATTGATTCCAGATTGTTCATATAGTAGACTATTATTTACATATAAGTAAGAGCCACGTTGTCTATGAAAGCCTACAGCACGACGAATTATCTTTCTTTCAAGTAAGCGTAATCTCTCAACTTGATGAGCTGAAACTAAAGTAGGATTAAGCCACACCATAGAAGCGTGTTGAATAATAGACCGAATATAGACTTTATAAATAAACAAACGAAATTTAGGTTCCAAAAACTGACTAAACATTATTTTAGAGATTTGAAAAGAAGCGGAGTTAACCTTATGTATAACTTTATTAATATGGGAAATAAATTTGAAATTTGAGGAAAAAATAACACCTAAATACTTAAATTGTTTACTGGGTAAGATCACAATATTATTTAAAACGATTTTTTGTTTTAATTTTAACCGCTTTACCAAAGATGGGGAAACAGCTTTGACACCTATGATATTAATAAGCTCAGTTTTGCTTACATTTATTTTAAGCTTCCAACTAGTATAGTAATCAATCAAAGTATTTAAATAATTATTTAATATCTTAGATGTGACTAAAGGTGCTTTGTGTGAGATATAAAGTAAAATATCATCCGCAAACTGCAAAATTTGAATTAATAATGTAGTAGGAATATCAGCCAAATATGTATTAAATAACTTTGGGTCTAAGACAGAACCTTGAGGAACTCCAGCAACAAAATTACGAACGATAGAAAAATTACTTCGATCAACAACAAAAGTTCTATCAGTCAGCTAATGGCGTATAATGTTAATTATATGTGTATTGACACCAAACCTAACCAATTTATGAAGGAGACCCTTATGCCATATAGTAACAAAGGCACTTTGAATGTCTAGAGATAACGTCGTTGTTATGCACCCATTGTTCAATCTTTTAGCTACATCAGAGGTAAATCGTGACAAAGGATGATTAGTAGATTTTTTATCAACAAAACCAAATTGAAAGGGTGGCAAAATAGATTTCAATTGAGAAGAAAGCCTTAAGTCAACAATTTTTTCAAAAAGCTTAGATATTGAATTTAGTTGACTGATTGGGCGCCAATTATTAACAAAATTTTTATACTTCCCACATTTAGGAATCGGTATTACAATGGCCATTCTCCAAATTTTAGGGAAATAACCAGAGTAAATGAGCTGATTGAAAAAGATTGTAAAAAATAAAATTATCTCTGGTGAGAAGAACTTAAATAAACAAATTGGAGTTCGGTCACAACCGGAACTCTTCTTATTTATACGTGTATTGATAACTTCTTGAACTTCGTCACGACAGGTAAGAAGATTTCTTTGATTATTCGACAATGAGTTATTGAGACTTTCAAGACTAACCCTATCTATAATTGAAGCAGATATTTCATTAGAAAACCTAATAGGGAAATTAAAGTTATTTAGGAACTCGATGGAACCGTCAACCAGTGATTCATTCATTGAGTGGTATTGTAATGTGGTTTCATGTTGTGACTGAAATCGATTTGCAAAAATTTCAGGGATCTGAGATAAATCATTAATAACAGTATGATCATCAACATCAATGATTGAATTCAAACTAGAAATACAGTTTTGTTTAGATTTACAATGCTTGATAAGATCATAGCATTGACGATTACATACAGTTCCTGAAACAATGTTAGCATAATGGTTACGATAATCAAAACAAAGCGATTTAACATACATCTGACGAACGAAATTGAAATCACGACGAATTGATTGAAAATTAGAAGTACGAATTGCTGCTCGAAGCCGACGAGAGTAATATCTCAATTGTCGTTTTAGACGAAGAGTTTGAAAAGAAAGCAAAATTTTACCTGAATTAATAGGAATAACAGGAACAAAACGATGAACAGCTTCAAGAAAAATATTATTAATGCTTACAGCAATGTTTTCCAAGGAGTCAGGAGTCATATTGCTGTTAGCAGAGATTTGAAGAGTATTAAATTGAGAAGTTATGAATTTATTAGTATGATTATATAAATAAATAGAGTCAGAAATAGGTGGAATACGACCAGAAATAGAGAAAGATATATTTAATGTAATGGAAGTGTGATCAGAGAATGTAAAACGCTGTGTAACAAAAGGATTTTTGTGAAGAAATGTGTTAGAAGTAAAAAAGAAATCAATAAATGGACCTTCAACAGAGCGAAAACATGTAGTATTTTTAGAAAAATAAGTAGAAAACTGTGGATTTTCTGACAAGAATAGAGAAAAACTGCTACCAAGAAAATTTGTTGAAAAATTACCCACGCTTGGAAGTCTGGCATTGAAATCACCACCATATATAAACAGTGAACCTAAATTCAGAAAGAAATCAAAAAAATTCGGACTTAATCTATGCAGAGGTGGAATATAAATTGAGACTACAGTGAGCCATTCACTATCAACAAATATATCAATCAAGGCAGCTTCAAACATCGCGTTACTAACTCTTCGAAAATTTTGAAACGGAATGTGATTACGCAAAAGAATAGCAACACCTCCTCCATTGCGGCCGATTCTATCACTACGAAAAATATTAAAATTAGGAAAACTGTAAAATTTATCAGGCTTCAAATTAGTTTCAGATAAAAGCAAAATATCAGAAGCACATTCTTCCATGAAATCTGAAAGTAACTGATATCTACCAGGCGAGCACAAAGAATTTACATTAAGAGCTGTAATGCAATTAACAGTCATTTATAAAAAGTTTATTTAGTATTTTTTCTTGATTACTCATCATACGAATAATCAACTGAAAGATATCATCTTGACTACGCGAAGCAGAATTAGAGGTATTTGCACGTACAGCATCAACGAAAGATACACCCGGATGTAAACCCGAATTACTTTTAATATTATTATTCACCTTAAAACTATTAGCTGATGATGAACTCAAGTTATACTTACTGGATTTAGTTGATGTATTACGTTTTTGAATGGCCGGCAAAATACTTTTAGTGAAATAAGCGCATTCACTCTGATTATTTGCGGAGTGAGGACCTTTGCAATTTACACATCGCGAAGCAACTTCATTAGGTTTACAACACTTACCAGGGCCATGAGAATACAAACACTTAACACAACGATAACTACGATGACATCCAGCAGAAGTATGAAAATAAAGTTGACAGTTAGAACATTGAGTTACTGATTTAGATTTAAATACGGTAAATTTAATAGAAACTCCTAACAATGCACGAACACTGTTGAAAATTCCTTCATCACAGTCCCCAGGAACAACGATTTTAAACAATTATAAATCTGGAGCATTCTGTCGCATATATCCAGTTTGAAAGACAAACACCACAGTTGATTTAGGAAATCCAGCATGCAAAAGTTCACCTTTAATATCATTTTCCGAAAAGCCAAAAGTTGAATTTAGGCCCCGTAGAACAAAGCACTTACGTTTTTCAGTCTTGGCCAGATAAGTGTGGTAAGAACACCCAGCTTTTCTGATCGTTTCGTGGATATTCTGCCGAGATTCGAGACTGATTGGGAAACACGGGCACCAGTGCCGTTGTTTTTTAGCTTTATAGAAAATAAGTTAGCCCCTTAACATTCTTATTAACAATCTTAACATTTTTATCCTTTTTTCCGCGATGGCAAACAAAATTTCAGTTATTGCCCTCACTCATGAAATCAACATCAGAATCATTAGATTCATGTTGATGTTGTTGTTGATGTTGTAGTTCTTGATGTTGTTGATGCTGTTGTTGTTGTTTTTGTTGTTGTTGTTGATGTTGTTGTTGTTGTTGTTGATGTTGTTGTTGTTGTTGTTTTTGTTGTTGTTGTTTTTGCTGTTGTTGTCGCAGTTGATGCGGCTTTATTTTTCTTTTTGGACTTTCACTGCCAAGCAGCAAGTTAACTTTTTCGTTGAGGCACTTCACCTCATCCTCCAGCCGGAGAATTAGCGCATCCTTCTGGTTCAGCTCCTCCCTGAACCTCTCGAGAACAAGCCCATCCACAAGGGTAGTAGTGTCTTCAGCACTACTAGCCATTGTAGCAGCAAAAATTCAAAATAATTTTAAAATCAGAAAAAAAATTAAATTTTTTTGAAATTTAAAAAAAAAAAAAAAAAAAATTAAATTTAATTATTTAAGACGACTATTCTGATTGAAATTTCAAATCAGAATGCGCACCGGGTGTTAGCTAGTTTAATATAAAATAATAAAATTTCAAAAGAAAAACAAAAATAAAATAAAGAATGATTTGCAATATTTGTAGTAAAAAAAATTTAACGTAACTGCAAAAATTTTATGCTAAAAATGTACGAACTTTTATCACTTTGTTAATATAACAGAGGATGATTTATAATATTTTAAAATAAGCGTCAATAAATTTAGATGTAACAAATGCACTCAATTCAGACGTAAGTCATCATCATCATCTTTTAGCGTTACAACTCCTGGTGAGTTTTAGCCTTCTTCACTATCTTCCTCCATTCATCTCTGTTTCTCGCGGTGGACATTTATTGGATATTCCACTTTCCTCTACAGAAATAAATACAAATCAAATAGCCAATACAGACAACGAGAGTCTCTCTCAAATACAAAGTAGCAACACAAATACAAATACTCAGCAAAAAGAGAAACCACCAAAAGCAATTCAGCAACATTACAATGGCTATGCTGCTCGCTGAGATAAAAAATGTAAAAAAATTAACAGTGAAATTCTCACTGCAATAAAAAATCTGCAAGATGGGAAAAATTTTCTGCAAAACAAAGTCGTAATCATAGAAAGTAAAATTAATAGGTTGCAGCAAAAAGAGAGTCAAAATGTAATTGAAATAAGTGGATTAAACAAAGTAACAAATGATTTGAAATTAAATATCAGTATTTTTGAGAGTGAAATAAAAAAATGCTACGTAAAGAAAGAAAAAAATTCAAAAGAAAATGGTATGCAGAAAAACATAATGTACGTGCTTCTTGCCAGTTTCAATACGAAAATGAAGATATTGAAGGCGAAAAAATCTGCAAAACCAAATTAAATAGTTCTGCAATAGGGGAAAAAAGCAACAGCAATATTTTTATCACGAATAACTTAACTAGTTATACAAAAGCTTTATTTATGGAAGCAAAAAAGGTAAAGAATGAAAAAGATTATAAATTTTTGTGGTTTAAAAATTCTAACATAGTTATTCAAAAAGATGAAAAAAGTGGAACCATTACCTTGAGATAATTTGTAGATTTAAATTTAATTACTTAATAATAATTAATAATTATATATAATTTAAATGACCAGGAAATAATGTTTCCACTGAAAATCGGTTTCCCAAAAGTGGTACAATTGGTACAACCGAAAGATTTGAAAATAATTTTTTTGTAGTACATTAGAACATTAGAAGTTTAAAGCGCAACTTTGATCTATTCGTGTCCCATATACTTTTAGCATATTACCTGATTCAATTTTTGTTTCAGAAATATGGAACTTTATATCGTATCTTAATGGAACCTACTAGACCAATTTCTGGAACCTGTAGTTTAATAATAACTAAAACAATTCATTTTTCACTGTTAATGTACATATGAACATTACTGATCATTGCATGACTGGGTTATTATTCAAAAATATTGAGTGTAATAAAGTCAACATATATATTGAATTGCCAGCTAGGGCTAAAATAAATAATGACGTACCAAATGGGAAATTATTTTATGAAAATTGGGATGAAGTTTATGCAGAAGATACTTTATATAAAGTTTATGATAAATTTCTTAATAAACTGTCAACTTATTTTGGTGAGTGCACCACAATAAGTGAACCGAGAAAAATGTATAGACATCTAAAAATTTGGATGAATGATTCCTTAATTGCTAAAGTTCTTCAGAAAAATAAACTGAGGAAAAGATGCTATAAGCACACTCATAATATTAGGCTTCAAACCTACTATAGAACTTACTCTAGAAAACTCGCTAAAGAAATCTGTGATTCTCGGGATAACTTTTTCGAAAATGAATTTACAAAATGTAGTGGTAACATAAAAATAGAGTGGGATGTTGTCAATAGCTTTATAAAGAATGAAGAGCGTGAGGACATTATAACGGATATTCTTCTAACGGAAACATTTCAATTACTGACAATACAGTTATTGCAAATAACTTTAACGATTACTTTAGTTTTATCGGTGACAATTCGGCTCAAAGTGATGATCTACCTTATCGTAATAATTATGAATTTAATCTGGTTGCTGAAAATTTGTTTAGTAATAATTTTGTCTTTGAGCCATGAACGTCTTCGGAACTAGCTGAAATAATACAATCCCTTAAGAATTCAAATTCATGTTGCTTAGACATGCCATGAGCCATGAACGTCTTCGGAACTAGCTGAAATAATACAATCCCTTAAGAATTCAAATTCATGTTGCTTAGACAATATTTTAAATAGATTACTAAAATCAATTTGCCATAATGTTACTGATGTTATGGTTTTTTTGTTCAACAAAAGTTTACTAAATGGCATGTTTCCAGGAACATTAAAATTTTCTATTATTGTTCCTATATTTAAAAAAAAAGATGATTCAAAATCAGTTTCTAACTACAGACCAAATAAGAATACTAAAATAAGAATGACTTTTTCTTAACAAGAATGATTTTTTCAGATAGAAACAATATGGGTTCAAAGCATAAGTTTCAACCGAAAATGCTTTAATAGAGTTCTGTTCGAACATAATTAAAGGCGTAGATGAAATGATGTATTGCGCGGGTCTTTTGTAGATTTGACTATGGCCTTTGACACAGTTAATCATAAAATTTTACTACGAAAACTTTATAATGCCGGTTTTAGAGGTATTATGTGGAACCGGTTTAAACCATATCTAGATAAAAGAACACAAAGAGTTAAAATAAAAGATAAAATAAGCGAGCATCGATACATAACACTTGGTGTTATGTATGGCTCAGTTCTTGGACAAATCTTGTTTCTGATCTACATAAATTCTATTTTTAAAAAAAAATTCAGGGGTAAGATAATAGCTTTCGCATGTGATTTGGTTTTCTCATATAATTCTGATAGTCCTTTAAATCTTACGTCTGAACTTAGCGTCTTAGATCAAATTCTCATCGAAGAGTTCATTATCCTACTTTTAGAACCGTGAGTTATAGGAACTCATATTCCGTTGTTTCATGTAGATTATACAACAAAATTCCGCTCTAAATAAAAAAGGCTGCTATTTAATGGGTCAGTATTTTTATGTATTTTTGGTCAGTATTTTAAATAAATGGTCAGTATTTAAAATAACATGTCAGTAGGTAAAATAAATGATCAGTATGTCGCCGGCTAATATAAAAACGATCAGTATTTTAATTAAAATGTTGGTAGATAAAATAAATGGTCAGTATTTTAAATAAATTATCAGTAATTAAAATTAAATATCAGTATATAATAAAAAAATTATCAGTTTTTATATTTCATTAATTAAAACATAAATTATGAAAAAAACCCAAAAAAAGGGTATTATACGCGAATATTTCCTCAGCAGTTTTCAGCCATACAAAAAGATATTTTTGTCCAGCCGATCAGCAATTAAATGCTTCAGAAGAGGAAATATCAAATATATTAGATATGACTTGGAATATATTTCACCAATGGAAAACTAAAGAATTTAAAGTTTGGAATGTAAATCTGCCAGCGGAAAGAGAAGACTGGATGCATGGTTGTTGCACTTGCCCAATATATTTTAAAAAATTTATATGCATGCATATCAGCGGTTTAGCTATTAGACTGAAATATGTTAAACCTCCCCCAGCAGCTAAACAAGTTCCCATAGGGCAGAAACGTGCAAGAGGAAGGCCAAAGTTAGCAACCCGTGCTCTTTTAATTGAATAAGAATAAAAATTTAATATTTTGTTGTTTTTTTTATATATGTATGTACATATTACTTAAATAATCTTTTTTTGTGTAAGAAAAATTTTAAATTAAAAAAAAATACCTACTACTTTGTTTTTTAATTATACTGATTAAAAAAAAATAATTTACTTACCAATAAATAAAACTATCCTGACCAAATATACAAAATTTTACTGACCGTTAATTATCTATACTGACCAAAATATTATTTTATACTGATAATTTATTTAAAAAAATACTGACCGTTTATTTAAAAAAATACTGACCAAATATATAGAAGTCAATAAAAAATACCCAAAATAAAAAGATCCTCCTAAGGAAATTAAAGTTATGGTTGTTAAATATGGGACATGAAGAAATTGAGATCTTGCTAAGAGCTTTAATATAAGCTTATCAGAAGTACTATAGTAAGCTTGATTTTTATATAAATTTACTCGTGCAGCTAGTTTTATCATTGGGAATCATTTTTTATATTTTTTATCTTTTCTTATTATTTGAAAATAATCTTATTAATTTTTTTACCTTTCTGTTTTATTAAATTTTTTATTGAATTTCTTTACTGGAATTAAAATTTTCTTTTTAAATTCTTACTATTGATAAATGTTATTATTTTTGATTTTTGTTTTGATGATTTTATTGTTATGGAATTATATATTACTCTAGTCACCCGAACTAATCCAATTTATGAATAGCTGTATAATAATGTGGCACTTAACACTATAACATAGTTATATAAAGTGTCTCAAACTGTTCTTTTTATGAATTGTAATTATAAATTTAGTTTTAAGTATTATTTAATTTTGTACTTCGGTAAATGAAATTATGTGTTTTTAAGGATTCTATGTAATTATATGTAAGCAAATATGAAGAGAATAAAGAATTGAATAAATTAAAAAAATTAAAAATAAAGGACGACGGGAACTGCATATGGGCGAAATCGGACCATGTTTCCGCGTTCTGGAATCTTTGATGAGTGAAAGGGCTAACGAAACATATAATCAAAAAACACGATAACTCAAAAACTAATGACGCTATTTTGATGAAATTTAAACTCTAGGTTACTAGCAATGAAAGTATCACGATGATTGCTCATAATCGGGATCGGGAAAAAGCTTCGGATTCTAGAAGTTTTTTATCAAATGGAGGCCAAACGAGCATAATTTTGAAACTAAAGATGATAGAAGCTTGAAATATGGGGCAAAAGTGTTTTTTCTTATTAGCTTTGCCCGTAAAATTTTAGATGAATTGGAATAGTTGTTTGCGTAAAACCTTTATTCCCAAGACGCATATATTCGAAATTAAAAAAGATAGTAACTTAAAATAAATATAGAAGCTTTAAATTTGTGTAACGGTGTTTTTTCATATTTCTTTTGTGTCCCCAAAACTTAGACTCAATTGTAGTAGTTGTTCAGGTGCCTCCTAATCCCAAAATTAAAAAGCTTATCTTCAAATTTCATGAAGATAGAAATACACCAGGGCTCTTTTTTATTTCCGTTCTTATTTAACAATTTTGTATTTTTAAAAGGCTAAGAATTTTACAAAAAAACGTATTATTGTATTATATTTTATAAATTAAAAAGGTACCTATCTTATGTAAATAAAAAAATATTGATTCAAAAATATGCAAATAAAATAATTTTTTTTCTTTTTTTCAAGGTGTTAATCGTTCATATGGTGAAAGCGTGCAAAGTTTATGGGATGATAATCATGGACGGCCCTTGTTACGAAGTGTTATGTCTGTGAAAAGGTTTTTTCAAATTTCTCGTATATTAGCTTTTGATGACAGAGAAAACCGAGAAATATTGAGATAAATTAGTACCAATTCGAGGTTTTTATGAAAAATTAATAGAAAATCTTCAATCCATTTCATGGAAAATAACGTTTTAAGGTTTATATGCCAAGTACACCTCGAAAGTATGGTGTAAAAGCGTGGATGGCCACTGACTGCAAGTCTGGATTTTGCATAAATTTTCAATTGTATCTTGGAAAAACTGGGGATGGCATTGAAAAGAATCAAGGTGAGCACGTAGTGCTTGATTTTGTATCTCAATATCAGGGGCTAAACGTTACAACAGATAACTTTTTTACAAGTCACAATTTAACAGTTGAACTGCTAAAACGAAAAATAACTCTTGTGGGACAGCTATGCAACTGCGTCAACTTTCACTGTATTCCAGCAAATTTTTTTATAATAACAAGGAAACAATTGTGCAATACGTACCGAAAAAATAAAAATTAGTTACTATATTAAGTACTTTGCATCACGATAAAAAAATTTTAGATGAACATCCAAAAAAATTCCTGAGATATTTGCTTCTTACTCCACCAAAGACCGCGTAGACACCATGGATAAAATGGTGCGAGCATATACCTGTAACCGACAAACTAGACGATGGCCTATGGCTTTATTTTCAAATCTCTTTCGTTGTATGGACAGAAATCAATGCAAATTGGGATCATACAAAATTATACAAACGTCGTTTGACAAACAAAATTTGGGCGAAAGTCTTGTTCAACCATGTATTGCTCGGCGTAAACGTATTCGCAGATCCAATTTTTCTGCTACCATACTTCGCAATATTCAATTAGAACAATCAGCATCACCATCTGTATCACCTGCTAAACGAAAGAAAGCAAGCGAGCGCAAGCGATGTAATAATTGCGGAAAAAAAGTTTCACTAACTACGATACGTGCAGTAAACCAGTATGTCCGACACATCGTCATACTATAACACTTACTAAAACACATTGTGAACAACTTAAAAATTAAATAAATATATATTTTCAAGTTTTCTTAAGTTACTGTTTCCTTTTTGTAACTAAAATTTAACAAATTTATTGAAAAACAAGCAAAAAAACAGTCAGTCGGTGCAAAAGACTTAGAAATGCCCTACACCTATTTCGTTAAAATTTAATGGGAAGTCCATAAGTCATTTTAAAATCATAAAAGCTTTTATTAGTTTGATCGTAAGACATGGCTAACAAAATTTTTTTTATTATACAAAAAACATTTTCTAATTATTTTATCAATTCAAAATAGTCAAAATTCTTACTAATTTATCTATTTAAAAATATTAAACAACAAATTAAATTGAGATAAATGGATTCGTAAAATGAAAACAACTATTCTTATCACAAAATTTTATAATCAAAATATGCAATAAATGTATTTCTAAAATGTAATGATAAATTTAGAACTGCTCATATAATTAATTTTAATACAAAAACAAATTTTACAACTTAAGTATCGTACACAATTTATTAATTATATATTACCTATGGTAATAATTCAATAAAATAAAGTTATGATATAATGAAAATTAAAAAAATATTTAGTTTTTAATTTATAAAATATAATACATAAAATGTTTAATAGTAAAATTCTTAGTCTTTTAAAAATATAAAAGTGTTAAATAGGAACAGAAATAGGAAATAGTATATCAAATTTGTTTTTTTATCTTTTGTTATTTTGAATATATTATGCTTTAAGGTCTTGGGAGTAGCAGGGGTATATAAATTTCATCAAAATAGCCTAATTAGTTTATGCGTGTTGGTGTTTTTAAGATATACGTTTATTAGCTTTTGAACTTTTCAAAGGTTCCAGAACCCGAAATCATGGTACGATTTCGCCCATATGCAGTGCCAGTCATACTTTTAATACTAGTTAACCCTTGTACACAATTGAACATTCTATATTAATTTTAAGTTACTATTTTTATTAATTTCGATGATAAGCCTTTCAACCTTTGGAGGTCTAACAGAGTTCCCTGATCATACATTAATGGAACACGTAGGAAATAGTAAAGAACAGCCTTGTACCAAATTTGAAGCTTCTACATTTTTTTGAAGTTACTATCTCTATTATTTTCGAAAATATGCTTTAAAGTCTTCGAAACTATGTGGATGGTCTCCGTCCCACTATTTCAATTGATTCCAATTTTCGAGGACACTAAGAGAATAGAAAGGGACACCCTGATACCGAATTTGAAGGTTCTAACTTCTTTGAACTCGGAATAATGCTCGTTTCGCCTAAATTTGATGAAAAATGTCCATGGTCGGATTTCGCCTATATGCAGTCCGCGCCGTCTTTTCAATACTAGTGAACCCTTGTACACAATTGGAACGTTCTATCTTAATTTTAAGCTATTTTTTTTAATAATTTCAATGATATGCTTTACTGTGTGGAAGGTACCCGACCCACTACTCCAATTGGTACTAAATTTCCAGAATTCTAAGGACATATAAAGGCACACTGATATAAAATCTGAAGGTTTTATCTTCATTGGTGTCGTAATTATGCTTGTTTGGCCTAAATTCGATCAAAAGCTTCTAGGACCCGAATCCACGGTCCGGACTCGTTAATACGCAGTCCCCGCCGTAGTCTCATTACTGGTAACCTACATCACAAAATTCATGATTGTAACGCCATTAGTTGCTGAGTTGTCCTTATTTTTTTTATGTTCCTTGGCCCTTAGAACAATTAAAAGGTTCAGAATCCGAAACCATGGGCCGATTTCGCCCCTATGCAATCTCCGCCGTACCTGAAGTTCTAGTAACCTACAGTTAAAATTTCTGTATCAAGATAGCTACATTAGTTTTTGAGTTATCGTGCCTACGGACGGACGGATGGACATGCCTATATCGACTCAGGAGGTCACGCTGATCACAAAAATATATATACTTTCCCATATCTACCTCGCTTCCTTTAGGTGGTTACAAACACCATACCAAATTTAATATACTCTTTTGCTATTTCGTAGGTGTATGATATAATAAGAATGGGTCATTTTATGACACAAAGAACATATGTGTGATTTTTTTTTAAGGAACACAGAAGGGTTAATATGATATTTTTTCTGAGAGTTTATATGAAAATTTTAAATAATAATTTTTTTAAATAAAAAATTTTGATTTTTCTTTAGGAATTGTTTTAAACTGTTTTATTGACAAACCGATTAATTATGATTTTACAAAATTTTAATTACAATAACTCTACTTGCATTTTTGCTGACTGACGTGTTCATTCAACATGTGAAAATGTTTTGAAATTAGTTCACAATAAACTTAATGCGTTGGCCAAATTTCGAAATTGATATTTGATATCTTTTTCGTTAATTTTCGAAATTAAATTTAATTTTTGAATAAATAGCTTAATGGTTATTAACTCTTCCCCACCTAAGACTAAAAATCCCATTCGGCTGTTGGTGATAAGCTTTCTTCCGGAACACATGGTTTTGTTTGCATGGCATCTTTAAAGGAAGTGATGCTACTGTTGCCTCAGCGATTTGTTTTGGTTCTTGATAAATAACTGCGTTGGTTGATTCTTGTAAAGTTTTTTCACTTTCGATTATCGCCTTAGTTTCAGATGCGTTATTAGTTATTACTGATAAATTTAGTCCTTCTTTTCTGTGTTGTAATGAGGTAAGCGATAACTAATAGTATGACTATGGCTATTGGTTCATAGTTTACTATAGTTTCGTTATCAAATTTGTCAGCCTTCAATATTTCTTTCTCTTTCGTGTTATTTATGGGAATTTCTTCAAGTAACTCCAATGATAATTGCTAATGCAGTTCGTTTTTTGTTAAATGTGGTTACAGAATTTCTGGCCATTCTTTTGCAACATAGACTTGTTTTGAAGTCAAGATGTGGTTGTTAAGCTGCATAGCAGCATTATGAAATTTTATGAGATAAGTTCCGTCCGTTTTGAAGTTCTTTGTTAATTAACATTGTACCATTGAACTGATTTAGTAGGAGTAATCCGCTGTCTATTTCCTCTACTGTTGGGATGTGATGATTATTTACCAGATCGCATGTCAATTGTTTTCATTGAAGTAAGTTTTTAATGCAAGTAGAATTTTTTTCATTTACAATATTTTGTCTTTTACAAAATGATACATGATTTATTTTATTACAAGAATTTTTTATTCCGTACATTTTAACTTTATTTGACAATATTTTTTCACTATGAATTTTTACAATAGTATTATTTTTATTTGTTGGTTGTATTTCTAAAAGATAGAGTAAGCAAGTACCATTGGTGATTATTATAACATTTTCAAAATTAAACGCTTCTTCAGCGTTGGAATAAGAAAAATTTTCTTCATATAAAACCTCCGTTAAAATTTTTATTTCAGATTTAGAAAGTAAAATGGGATTAACTATACCGTTTTTTGTCCAATGTATGGCATATTTGAGGTTAACTAACTCCTTTTTGATTAATTTTATCTTATATTGAATTATTAGAACATCGTGGTTTCCTAAATTATTTTCTGTTTTTATATTTTGTAGTACTTGGTTAGTTATGTGGGTGATATTGTTGATTCTGGTGAGCCTGCTATTCATTTCCACCGCGAAAACTAAGAGATCTTCTTGGCCGAGCAGGTTTGAATTCATCCAGAAAATCGTGTATTTGAAAAATCTCGTATTGTAAGTATGGGTACCATGGATGAGTTCTTGTAGTTTCATCTGAGAGGACTGATTCAATTTGTTCTATCGCATTATGAAGGGTAGTTAATCCGTTACATTAGCCTGTGTTTTCCTTCCTCTATTTTGGCCTCTCCAAGTTCGATAGTAATTATGTAGAACCCTGTGTGATCGAATATTTGAACTTCTGCCAAGCATTTACTCGCCACAAAACTAAAATGAGGAGTTAAAATATAAAATACGAGAAGAGTGAGAAAAATTTGTAAAAATGAAAAGAATAGAAAAGAAAATAGGCAAATAAAAATTTATGCAAAGAAAAATTTTTAACTAGCACTACAATTAAGATTTTAGATTTCATTTGCTGATTGAGTGAGAATTGTTGTATTTTTATTTTCTTTGGCAATTTCTTTTTTATGTTTAAACGTTAACTTGGAACCCAATACTTATTTATGTTTCACATATACGATATCACCCATTTTGTATTGTTTAATAGGTTTCGTTTTTTATTGTGAAATTTCAAGTCCTTTTCCTGTTTGTGTGTTAGTTGTTCTATATTTATGAGTCTGGTATTTTCAAAATCCTTTGGTGTAATGTTAGGAACTCGACCTAAAAAAAATTCAATTGGTTTTTTGTTGGTAACAGAGTGGATAGAGTAATTGTACTCGTTCACCGCTCTTTGCATTAGTTCTTCGAAATTCTTATATTCTTTTCCTGCTTTTAAGCAACCTACAATTTCAGATAATGTCGAGTGAAACCTTTCCATCTGACCATTTACTTCACTCTTGTATGGTGGTACCGTATAGACTTTTATCTCAGACCAAATGTCCTGGATAAAAAGATAATAGGTCTTTTGCCTTATTACAGTACTGCTGCAATTGCATAATTAGAGGCGTCCGTTGTAAACTCGAAGTCTTTCTCAAAGTTTGGAAAACTTAAAATTACTTCCTCAGAAATTATGCGGTTTTCAGCTTAAGGAACGATTCTTTTGCTTCCTCATCTAGGAATATTGGTGTATTTCGTGGCTGGGATTTGGACACACGTTCACCCTCCACTCTTAAAAGGGATGTCAGGGGTTTTTCGATTTTTGCATAATCATAGATAAATCTTCTGTAATACCTTGACATTCCTAAAAAGGATCTAAGTTCTTTTAAAGTTTTTGGTAACGGTATCTCACTAATAGTTTGGACCTTTTTTATCCTTTCTCCTGTCCAGACGAATCTTAAAAACTATAACTTTTTCTTGAGAAATTAGCACTTATCCAATTGCACTTTCGCGTTTTCCCAATATGATTACGTCATCATTGTAGACATAACATTTATTTCCGATGTGTTGTCTCAGAATGTCATCAAGAGCCCTTTTGAACTGTGATGGTGCGTTTTATAACCCGAAAAAGAGTCTGGTAAATTCATACTTCCCGTTGTTGATAGAAAAAGCAGTTTTTTCTGTGTCGCTTTCCTTAAGAAGTAGTTAGTGGAATCCGCTCTTTAGGTCAAAATAACTGAAAATACTTTACTTTTGCTAAATTTGCCAATACTTCAGTTATCTTGGGTATGGGGTATTTATCCGGTATCGTGATTTTATTAATTTTTCTGTAGTCTATCACCATCCGGTACTTCTTCTTATCTGACGCATCTTCCTTTTTCGATATTACCCATACCGAGGAATTGTATCCCGTCATCTAATAATTGTTGAAATTGGTCTTCTATCTCATTTTTAGTGCCATTGGGTACGGATAAGATATCGTCTAAACCGGCTCTTCCGTTATTGTTCTGATTTCTGCTTGTACCCTAGTAGTATAAGCACGTTTTTCGTCGGGATCAGCAAATATGTTGCTATATTTTTCCACGATATAGTTAATTTTTTATTTCTGTAATGTACTAAGGTGAGCAATGCCAAGTTCTATTTTATTGACAGATTTCGAGGCATGTTGTTTTATTGGAATCCTTATGTTTTTTCCTAATTTTAGGTAGTTCTTCATTTCGTTGGTATAAATTATTGCATTCCTATAATACCATCAAATAATGTTAGGTTTGATAAGATATAGAATTTAAATTTTTGAAACTTAGGGAAACTTAAAATGTTTATAAAGGCATGATGTGTCAACGCAATGTTTCCGCCAATTGAGCTTGCGCAGTATATATTGACGGTTCATAAAATAATTTCCCTAATTGTAAATGACCAAAAATACAAATTATTATTTAATATAAATGAAAATAAAAATATGCTGACATGGGTCAACATTTTTAAGTGGTAACATCTGTTCATTAATATTTGTATGAATGCGAGTGCATTCATTGTAGTAAATTATATTTCCGGTGATCAAATGATATTTCTTTTTATTTTTGTTGGACTCCAAACTAAATTGAATATCTTTTATTTTATAACTGTTCCTGCAGTTCATTTGCAAGGAATAAATATACGAGTTTAATACAAAATAATTAAATTTATAATTAATATTTCTTTTGGTCAAATCATGCTATTTATATTTTTTTTTTTTTTCCTAAGGGAGGAAAAAACTTTCAAAAGACACCTAGTAACCTAATCCAGGTAGTGTGAGATTTTTACTACACTAAAACAACCTCCCCCGTAGCCAAAATAATGGGATAAGCACCCTAGCTGCTTGCGCAGTATAATGGCTGTAAAGTTACTACTTTCGCGGCATGTTATTATGGCTGTAAAGTTACTACAAGTCATAAATATAAATGACTTTTAAGGGTTGAATGGGCAACCCAGGAGGTATAAGTTGACTTTTTTCTTGAATTTTTGCGGTTTAAATAAATTGGGAAACACATATGGGGGTAATGTGTTCCAAAATTTGGAGGTGCGACTCAGAAAAGAGTTCCTTAATTTCAGAGTTCTTGTTCTGAAAAGCTCAACTGTATATGGATGTGATTGAGCTGCTAACCGTGTGTTACGGCGGTAGGGTTTGATTTTAGGCATCATGTTTTTGATTTCTTTTGAAGTATTGCCTAGAAAATATTTATAAAAAAGACAAGCAGCTCCTACATTACGGCGGTGACTTAAAGACGTTAAGTCTTTTGTGACGTTATTATCATTGATAATACGAACAGCTCTCTTTTGTATCTTATCCAGATACTGAAGAGCGGTGCTGGGAGCTCCAGCAAATATGTGAGAGTTATACTCAAGTCTCGGCCGAATATATGTTTTATAAATTTTTAATAGATTTGGAGGTGTAAAGTATTTCCTACTCCTACTTAAGAATCCCAGGCATTTCGCGGCATCTTTTGCGATCGAAAAATTGTGGTCGTTCCACGAAAGTTTTGCATTTATTTCCATGCCTAGAATTCAAAAATGATTCGGAGTTTTGAATACCTACATTGCCAAAAGAAATGTTTAGTAAAGGATCGCTTCGCTTGGTTGATAACAAACAGATTTGGGTTTTTGAAGCATTAAAACTTACCCTGTTCACGCTTCCCCAATCTTGATTTATTTGGAGATCATTATTTGAGGAACTTGAAACTTTGGTTCGTTCATTGTTTACCGATGTTGAGGTAGCTTCAGCTGCTCTCTCAAAAAGGTAAGAGCAATCAAGAGTGCTATCATTTTATTGGAGGTCATGGATATAAGATCATTGATAAATATTAGAAATAAGGTTGGTGATAGGACCGAGCCTTGAGGGACACCAGCATTGATTTCAAAATTTTTGGAAGTAATACAATCCAATACAACTTGATTCTATCCATGAATTGAAGATTTTTCCTAGACCAAATGCTTCTAGCTTCTTTAGTAGCGCGGCATGTTAAACGCGATCAAAGTTTTTGAATATATCTAGAGCGATTATGTTCGTCTCGCCATATTTTTCCAGGCAACAACCCCATTTTTCAGTCAAAAATGTCAACAGGTCACCTGTTGATCTATTTGACCTAAAACCATATTGTTGGTCACTTATAAGGTCATTACTCTCCAGATATCTTTTTAAATGGAAATTAATTATTAACTCCATAACCTTTGATAGTACTGATGTTAGGGCAATTGGTCTATAATTTTCAGGTTTCCTCTGGGCACCCTTTTTTGGGATTGGCTGGACATAAGCAACTTTCTATATAGAAGGGTAAGTTCCAGAAACAAAGGATATGTGAAAAAGTTTGCTTAGTGGACCAGCTAGGGTGTTTGCGCATTTTTGGAGGACAATTGGTGGAATATCGTCAGGACCAGCAGATTTGTGAACATTCAGACCCTTAAGAACTTTAGCAACAACTCGTGGGCGAAAATAAATTCTTTTAAGTTTTGAATTTGTTGGTACATAGACCGGAGGAGAGGTTGTTGTTGCCGGCAGTGTTGAATTGGCTGCGAAGATTTGAGCCAGCAAATCTGCCTTTTATTCAGGGTCAGCAATGACAGCATTATTATAAATCAGTGGGGGAGAAGAAGTGAAGTTGTTTTTTATCAATTTTGCAAATGACCAGAAACTTTTGCTGCCTTTTAGGAAGCGAATAACTTTTTGTCTTAGTAAAAAATCATGTTTAAATTTTTGCTGTCTTAAAATTCTTTTGCATCGCTTATTAACTTCTGTAAATGAGATCCGGTTGCTTTTGGTTGGTTGCCTCTTCAACTCAAAGAAAGCTTTTTTTCTTTTCTTAATAGCTTGCCTGCATTTATTGTTTAACCAATTCTGGTTGCGGAGTTTAGCACTTTTAATCTTACATGGTATGAAAAAATTCATGCCAAGGAGAATAGTGCTAGTTAATGCGTTGGCAGCTACATCAACATTCATATTGTTGATAAAAAGAGACCAATTAAAGTTTTTGAAAAAGTAGTTTAAACCATCCCAGTTGGCTTCATTGAGGAGCCAAATTTTATGATTGGGAAAAACTTTTTGGTTTATTAAATTTTGGCTTTAAAATTGAGAACTGATAAGGCAGTGGTCAGGGCTGCCTAATGGACTAATGACAGATATGTTGTATTTTTCCGGATGAAAAGTTAGAACTATATCGAGAGTATAAGCACTATGGCTTGAACAGTTTGGTATGCGAGTAGGTTCTTTCACCAATTGTGTAAGTTGATGAAGAGCTCTGAAAAGTTCCACATATTTGCCCTCTGCCGATGTATGAGGAGAGTACAGAAGCCAATTTTTATTGTGAATATTGAAATCGCCTGCTACAACGATTTCAGTTTCGGAATTGCCCTGAAGGATGCTAATTATAGAATCCGATAAAATATCAAATTCTACAATTGTGTTCTCCTTCGAAATATTTGGACTTCTGTACAAAAAACAAAAATGCGTTGAATGGCCACCAAAAATAAATTTGGTCCAAATATATTTAAACTCTGGACTTGTGCCTATGTTATATTTATACAAAATTTGGTAGGCCGTATCGTTACGAATATAAAGAGCAATACCTCTATGGGGACTAAAAAACGTTTCAAGTTTGTAGCCAGGAATACTGAACTTAACCGCATCCTGGTTTGAAAAAACTTGAGTTTCATTTTGTTCTAACACGGTTGGATTTTTTGACGTAAGGTGAACATATACTCCGAAATAATTGGAACCTAGCCCTCTAATATTTATATGAGCTGCCAATAGTATATCTAATATTCAATACTAAATTAAATAAGCACTTTTGCCTGTTGATGAGCAGAACCTTCCTGGTGTAATTAAATAAGTGAAGGAACTTTTGCATCAGGCAAATTTATTTGGCTGATCAGATGTGATTGGGAATGACATAATATTGACAAAAAAACTAAAACTACGACGAACAGTATAACTTGGCGACCCTGCACTTACAAAGAATATAGTGCATCGAACAACAAACACCAGTTCAGACAGGACCAGCTAAAGGAGAATATCAACATACCAGTTCAAAGTATTTAACAGCTGCAGCATACATATTAACAGTTAGGAAGACAAAATTGAAAATAAAATGGAAATTGAGACAGAAGAAGAATTCCACCAAAGGTTCGATGGTTTAGCTACAAAAATAAAAAAAATACAAAACGAAACCTTAAAAAAGAAGTAGAAGCTGCAAAAACGCTATTAAATATTGATGAATAAAAAACACGTATACAACAAAATAAAAGAAAACGAGGAGGCAAAAAATACAAAAAACGCTCCTAAAAATTCAATATTTGTTCAAAATAATTTTATAGGTATTGAAAAAATTTATAATTTCTTTTTTGCTTGTTCTATCCTATACAAAATTCAAAATTTTCAAAAATTTCTATTTCTTTTTATTTTATTAATTTAGATCAAAACTTAACAATATTAATAGTAAGTAATAACTACTAATTATAGTACACAAAGCAACCTATAAAAATTTATACAATTTTAATGTTAAACTTATAAAACTTATACAAATTTAAGGAATCAAGAAAAAATTTCAAAAATTTATTAAATTTATTTATTATATTTTAAGTCTGCTGGGTGGCACAGTGGTTAGAGTGCCGACCTTTCATGTGAGAGGCCATGGGTTCGAATCCCAGTGAAAGTAAAAAAAAAACTTTTATCTGGTTTTCAACTCGACTCAGGTACGCCTTTGGGTTCAAATTAATGGCTTAATTAATAACTAATAATAATATATCTTACATTAATAAAAACAATACATTAATATAACTATATAAACAATACAAAATGTAAAAAAATAATTCAATTAAATAATATAACTCACTGATATAGAATACCATATAACTCAAATAAGGGGTGTTCAAAATGTAGGTCTCATTTTGATACAAAATTATTACAATATAAACAAAATAGAACTGTATTTATTCTAAGACATTTCTACATGTTATAAGGCGTAGTATCATGTTTAAATTGTATGTGGAATTCATTTGATCAGTTCTAATATATGAATATATCTTCCCTGTCCCGACATGCACATATATAGTCAGGCTGTTTAGCATATCACAGGGACCAGTTAGCACGTAAAGGTGCCGGCAAAAAAAAAAAAAAGAAAAAAATTATATTTATTTATTATATTTATTTATTTGATTTTTATTATTTATTTATTTATTTATTTATTTATTATACTGCTTAACACAAATAGTTTACAAAAAAGCATACAAATAACAATTAAAATTATACAATTAAAATCTATATAAAAAATTACATATTTGACTAAATATAACAAAGTTCAAACTAAAATTAAAATTAAAAGTTAAAAATTATAAACTTTACATTAATACAAGAAAAACGAAACAAATATAATCCTAATAATAGCGATTGTATAATTTTTGTTTTTGGAAGTGTTTTGAAAGTGTAAAGTCAATATTATGTTTATGTTTGTTACCTATAATAAGCATTCAATTAATAGGTTCGAATTTCCCATATTTCTAATAATAATTTTACTAGGAATTAAATTAGATTTAACGTTACCCTTGACAATTTCTGTAATAAAAATGACATCAGAAACTTCACGTCGAAAATTTAAAGTACACAAATCAATTAATTTTAGCCTTTGTTCATATGGTGGTAAAATAATGGGATTCGACCATGTCAAATGGCGTAAGGCAAATCTAAGAAAATTTTTTTGTATTGCCTCAATCCTATCAATGTGTACCATATAAAACGGAGACCAAACTTGACTAACATATTCCAAGTTTGGTCTTACAAGACAAGTGTACAACGATTTAAGAACATAAGGATCTGAAAGTTCCTTTGCAGAACGTTTAACAAATCCCAATAGTGAATTAGCTTTATTTATAATATTATTATAATGGGTTTTAAAGCTAAGGGGGGAATCGAAGTACACCCCTAAGGCCTTTATTGAGGTAAGTTTAGGTAAACTAATACCATCTAAGCTATAACTGAAACAAATAGGACTAGATCGGCGTGTATAAGATATCAATGTGCATTTATTTACATTAAGTAGTAAACAGTTATTAACGCACCAATTGTTAAAATTTTGAAGATCATTCTGCATAAGGATGACGTCATTATAAGATGTAATCTTTTTAAAAAGTTTCATATCATCAGCGTAAACTTCAAGCTCGCAATTAGAAATTATAGAAGAAACATCATTTACAGATAAGATAAAAAGTAGAGGGCCAAGGTGGCTACCTTGTGGAACTCCCGAATTTGCCACGAAAGATTCTGAAATCACATTTTTAAATATAACACTATAGGAGCGATCACATAAATAAGAATGTATCCACTTAAGAAAAAATAGTGGAAAACCATATTTTTCAAGTTTTAGTAAAATAATATTATGTGGCAATAGATCAAATGCTTTACTAAAATCAGTATAGACAACATCTGTTTGAAATCCTTCTTCCATGTTATTAAGAAGAAGAGATGTGGTTTCAACTAGATTAGTCACCGTAGATTTTTGTTTTACAAAGCCATGTTGGTTATCTATTAAAAGATTCCTACAAAGATTATAAATTGAATTCGTTATAATTAATTCAAATAATTTAGGAATTGAAGATAATTTAGCTATTGGGCGATGGTTAGTGATTTCATTTTTAGCATTCTTTTTGTGAATTGGCCTGATATAAGAAATTTTCCAAATAGGGGGAAAATATCCGAAATTTAATGAATTTTTAAAAAGTAATGTTAAAGGCGTAATGAGAATGTTAGAACACTTGCTCAAAATTATTTCTGGTATACCATCTGGTCCAGGAAAAGTATTATCACGCAGTTTATTTAGATAGCTGGAAACTATTTGTTCATTAATATTAATGTCAGTAAGAGAAGTTTTTTGATATGTGTTCATATAGGAGAAATAATTTTCATTTAGCGTAAAAGAAGAATCACTATATGAAGTGCTAAAAAACTCACGAAAATATTTCGAAATAGTTACAGAGTCATAACTAGAAAGAGAATTGAAATTCATAAATGTTGGGTAATCATCACATTTACGTTTAGAGTTTAAGAATTTCCAAAAATTTTTCGGATCAGACTTTAATTTAGTTGCCATTAAGTTAATGTAACTATTATAAAGTATTTCAGAGGAAAGATTAAAATTCTCAAACAATATGACAAAATGGTGAAGTGACTTAAGGCCATTTGACTTAAAGCCATTATGGCAAATCGGTAGCACCACTTTAATGAGATATAAAGCCTTAACTGCGATTTTTTCGCATATGGCTTTATGTCTTACCTAAATGAGGCATAAAACCATATGGTCTTATGTCTCATTTATCTTGAAATAAAAAATTTATTTGAAAAATAACACAAAATTTATTCAAAAACTTTTTAAAAAAATTTACAAAATTAATAAATTTTTAACAATAGATGTATTTAGGATAAACTTCCGGAAAGTGGTTGTGAGCTATCAAGATGACGTCATCACATAACGGTGTTAAATATCTCAAAGTTTCCGAATATATATACCATTAGTGGCGATGGCGCCATCTAGTGTTCGAAAAATGCATTACAATAATTTCCTAAGATTTTGTAGCATTTTAATTAAAATGCTATATTTTTCCTGTAAGACTATAAACTAGAACCAACATCACATAATATTGTAGAGTATGATATTGCCTTTCATATAAATCTGGTTTCATCTGAATCGGTGCTACCATTTTTAAGATATTGCAATTTAAAGTGAAAATTTAAAAAAAAAAAAAAAAAAAAAATCAAACTTTCAAAAAACTACTATAACTGTGAAATTTTCAAAAACACCCTGTATTATTATTATACCATTAGAAAGGTCTGTTAAAACTCTTTCCAACGATATATAATAAGTATGGCATATGTTGACAAATAGCCCCACCAGAGAACATAAATGCAAAAATGACACAACAATTTTATCAAAAAATACATTTTCATACTTTATTTCTCATAAATTTATTTTGGCTTTATGTTTTCCAGTTGAAATATTTATTTCAAAATGTAAGAATGTACTTTATAGGTTGATACAACATTGAGTTAGGTTTTAGTAATTTATTTGGAGGGATTTTGGAGGTGTCAACCTCATAGTTTTAAAATTTTTTTGTGTATATGTATATCCAATATTAGAAGAGATTTTAGAGTTGGATTCTAAATCAGGATTGCCGCTTTTTATATACATAATTATATATACATATATTATAAATATTCTGGAAAAAGCGGATCTCCTGATTAAGAATCAAACTTAAAAATCTCTTCTAACATTGTATATACAAACATACATATAAATATTCTGGAAAAAGCGGTAATCCTGATTTAGAATTCAACTCTAAAATCCCTCCTGATTCAGGTTCTTGTGTGTATATATACAAAATTAGAATTATGCGCTTTATCAGATTATAAGAATCTGAATTAGGAGGATTTTAGAGTTGCATTTAAATTCAGGATTGCCGCTTTTTCCAGAATATTTATTTATGTATATGTATATCAAATATTAGAAGAGATTTTAGAGGCGGATTCTTAATGAAGATTACCGCTTTTTCCAGAATATTTATATGTCTATAATATATATGTATGTTAGTTCCTCAATCAGAAGGGATTTTATAGTTAGTTTAAAATTTGTGACATATACATATACATAAATAAATATTCTGGAAAAAGCGGCAATCCTGAATTTAAATGCAACTCTAAAATCCTCCTAATTCAGATTCTTATAATCTGATAAAGCGCATAATTCTAATTTTGTAGCCTAAGGGCCTTTCTAATTATATTTTTACATACATATTTAAATAAAACCAATTTTAAAACTTTGATGTTGTCACCTCCAAAATCCCTCAAAACAAATTGCCAAAACCAAACTCAATATTGTATCTAAACCTAAAATGCATTCTAACATTTTTAAATTTGCCAAAAAGGCAAAATAAATTTATGACAAATAAAGTATGAAAATGTATTTTTTAATAAAATTGTTGTGTCATTTTTGCATTTATGTTCTCTGGTGGGGCTATTTGTCAACATATGCCATACTTATTATATACCGTTGGAAAGAGTTTTAAGAGACCTTTCTAATGGTATAATAATAATACAGGGTGTTTTTGAAAATTTCACAGTTATAGTAGTTTTTTGAAAGTTTGATTTTTTTTTTTTTTTTTTTTAATTTTCACTTTAAATTGCAATATCTTAAAAATGGTAGCACCGATTCAGATGAAACCAGATTTATATGAAAGGCAATATCATACTCTACAATATTATGTGATGTTGGTTCTAGTTTATAGTCTTACAGGAAAAATATAGCATTTTAATTAAAATGCTACAAAATCTTAGGAAATTATTGTAATGCATTTTTCGATCACTAGATGGCGCCATCGCCACTAATGGTATATATATTCGGAAACTTTGAGATATTTAGTACCGTTATGTGATGACGTCATCTTGATAGCTCACAACCCCTTTCCGGAAGTTTCACCTCAAAAAAGATAAATCAACCCAAAATAAACATTCAAAATTAAACATCAAGTTTAGTGAAAAGATTTTAAAATTTTTTTGATAAATAAATGGTATATATTTTTATTTTAATAAAATTTTTCTGAAATTAATTCAATTAAATATCTGATACAAAAAAAAAATTAAGTAGAAGATGAAATGTAATCGTTTATTAAAAAATTATATATATATTTTTTATTAGTTTCTACATATTATATATTAAGTTTATAATTTTTATAAAATAAAATTAGCCTCATGAAAATATAAAAGTATTAATTAATAAGAAAGTAAATAAAACAAAACACTCTTGTACCACATTTTACGTTTATATCGTTATTAATGTCCTAGATATGCTTGTTTGATATTTGAAAGAAGGTAGGAGGTACCTCAACAACCACGCCTATTAATCCCCAATGTATGGAACGATTTCCATTACGTTCCCATTTTTCCACAACAAAACAGTCCTGTATCATATTTAAGGTTTTCATCTTTATTAATTTTAAAGATTTGCTTGGAAAATCCTGCGCGGTGCGTGAATTATACCTGAACCACCATTCTTATTGATCCCACGTTTCAGAAATATTACGAAAATGGAAAAAAACCATTGTACCAATTTTGAAGGTTCTAGCTTAATTTTAAGTTACTCGTACAATCTTTATAAATTTCGAAACCTAAGAGGTACCTACCTGAACATCACAATTCAGTCCAAACTTTGGGGACATAAAGGAAATAAATAAGAACACTTTTTTAATAAAGTTACTATCTTTATTAATTTCCAAGATATGGATTTAGGTCTTTGGAGCTGTGCAATAATATTTGGTGCTGGTACACGAATCGCTAATCCAATTGGTCTAAAATTTCAGGAACACAAAGAAAGTAAGAAGAAACTTTGAAGGTTTATTGGTTTCGGAATAATTCTCGATTGAACTCAATTCGATCAAAGCTTGTAGAATCTGAACCCAATGTCCGATCTCGACCATAAGCAATCCCCGCGTACTTTCATTACTAGTAAACTTGAGTTTACTTTAATGAAGATATCTTCATTAGTTTTTGAGTTATTGTGCCCACGAACGGACAGACTGAAATATATATACCTTTCCATTTCTAGCTTGCCTCCTTTCGGTGGTTATATATACCATTTTACCCATTTCATAGTTATAATATAGAAACTTTTAATGCCAATACGAAAATAAAAGTTTTTCTGTCAAATTCATTCAATTCAACTTTTGTGCTAAAATGAAACACATGTAAAACTTAAATGGAATTTAAACATGTGATGATAAAAAACCAAGGGTTTTTAAAAGACCATTTTCAAAATAATATAGTGTTTCATACTAAGTATTTTATAGGAATATAATGTTCAAGCTTCAATATTAACGTTTAAGGAAATATATACGTTGGTGACTAAGTTACTGCTTACTTATAAAAACAGTAAATTTTTTATTTAAAGTTCTAATAGCCCTTCAATGGGAAAGGTTGCCAACTTTCTCAAGGACCTAACTTCATCCCCCCCCTCTCTCTTAATTTTTGTAGTTTTTAGGAATTAAACCAAAATTTGGAATTTTACTTAGAATTTTATTATCTAAGCGAAAATGGGTAAAACTGAGAAACACTTTCTTCAATTTAAGGAACCGCTTTTAAATTTAAGAAAAACCTTTAACATTTATGTTAAAATATAATGTTGGACCTTCAAATTTTGTATATTAATAAAAAAAAATTAGACAGGTATTCAAGTTAGAGGTGCTTAAAAATAGCAAAATTTCAATTTTCGAGCCCTTATAGCTTCTAAACAGGGGGCTTGAAAAAAAAAATTTTGTTAACCGACTTCTACTAACTTTTGAGGATCTAACTTCTCCCAAAATTTCAAGACCCCATCTTAAACCGTTTAAGAGATATGTGGGACCAAATATTTTGCAAAAATTGAGTTTTATATAATGCTAAATTTTAGTACCGTATGGCAACCCTATAAATTTGATCGACATAGTTTTGTTAAGTCTCTAAAAGCAGCTCTCTTATACAGTTTTTCGATTGATAATAAACCTAACAGAACTCATGTTATATCATTTTAAATATACGGCTTTTTTGGAATTTGCAGGGGCTGTAGCTTCGTAACCCTTCAAAATTAAGAAAAACCTTTGACACATGTTGAAACATAATTATAGAGCTTTGAATTTTGTATATCACTAGAAAAATTTGGACAGGTATTCAAGTTACAGGTGTTTAAAAATAGCAAAATTTCAATTTTCGAGCCCTTATAGCTCCTAAATAGGAGGCTTGACAAAAAAATTTTGTTAACCGACTCCTACTAATTTCTGAGTATCTAACTTCTCCCCAATTTCAAGACCCTAGCTTGAACCGTTCAGAAGATATGTGTAGTCAAAAATTTTGCAAAAATTGAGTTTTGTGTAATGTTAAATTTTAGTAGCGTATGTAGAAGCTAGAACTCTTGTTATAACCATTTAAATATAGGGCTTTTTCCAACTTTGGAGGGCTGAAGCCCCGTAACAAGTGGGGCTACAGAAAAAAATTCTTCTACGAAACTATTTTTTTTGCAAAAACTACCCATGTTGAAAATTTCTTTAACCTATTTCAAACGGTGTAAAAGTTTTTGTAAACATACGGACGGACGGATAGAGTGAAGCTATATAGGCACATTTTTACAAAATTTTTTGAAAATGTGCTAAAAAAAGAACATATTGGGACACCCAAACGAGCTAATATATCGCAACGAAATTAGCTAAGTGAAATTTTACAAAATAGATGAACACACAGAGTAACAGAATCATTATAAATTTAAGGAGGTCCTTATGCCTCTAATATATTAGATATAATAAAAATGGTTCGAAAGTGCTTAGTCGAATATTAAAATGCAAAAACGCCAATTTGTCTTATATCTTTTGGCAAAAAAGGACAATAACGGACAAATAAGGACAAAAATAACCTAATAACAGACAGACCAAAGTTTTTTTTATTTAAATTTTTATAAATTTTTTTTTTTTTTTCCTTTATTTTATTTTATCAGCAATTAGCAATTCCATGTTCACTAATTTGTCATTTTCTGGATTTAACTTTATGTGTAAAAAAATAGTGTCCTTTTTTCAATACTTATATTATCTTGTTAATTTGCTTTTTTCTGAGCCGAAGAAAGGTTAAAATTAAATTGAAATCTGACGTTATTCTACATTATCTATCTATATATATAAAAGGGAATGTTTGTGTGTATGTTTGTTTGTTTGTTTGTTTGTTTGTTTGTTTGTATGTAGCGAATAGACTCCTAAACTGTCCAGCCGATTTTCATGAAAATTTGTATATAGGGGTTTTTGGGTACGGAAAGAAATCGTGGCCCAAAAATTTTGCTCTAACGGACCGCCAAGTTGGGGCTGTGGTGCAAGTATTTAAACTTCTTTGTTCTAAAATGAAAACGGTTTGACCGATTGACTTCAAATTTTGTATACGTGATGCTCTTTGAGAATTGAGTAGACACTATTAACAGTTTTGGAATTTATTAACCCATGTCGGGCCGACGGGTGGTCAAAAAAAATTTTGGGTCCAAACTTTGTCCGATTTTACGAAATTCTGCTTTACTTTTAAAGAAATCCCCAAAAAAAATTTTATTGAGTTCCATTAACCCATTACGGCCCAAAAGCTTTTTATAGGTTTTTTCAATACTTTACTCTAACTTCGAAACGGTTTGACCGATTGACTTCAAATTTTGTATACGTGATGCTCTTTGAGAATTGAGTAGACACTATTGACAGTTTTGGAATTTGTTAACCCATGTCGGGCCGACGGGTGGTCAAAAAAAATTTTGGGCCCAAATTTTGTCCGATTTTACGAAATTCTGCTTTACCTTTAAAGAAATCCCCAAAAAAAATTTTATTGAGTTCCATTAACCCATTGCGGCCCAAAAGCTTTTTATAGGTTTTTTCAATACTTTACTCTAAATTCGAAACGGTTCGACCAATTGACTTCAAATTTTGTATACGTGATGCTCCTTGAGAATTGAGTTGACACTATTAACAGTTTTGGAATTTATTAACCCATGTTGGGCCGACGGGGTGTCAAAAAAAATGTTGGGTCCGATTTTGTCCGATTTTATGAAATTCTGCTTTGGCTAAAAAGAAAACCCAGAAAAAAATTTTATTGACTTGCATTAACCCATTGGGGCCAACAGCTTTTTATAGGTTTTTTCAATACTTAACTCTAAATTAAAAACGATTTGACCGATTTTCTTTAAATTTTGTATACGTGCTCCCCTGTGAGAATTGAGTTGACACTATTAACAGATATGGAATTTGTTAACCCATGTCGGCCCGACGGTTGGTCAAAATAATTTTGGAAGCTAATATTGTCAAAATTTGCGAAGTACTGCTTTGGCTAAAAAGATAGCCCCAAAAAAATTTTGTTGAGTGATTTGGAAGCAAATTACGTCCAATTTTGCGCAATACTGCTTTGCCCAAAGAGAAAGTGTAGTTCCGTTAACCCAGTGGGGCACAGTGGCTTTTAATAGATTTTTGCGTTACTTAACTCTAAAGTAGAAACGATTTGACCGGTTTAATGTTACCGGATTTGACTCAAATTTTATATGTGTGAAGCAACTTGAAAATGGAGTTGAGTCTGTTAACAGTCGGTCTTGCGATTTTTCAAAAAATTTTTTTGGAAGTAAATTACGTCAAAATTTGGAAAGTAGTTCGTACTGCTTTGAATTACAGAAAGTTTCAAAAATTACTAGAATAATCCTAGAAAAATCGTTTTAAAAAGATTGCTTTCACACATTTTAAAATTTACATGTGTAAACCGTGTGAAGTTTTGTGTTAACTTTTTGCAGTAACATCAAATTCAATTAAACCTCCATTGAGAGGCGCAGCAACGCGCACCGGGTATTAGCTAGTAAAATATAAAATTTTATAAACAAATGAGTTTTATTTGTATGGGTTTTTCACCTTTATTCGTTATATGTATATATATTTTTCTTTAATCCTTTAAATTACAATATACAAAATATTATGATTATTCTTTCAAATATAAAAAGAATAATAATAAAAGGCGAAGGAAAAATTTTCAAAATATTAATTTTTAAATATAGTATGCACTTTATATATATTGTTACATAATATTATGATCATACAAAAAGCTAATGCATGGTAATCAAAGGTAATCAAAAAGCACATGATTACAATACATTTGTAAATCGTAACATAAATCCCATTCATTAACATACATTAAATCATACATAAATTACTTTTCCTTTTAAACTAATAAAGTAACTTAAATAGAAAAAGCGTAACTGTACTTTTGTTAACGCTAAATAAAAAATTCTTACCATAGAATAATTAAACAAAAAGCATAATCATCTTTTTTTTCAATTACTTCTAAGCGTGTAATTTGATTCTCAAATATTTCTAAACGTTTAATTAAAAAATAAAAATAAGTCATTGTAGTGTGAACTTTTGAGAAGAGAAGTTGTTATCTAAAAAATTATTGTCAACAAGGAAAAAATAAATTTAAAAAAAAAAGTTAATTATAAAAAGTTTTTTTATTTTTTAATAGTTCACAATTAAAATTAATTGTGAGTGGTTAATAATAACTAATAATACTGGCGCAGTCGAATTACCGCTATAAGGTAACAAACGAACCTCAACCAACCAAAGGGTATACAACAAACATCTATAAATCAAAAATACAATAAACATCTATAATTCTACATTACAACAAACATCTATAAATCATCAATACAACAAACATCTACAAATAAAAAATACAACAAACATCTATAATTCAACAATACAACAAACATCTATAAATCATCAATACAACAAACATCTACAAATAAAAAATACAACAAACATCTATAATTCAACAATACAACAAACATCTCTAAATCATCAATACAACAAACATCTATAAATCATCAATACAACAAACATCTACAAATCAAAAATACAACAAACATCTATAATTCAACAATACAACAAACATCTATAAATCAAAAATACAACAAACATCTATAATTCAACAATAGAACAAACATCTATAATTCAACAATACAACAAAACATCTATAATTCAACAATACAGCAAACATCAAACCAAGTCTTGAAATCACCTTAAGAAAAACAAAAAAACAACAAAACAAAAAGTTAAGTACCTAAATTTTTTAACTAAATCTTAAAACAAAAATATATAAGTGTAACTCAAAATATTCTATCTATTGCAAATTAAAATTAGTAATTCACAAGTAAACTTAAAGTCTTATTATTAGAAATATTTTTTTTTGTATTAACTTTACAATTAAATAAAAATTTATTAAATTAAAATCTTAATAACACTACAATCAAATCAATTTTTACAATTAAATAAAAATTTATTAAATTAAAACCTTAATAACACTGCAATCAAATCAATTTTTATAATTAAATAAAAATTTAAAAAAATTAAAATCCCAATAACGCTACAATCAAATTAATTTCTTACTACAAATTTGATCACTAACTAAAATTAACAATTCTCAACTAAACTTAAAATTTTTTTTACAAATTACGTTCATTAATCCTAATACCTAAAATGGAAAATTTAGGAGAATTAGAAAAATTCAAGACCTTAATAAAATGTATTGCCAACATTTCACCCTTCTCGGGAAAAATAAATGATTTAGCTAACTTTTTACAAAGAGTGGAAGAACTCATTCCTATAATTGACACTATTCCTAATAACTACAAAAGTATATTATTGGGAAGTATTAAAGATAAAATTATTGGAAACGCGAGAACTACTCTACTTTCCAACCCAGATCTAGGATCTTGGTTGAATGTCAAAGAAGCTCTAATAAGAGATTTTGGCGAATCAACACCCATTAATGAAATTTTAGATCAACTAACCCTATGTCGTTGTACAAATACAATTGAGAAATTTCATGATAGAATCAAAAGAATATTAACAATACTAAACAACGCGTATCTATTAAGTGGTGGTAACAACCCGAACCAAATAACCACAAACAACCGAATAGCACTCACAATATTTAAAGACAACTTATCAGAACCTGTAAGAGGCATTATCATTAAACGGGATCCCAACAATTTAAACGAAGCTTTCCAAATTATAATTGCAAATGGATACTCTCAATTCGTGAGTTTATCAAAAAAGAATAGTTCTAATTTTAACTCAAGCTATTTTCAAAGTAGAAATTTCAACTCAAACAATTTCCAAAATAGAAATTTCAACTCAAACAATTTCCAAAATAGAAATTTCAACTCAAACAATTTCCAAAATAGAAATTCCAACCCAAACAATTTTCAAAATAAGAATTTCAACTCAAAGAATTCCCAAATTAGAAATCAAAACAATTACCAAAATAGAAATTCTAATCCAAATCGTTTTCAAAATGCTAATTCTAATCAAAATAATTATGAAAACAGAAATTATGACGATAATAGAAATTACCCGGCGAATAACCAACCTAATCAAATAAATAACAATTACAACCATGTTTAATTACAACATTACAACAATTACAAAGTAGAAGAACAAACCGCAACTATAACGAAATAGAACATAGGTTTACGTCCATAGGGACGTAAACATGAACAATAGTAATAATTACGATAAATAGGATAATTACGAAAAATGATATCCCTATCTATACAAAAAGTTATCGATACCCTAAAATACATCGAGAAGAAGTAGACCGACAAATCAAGGAAATGCTAATGCAAGGCATAATAGTAAATAGTACCTCACCTTATAACGCCCCTATTTGGGTTGTGCCCAAAAAATTGGACAACTCGAATATAGAAAAATGGAGGATCGTCATCGATTATCGAAAATTGAACGATAATACAATTGACGATAAGTGTCCAATACCGAATATCGAAGACCTATTCGGGAAACTAAGAAACTGTCGGTACTTTTCCACTTTAGATCTGGCCAAGGGCTTCCACCAGATCGAAGTCCAACAAGAGGACAGATGGAAAACCGCCTTCTCAACAGCAAATGGGCACTATGAGTTCACCAGAATGCCGTTTGGTTTAAAAAACTCCCCACCGACCTTTCAGAGGTTGATGAACTACGTATTACGGAATATCGTGAACAAAATCTGTGTTGTCTATTTAGATAACATTCTGATCTTTTCGGCTTCATTAGAAGAGCACTTATTATCTCTGCAAAAAATCCTCCAATGTTTAAGAGAAGTTAATTTAAAAATACAAATGGATAAGTGCAACTTCGCTCAAACCTCTACTAATTACTTAGGACACATTATAATAGATGGTGGTGTCAAACCTGCCCCAAAAAAAGTATTGTGTATCCAAAAAATTAAATTACCTTCTACACAGAAAGAAATTAAATCTTTCCTCGGCATAACGGGATACTATAGAAAGTTCATAAAAGACTATGCTAGTATCGCTTACCCTCTTATAAAATGCTTAAAAAAGAACGCAAAAATCGACAAACAAAACCCTGAATACAGAGAATCATTCGAAAAATTAAAAACATTACTTACATCCGACACTGTTCTAGTAAACCCAAATTTTGATAAAACATTTACAGTAACGGCAGATGCATCAAATTTTGCAATCGGTGCCGTTCTGAGCCAAAACGGTCATCCAATCTATTACGCGTCTCGTACGCTAAACCAACATGAAACAAGATACGCAACAATAGAGAAAGAACTTCTCGCTATTGTGTGGTCAATAAAGCACTTCCATACTTACCTATACGGTAGAAAATTTATAGTACAAACCGACCACAGACCTTTAGTCTGGTTGAACAATCTGAAAGAGCCTAACATGAAGCTGCAACGTTGGATCGACTTAACGAGTACGATTTTTCAATAAATTACGTAAAAGGCAAAGACAACCACGTCGCCGATGGATTAAGCAGAATTATACCTGACAATCCAGAAAACATTAAAAACATTCTCACTAACTCAGCATGTGAAGCTCAAATCGACGTTAATGAAGTTAACAAAGAAGCTAACAATGTCAATAATATGTCGACTTCTGCGACACTACACAGCGCACAAGAAGACGACTCTGGTTATATCCCAATTACAGAAAAACCGGTAAACCTTTTTAAAAATCAAATCTATCTGTATCCGAAAAATAAAGAAAAACTCCTTATGAAAATCTCTAATAAAAAATGTCATAATATTCTACACGTCACCAAAAATAGTAACCTCCTAGAAATGATGAGAAAATGTCTAGTAGAAAAAGGCACTATGTGCGTCTACAGCGAAAACATTCCCTTATACTTAAAATTCCAAAACTTATACAGACAATATTTTTTTGAAAATAAAAATTTGAAAATACTTAAATCATCAACAAAACTTTTAGATCTGACAGATAAAGACGAAATATTAAGTGTTATTAAAGAACAACATCTAAGAAAAAATCATCGAAGAATATCAAAAATCTTTCTCGAGTTAAAATCTGTTTACTACTTTCCAAGCATGCTTGAAGAGATACACAAAATCGTAAATAACTGTAACGTATGCAATATCGCGAAACATGATAGGCATCCAATGAAACTACTTCTAAACCATACAGAATCTCCAAAATACTTTAATGATATAGTCCACATAGATATATGGTTCCCTTACCGCAATACCATGTATCTCACAATGATCGACAAGTTCACCAAACATGCTACAATTTTTAAATTAAAAGACAGGACATGGATTTCCATCCTTTCAGGCATCAAAGACAGAATTAAATATTTAGGGAAAATGAGAAAATTGGTATCCGACAACGACAAATGTATTATACACAACGCAGTCGAACAATTTCTAAACGAAAATGAGATAACATTTCCCAAAACGACACCAAATAACAAAACAGGAAACTCAGACATTGGACGCCTATACGGCACATTAAACGAACATCTAAGGCTAATGGATATCGATAAAACTGATAACGAACCGAATGACACAGACAACAAAGTATATAATGCTATTACGTATTACAATCGTACTATTCATTCTACGACTAAATTAAGACCCCTAGACTTCCTTAATAAAAACTTCGATAGAAATGAAATTGACGAACTAGCCCAAAAATTCGACGAAGAAAAAGCAAAACGCATCAACAAAATCAATAAGAATAAAGCCGAAAACCCAAATTTCACAGAAAATATAGTAATTAATCGAGAAGTAGGAAAATGTAAACCAAAGTACAAAAGATTAAAAGAATACCAGAAAACTGGAAATTACCTAACAGATACCAGCAATAACAGACTAATGAAATATTGCGCGAAACAAAGAAAAAGAAAGTATAAACAACAAAACTAATATTACCTTCTATAAATTTTTTAGGAAATGGAGTGGAAACTTCTATGCCTGCTTATAACACCCATATTAATGCAATCGATACAAATAACACCCATAAATGACGACAACGGGTTCTCAATAGTAAGATTAAAAGACAAACGCATCGTCGACAACTATACAAAATTACTTCATCTAGTAAATTTAACCATATACCATGAACAAATCGAAGATCTACAAGGACAAATAAATATAATAAAACAAAGACAAGAAAACGAAAACAACCTTTTACAAAGAGAACTGGACAACTTAAAAAACAAAATAAAATTCTTAACTCCAAACTTTACTAACACAAAACGACTTCGTAGAGGACTAATAAACTTCTTAGGGTCATCAATGAAATTTATCGCCGGAACAATGGATCACGAAGACGCAGACGAAGTCTATAAACGACTACAAGTCTATAAACGACTACCTTGAAACTTCTAACAAACAAATAATAGAACAAACCAATAAACAAGTAATCATTAACAACAAATTAATCAAAGGTTTAGAAGATATTTCCGAACAAATTAACAAACGAACTTTAGAAATGACAGAGTACATAAATGAAATAACAAAAACCGGGGTTAATGCCATATATAACAGTAAATTCGATCTACAAGTTTACGCCGACATCAACCTGTTAAATAACCACGTCGAATAAATCGAAGACATAATATTACTCAGTCGACTCGGAGTATTAGCTCACAACATCTTGACAGAAGAAGAAATTTCAGACTTCCAAATTCCAATAGAAAATCTACCATACATTAAAAGTAGTGTAATCTTTGAAAATAATATAATAGGTGAAATTATTCTGATTCCAAATTTTACAAAAGAAAAATATTTAGACGCCTACATCGTCCCATCATAAGCATCATATAATCATTTTATTAATATATTTGTGTTCATTTATAAAAAAATAAAATATTAATGTTTTGTTGAATGTGTTTTATTTTAGAAAATAAAGTATCATAAATTATCATAAGCAGGCCAAAAAATAATTTATTTATTTTTAATAAAAAGAAAAAAACAAAAACAAAATAAATAACATTTTTTATGAATTTAAATTATTTTAAATTTTTATGAATTAGTTCATTTACGTTTTTAAAACTCACAGAACATTTTCTGGAAATTTTATATAAATAGTAAGACAAAAATAAAAATTAAGAAGACTATACTTCACAGGAACATTGTGTTGTAAGTCTTATTGTCTTATTATTTTCAGTGAAAATCTGAAATAACGAACGCTTTGTTGCGAATGTACGCTTGATATGCTGTGTTTTGAAAAACAAATAAACCAAGCTATGTAATCAAAGTAATTTCAAAGTTTCGTTCTGCATCTTTCCTTCATAATTCCTTTTAACTATTTTTTCTATTTAAAAAAAGTTAAAAATGGAAAAAAAATGTAGAGGTTGGCAAAGGGGCTTCGGGAGTACAATACTTGAGTTCGATACACCCAGCCAAACAATTATATATTTTTTTAACTTAATTCGGTATATTAAAATTCCAAATAAAGATTATAATTCAAAATTTATAAATAAAGCAAAACTCAATTTAAAAATCAACAATTAATACAATTTTACGTACATATATAAATAGGTACATTTTAGCATGATGAGTAAGTACATTATATAATGTTAGCAACAAACAAATATTTCGATTTGAATCTAAACTAAGGTTGTGAAAACTATGTATAGCAATATTTTTTATAAATATGAACACAAAACATTAATAGATTGAGAAATCGATCATTATTGAAACAAAATAAACTTATAAAAAAATTTAAAATCTTTTATTAATTTATTCAATTTAAGCAAGTACGCATTTAAATAAAAAAGAAACATACATTGAAATTTAAAAAAAAATTTGACCAAGAAGGGACTTGAACTAAAAACCCCAACATTTTATAAAATTCAAAACATACAAAAAGTAGGACACGTACCTTATTCATCTTCAAGTTTTTAAGATACAACAAGAAGGTATGTGAGCCATTTGATTTTTTTTTTGTGTATCTATTACTAGAATCGAAGCATAATCTGCGTTATACAAAAAGTAACGGTTGCAATTTTATTTAAGAATATGGTATTGATATACAATTATTTACATATAATGTATATAATGAAATTAGAAATAGTTCTTAATTAGAAAAAGTTCTTCTTTCAATTGACGTTCCGTCAATCTGTGACGGGCCAACAGCTAGTATTCATATAATGATCATCATGATCGAAATTATCATCATATTCATAATCATATTCAAAATCTCAAAGTACAAAGTCCAAATTTATAATTTTTTTTAAAAATTTTACGCATCATTTAAATCATATGAAATCGTAACTCGAAAGATTTGTTATCTACAAAAAAAAAAAAATCAAAGCAAAACTCATTTTGATATCATGTTGATACAAGATGTGTAGCAAAATTTAAAATTTTTATATGAAAATATTGGAGTGAAAAACAAGTGATGAAAAAAAGATTTATTTAAAAACCCTTAAAAAAGCACATTTTTAAAATAATTAAGTGTTTCATACTGAGTATTTTATCGGAACATAATGTTGAAGCTTCAATCACAGACTAATATACTATACAGATCCACAAAAGTTAAAATTTCATATTTTTCAGTAGCGAGATGAGATCGTAGTTAAGGCACTGTTATACTAGAATAATGTATACATAAAACTAATTTGTTATTGTTTTTTCATTGAGTGTTATACTGACGAAAAAAGAAAAGAAAAAAATAACAACAAAATCAATTTTGTGTTATACAAAAAGAGAATCAAAGAAAGAGAAACCAAAAAATAAAAATTATAAAAAATTGGAATGAGTATATCTATATATTTGATATTAATATTTATATTACTATATATTCGAAATCACATAGTGCATGTGATTGTTTATCTTAAAATGGGAAACTTTTTTTCTTGCCTTTAAAAAGAACTGCTATGTATACGATTGTATCAAAAATATACGATTGTACCCTTTTCTTTAAAAATTAAGTAAAAAGTTAAAAAAAGAAATCAAAAATCAATAATTTTGCTTTTAAAAATATTATTTATGAAATTTTTATTTGATATGTTTTTTGGTAGATTTACTTTATTTTTTTGAGTTCCTTTTTCGTCCAAATCAATTTACTAAAACTAGTTATTTTGATACGCGAGTTTTAGAAAAGCGAGATTTTGTAACCAACCCACTTTTCACAAAAGCCGAAGAGCTCCAAGATGTGGTCCAAAAAAGTAAGGGAGGAGAAAAGAATTAACCCTTTTACCAACGGCAGGCCAGGCAAAGATGGTTTTTTTAGGAAATATCATTAAGGCATAAGGAAATATTCAACCGTAATCCAGAAACTATTACAAAGGCGTGTAATAAAACGGAAGAAAACATTAGGAAATAGTTTAATGATCCAGAAAACTATTAAATTAAATTAAGTTATTTAATCTTTGTATTTTATAAAGTTTGAATTCATAAGAAATAACAATATAATAAATGAAAACATGCTATTTTTAATAGTAATTCTTTAAAAAAATTTGTGTTCGAACAAAGGAATATCTGCTTTCGAAAATAGGCAACTGGTGTTCGATTATAGGCAAATTTGCGTTTTTTTAGTAATTTTTAAATAAAATTATTAATAATTTGTATAATTTAATTTAATTTAATTAGTTCGAAAGGTTATTAAATTTACTTTCGATTGATATATAAAACTAGTTATTCGGTCAATATACACATTATTTATGACTAATTAAAGTCGGAAGTATCGTTAAGTGTTCGATTATAGGGAACTTAACCCTACATATTTTGTTTAATTCTTATATATTTTATTGTTATCATTAAATTCTTTATATTTTGTCGTGAATGTTCAATTGTTTTATTTTATTGTGCCACTACATATATATTTATGGCTACTATTTAATGGGTCAGTGTTTTAAATAAATGGTCAGTATTTTAAATAAATTATCAGTAATTAAAATTAAATATCAGTATATCATAAAAAAATTATCAGTTTTTATATTTCATTAATTAAAATATGAATTTTGAAAAAAAAACTATTCAAATTAAACAATTCAAATTAAAAAAACCCTTTTGGTTTTTCCGGTACACTTATTAATCCATATATTCAACATCCATTTATTCAACAGGTAGTATATACAGTAGACCAAAAAGTCATCGTACCCTAGTAAATTTTTTAAACAAAGTAGAAAAACCAACAGGTAGAGGTAAAATTAAATGAAAATAATGATTGCATTTTACATAAGCATTTATTAGGGAAACTTACACAAAAAACGTTCGTCCAAAAACTTCAAATTAAAAAACCCATTTATTTACCTGGTACACTTGTAACCCCTTTTTTAGCAAGTACTTATAATTTTACACTTTCTTAAATAATAAAACAATTTTAATAAAATTTAATTCATGCCTTTTTAGTTAAAAATAATAAAATCTTATTTTATTCTTATTGAAAAACCCAAACATTTTTTTCTTAATTATATAATTGCTTCGCATAACGTTGTTTCGGTTAACGTCGCATTTTTCTGGAACCATTTAACAACGTTAACCGGGGTAAGACTGTATAATTTAGTAAATTTTATAATGTTATAAACGAAAATGCATGTTGTATATCCTGTTAAATTTTTAATAATATAAAAATATCATACGCGCCAGTTTAGTTATTTGAATATTTTTTAAAGCTAACTAGCTAAATTGCATTCGAGCGACTTTTTAAAGTTACTTGTAAAAAGTTAATTAATATTGTGATAACTTGATAAGTGTATTTAAGTGCATACATATTAATATTGACAATTGTGATAAGTGTAAGTACATAATTATTTATAATCATGAATAATCGTACAAAAGAAATGTGTTGTATAAAGAATTGTGGACAAAAACTTAATACATGTGAAAATATACATTTACATCGGTTTCCAAAAAATAAAGATCTACTTGATCAATGGTGCCACAACTTACAAATTGATTTAAATTTAAGTGAAATAAATAATTTAAGGATTTGTTCAAAACATTTTGATAAGAAATTCATAGGTAAAAAAAGAATTTTAAAAGGAGCTATTCCTCTATATTTTTTGGGACATGAAGAGAATAACAGCTTATTTTCAATACCAAGTTGTTCATATCGAAGAAAATGTTGTGTACCCAATTGCAAAAACTCTGAAAATCATTTTTTTAAATTTCCTAGTAACAAGGAAGCCAGGCAAAAATGGCTTGATAATTTTAATTTACATGGAGACTATCCTAAAAACTTATTCGCTTGTCAAAATCATTTTGTTTCAAAAGATATTGGGAAAAAGAAACTTTTAAAAAATGCGTTTCCATCACGAAAATGCATTTTGAAAGAAACTAATAAAAAAATTAATGGAAGTTCAAATCGGGAAGAAAAGACAGCAGAAAGGTCAAATATGTGTGATCAGATCTATAATTTTGATTTAGAGTCTTCTTTGGGTTCAATACAAATTCCTAAACGTATGTATGAAGGTCCTGCATCAAAAAATTTAAGTAAGTGTTATAAACCATTAACGTTAGAAGATATTTCTACTCTGCAATCTCCTCATAAAAGACGCAAATCATCGCAATATGACGAAATATTGTTTTGTTATGAATGCAAAATAAAGGAAGAAAACTTAGCTTATTTCAAAAATCAGGTAAACTTGTATGCCACCAAATGCTTAAAATTGCAAGAAGAGGTGAGTATAGATTTATTAGAAAAAGTAAATGAAAATACAAAACAATTTTGTAAAATGTTGTTATCAAAAAAAAATATTTACAATGATGATCAAAAAGTTTTAGCACAAAGTATAAATTTTAAGTCATATTCAGTATATTCATATTTGAGAGAAGAATTACAGCTGCATTTGCCAAGCCAATCCTCAATTTATAATTGGAGCCCAATTAAAGTTCTGCAACCTGGTTTTAATCAGTGCCTTTTAGAAAATCTGCAAAAATTCTGTTCTAAAATGGACACGAAGTCAAAACAAGCAGTACTTTTAATAAACGAAATACATATTCGCAGAGACTTGGCTTACAACATCTCTAAAGATTTAATTGATGGCGTTACTGACCTTGGTGAAAATAATAGAAAATCCTCTATAGGAAAGCAAATATGTGTAATAATGTTACGAGGTCTCTTTACGAACTGGAAATATATGATGAGTTATTTTGTTACACAAGAAGGTCTTCCTGCAGAAAAATTAATAGATATTATACATGAAAACTTATCAAAATGTTTTGGAATGGATTTAAATGTGAGATGTATAGTTTGTGACCAAGGGCCTAATAATAGAAGAGTATACAAATTATTAGGCATTACTGAAAATAAACCATATATGACATTTGCTAATAATAAAATATTTTGTGTTTTTGATCCACCTCACTTAATAAAGTCAATGAGGAATACTCTTTTATCCTGTGATATAAAATCAAATGAAGGCAATATTAGCTGGGATGTTTTGACAAAGGTTTATCAACTTGACAGTAAAAACAAAATTGTTAAGATGTGCCCAAAAATAAACAAAAAACATATATATCCGTCTTCATTTGAAAAAATGAATGTAGCACTAGCAACACAAGCTTTAAGTAAAACTATGGGCGCTGCAATAGATACTTGTTTAGCTAACAACTTTTTTTCAAAAGAAATACAACAAAAAGCTAAAGCCACAAGCATATTTGTATCCACAATGAATAATATTTTCGATTGCTTGAATTCTAAAAATTTAAAAGACGGAAACCCTTTTAGAAAACCTTTAAAACAAAATGGATCACAAATTCAATATCTCAATGAAGCTATCAACTATCTCAAATCATTAAAATTACCTAAAAATAAAAAAAATTTTTGTATCTCCGGATTGATTCTAACGATTAAAGGCATACAAAGTTTAAGTGAAGATATATTTTCTTGTGAAGAACTAGAAGTTGATTTTTTATTAACATCGCGAATAAATCAGGATCCTCTAGAAAACTTTTTTGGACAAGTACGATCCAAAGGGGGAAACAACAAAAATCCGTCTGTTTCAGAATTTAATTGGATAGTTGCTAGAATTATGTCAATGCGGATAATAACATTTCACCAAAATAATAAAAATTGTGAAAGGGATATGGATTTACAATTAGATTGGGAATCTGCGCTCTGTGAAAATCAAAATGCAGATGCTATTCACGCTGAAGAATATTTAGAAATATCAGCAAATGTAGCGGAATGTATCAGTAAGATTTTAGAGCAGGAGGAAAACAGTAGCGCCTCAAATGTTATTGAAGCTGAACCAGCTAAAAGATATTTTGTTGGTTACGGAATTTTTAAAATTTTGTATCATAAAATAGATTGTTCTAAATGTTGCGAGATAATGGTAAAGACTGAATCTACACTGGAATTATCGTCAGAACAATTGATAAAATACAAAAACTTTTACACGACAGATGGTAAAATCTGGCTAAAAACACCCAGTGATGAATTTTTTGAAATTTGTAATCTTCATTTTAATATATTTAAACATTTTTTTGAAAATTTTTTACATTATACAAATTTGAAAAAAGAGATAGTAAACTTGTGTATTTCAAAAACAAACGAATTATACCCAGATTGGTTCCAATCAAAAGACGAATGTTACAACCATAGAAAAATGATTCTTGATTATCTTATATTGGTTTTATTAAGAAAAAATTGTTACTGGACTGTTAAAAATTTCGAATCGAAATTTAAAAAAACGGCCACATCACATCATCGTTTAAATATATTAAACCAATAAAAATACAATTTAACATTAATGTTTAATTTTATAAAAATTAACTTATGTTATATATGTATACATATACCTATTATAAGCTTAATATGTAATTTTATTATAAGATTTAAGTTGTTTGGACTGAAGAAATAAATAAATATACTTAATAGGTACCTATAGTTTTTCATATTTTGTTTTATTTCAGGGAGGTGGGTTTAGTCAGTAAGAATCTGACACTACCAACGGGGTATAGGTTTTCTTGGTGTCTTTTGAAGATTACCACCTCCCTTAGGGAAAAAAAAAAAAAAAAAAATTTTAAAGTAAAATTTTAAATTTTAAAACATTCTTCATATAGTCTACTTCAATTCAAACGACGGTACGGTAAATATTATTGTTAGATTAATAATTCTAAATAACAAATTTTTATCCACTCTTTAGCTTATTTTTGTTTTAACAAAACATACTTTCATACCCAAATTGACTGTGCGGCAATTTAGCTAGTTAGCTTTAAAAAATATTCAAATAACTAAACTGGCGCGTATGATATTTTTATATTAAAAATTTTACAGGATATACAACATGCATTTTCGTTTATACGACTATAAAATTTACTAAATTATATACAAAACCTACATTAAATGCTCAGTCGTTAAATTATTATCTATCCTTATAATAGTCTCTAGTCTATTATACGTTTTTTATACATAGCAGTTCTTTTTAAAGGCAAGAAAAAAAGTTTCCCATTTTAAGATAAACAATCACATGCACTATGTGATTTTGAATATATAGTAATATAAATATTAATATCAAATATATAGATATACTCATTCCAATTTTTTATAATTTTTATTTTTTGGTTTCTCCTTCTTTGATTCTCTTTTTGTATAACACAAAATTGATTTTGTTGTTATTTTTTTCTTTTCTTTTTTCGTCAGTATAACACTCAATGAAAAAACAATAACAAATTAGTTTTATGTATACATTATTCTAGTATAACAGTGCCTTAACTACGAACTCATCTCGCTACTGAAAAATATGAAATTTTAACTTTTGAGGATCTGTATAGTATATTAGTCTGTGCTTCAATGATAACGTTTAATTTAGGAAATATATACGTTGGTGACTAAGTTACTACTTACTTATAAAAACAATAATTTTTTTCATTTTTAAGTCCTAATAGCCCCTCTATGGGGAAGGTTGTCCAATTTCTCAAGGATCTTATCCTCACTACTCCCCTTCCCCCAACTTTTTTAGGTTCAAGGAATTAAATTGTGAATTCTACAAAAATTTGGAATTTTATTTAGAATTTTGCTATATAAGCAAAAATGGTTAAAACTGACAGACACTTTCTTCAATTTAAAGAACCGCTTATATTTGTAGGAATATCTTTTAACATATGTTAAAGTATAATGTTGGACCTTCAAATTTCGTTTATTAAAAAATTTTACTTTAAACTCTTAAACAAGTTTAACATTAATTTAACTTTAAACTTTTTCAAAAAACAAAAAACACAAAACAAATAAAAAAAAAAAAAAAAACAACAATTAAAATAAAATTATAGAAAAAAAAAATTTAAACAAAATTATAAAAATTTTTGTTTCTAATTAATTAATTGAAAAAGTGCTTATCATTACCAATAGCAGATTTGCAATATTGGCCACCATGATGAATTGCCACCATTATAAATTTACACTTGTATTTACAGTTGATATCTTTTTCAATATATGTGTATTACAAAAACCATTTAAACTGCAAGTGGGAAAAAGAACATAATATAATATTATATTATATACTATAGTAAGGTTCATGCCCGTGCTGAATACATGGTGAATATGTTAAACTCACCTTGTGTACAATAAGGTATTAAGAACTGTTGTACCTTGGAATTCGTTTGGCATGTTCGTCATTTATTTAGTACTGGCATTTTCTAATATTTTCTAATATTTCTTAATATTTTTGGTAAAATATTTGATGTATTTTAATTTTTTTTCAAATTAGATTTATTTATTTATTTTGAAAAAAAATTTTTTTTTCCCAACTCTCATTCCGCTCACAAATTATGTAAATGGTTACAAATTTTAATTTAAATTTTTGTAATATCAGAGGTTTAGCATGTAATTTTCAATTCGTTGAAGCTCACCTCCAATCGGAAAACCCAGCTATATTAGCCCTAAGTGAAACTCAGGTTAAAGGCGATTACACTAATTATAGTATCAACGGCTATACCTTAGTTCCGTGACGTGGCTTTCAGCAGCCTTCACGACTTCAAAAGCTCCAACCCCATATTCCACTATGTTTGGGTAAAACTCCGTGTTGGAAACGCCACAATATTTTTCTGTATCTACAGATCTCCCCAAGCCAATGAGCTAGAAACTGCTCTGGCGATTGAACAGTTATCTGACACTATCAATAAAATTTTGGAGAAGTGATTTCAATGTCCACAACAAAAACTGGCTCAATTTTTCTAGTCACAATTCCCCGGAAAGCAAGCAAGTTGAATTATTTTCAAATTTATTCCAACTTTCTCAACTTGTAAAAAGTCCAACTAGAATTCCTGACCGCGACAACCATAACGAGCATCTCTTATTTCTGACCACAAATCCAGAAAAATATAGCATTTCTGTTAAGTCGCCAATTGGGGATCCCGATCATTGCGTTGTTAAATCTAACTTCCATATAAGCTCATCGTCCAACCGAAACACCATTCCTAAGAGACTGGTCTGGCACTACAACCGGGCTGACTGGGTAGGACTGAACAGTGTTTTAGGGCGGTTCGATTGGACAATGTGTTTTCGCCACAGAAACGTTGACTTTGCTGCAAACGCCATAATTATGCTAGGTATGAAACTATTCATTCCTAGTTCATACAAAACAATTAAACCTTAATCCAAGCCATGGTTTAACGACATTTGCAAAAAGACAATCGCTTCTTTTAAAAGTATAAGGCTAATGTATCGGAGTCTTCACTTGCGGGCTATAAAGTGGCCAGAAATAATTGCAAGAGAATTATCAATCAGCAAAAATTTCTCTACAACCAAAGGTTGAAACAAAAAATAATTAAACTTCCACATTGCAATCGTTCATTTTGGACTTTTGCAAAAAAAGTGAAGAGCAATTTTTGCGAAACTTCGTTTCCACCACTGAACAGTTCTATCATCTCAGATTCTGGTAAAGCTAATTTGTTCGTAAAATACTTTACAGCAAATTCCACACTCCCTCCTACTACACAAACACCTCCAGTATTCCCTTCAGTTGATCCCTCAAGGGTTAAAATTCTTCAAACGGTTTACTTTAGGACTCGTACGGTAGTGAAAATTCTAAAAAATCTGAATGTTAATTAGTCCACAGGTCCTGACGGAAATCCAGCTATGGTTCTTAAACACATTGCCTTTCCCATTTCAAAACCTCTGCGCAATCTTTTTTCATTATCGTTTTCAACTGGCAAATATCCCAGTCAATGGAAGATTGCCCATGTTTTCCCAATTCCCAAAAAAGGTGACAAAAGCGACCCCTCAAACTACCAACCGATTGCCATCACTTCGATAAATATCCCTCCAAATTTTTCCCATCCACCATAATCTAAAATTTCCAAATAACCTCCCACAATCCTAAAATCTTTTCATATCCCATCCCTGTAACAAATCTGTAAATTTGTATCACAGGTTCCTTTCTAAAGTTTGGTTCAAAAAGAGTGTGGGTTTAGTGCGTTAAAGTTGAACACTACCTAACGAAATACCGCACAGTTTCAATGGGTGGCTTTAGAGCGTTCCATTCCCTCGCAACAAAAAAAAAAGTCATAACAAAAACATGTTAATATTGTAAAAAAGACTTACTAAAAATTTCACGAACCACGGGTGATTTCATTGTAGGTGGTGATATTAATTGTATTGTGATATTAACTGTCGAGCTAATACTTTGGGTAATATTTTACAACAGTTGCTCTTAACTCATAGGTTCACGTTATTACATACTCTTGATCCTACCTTTATTCCTTCTACCTTAGAAATTCTCTACCTTCTAAACTTGATATGTTTTTAACCAACTAACCACAATTTTACTCTCAGCCTATTATCTTTAATGATCTTCCATCTGACCATGCCAGTCATGTTTAATATTACTAAGAAAATAATTAAACTCGATCGTTGATAATGCAAATTGGTACTTGTATCAAAAGATTTTGAAAAAAGAATATACTACTACTAATATTGATTCAATTGACTATTGTTACCAAATAGACAATATGATATCTAACTTAAATTCTAAAATTAAAGAAGCCACTGAACGAACCGTACCTAGGAAAATTATTAAGCAATATACTGAAAAATTACCATATTATATATGAAAACTAATAAGGCAAAGAAACTGTGTTAGAAAAAAATGGATGCGCAGTCGAAACCTAATTTTTTACGCGCAGTTAAATCATTTCAATCATTTAATTAAAAACAAAATTAAAGACCATTTCAATATGAAATGGCCTATACCCTAAAGACGTTCAAAATTCGTCAAAGCCCTTTTGGAAATTGCAAAGATTTTCAAGTAAAAATTAACATTTAGCCGTCATAAAAGACAACAATAATAACATAAACTTTACAAACGCTGAGAAAGCTAACGCATTAGCCAAGCATTTTTTTGAAAAACATACTGTCAATTGTAACTTAAGTGATAATGCGACCAGTCTATGGGTTGAGGAATCAATAAGTAAAATTGAACAAGACATAATTGAAAGATTTGACCAAATAAAATTGCAAACGGTCAATGAAATAATATCTAAATTAAAAGCTAAGAAATCAACAAGTATAGACCATATCTCTAATCTGTGCACAAACTTTTTGAAAATGCAAAAAAATATTTAACTCTAATTTACAATTCATATTTCAAATTAGGCTATTTTCCTAATGTCTGGAAAGAAGCACGTGTTATTCCGATTCCTAAACCGGGAAAACCAACAGAGGAAATAAACAGCTTTTGCCTAATCAGTTTGCCATGCAGCTTTTCAAAATTTTTTTAAAAAATTTAAAATTAATCTGGACAAAATAGTTTCGGTTAAAAATATTCTTCCAAATGAGCAGTTTGGATTCAGACAAAATCATAGCTCCTAAGAGTCCTCTCATTTCTCCTAAGAGTTAAAAAATTTGCTAAATCTAACTTAGAAGAACGTAACTCTATTGGCCTAGTTGCACTGGACATTGATTCTGCCATTGAAAATATTTGGCACGCTGGTCTGCCCCATAACCTAACCTCAATGACTTCCCTATTTATTTAATAAAGCCCATACAAAATTTCCTCCACGAAAGAGAATTTCGAGTCCGGCTCAAAATACGTATTCTGATAGGTATAAGATTAAGGCAGGAGTCCCACAAGGCTCAGTAATAGGGCCAATATTGTACAATATTTGCACCGCAAATATCTCCAGATTAGGTGACTCAAAAATTTGCAGACGACACGGCTATTTACTCCGCTGGTACTAGCCCTAATAATGTACTAAGAAATCTTAAAAATTCGCTAGATATTCTATTTGAATATTTTTCGAAATGGAAAATTAAAATCAACGCTTCAAAAACAGTTTCCATCTACTTTACCAAAAAACGAAAAGCCTCTTCCGTTCCATCTGCGTCATTACAATTAGATAATACTGAAATAAATTGGTCTAATAGCATTAAATATCTTGGAGTTACTTTTGACAAAAGAATAACCTTTCAGAAACACACCTCGATCACTATTGAATAAATTAATAAGTGTACTCGCATGCTGTATCCTTTCATTAATAGAACAGCCACTCTGACTACAGAAAATAAATAATTTTGTTTTAAGTTGTTATTAGGTTGGCTTTAAGTAAATTAAAAAAAAGTTTTTGTCATTTTCCTTTAAAATAACTTTACTATACCTGTAATAATCCTGCTATTTACACAAAAATTTTAAATTAACTGTAGTAAAAATATATAACATATCAAAATAAATAAATGAAAAATAGCTAAATTAGTTTTTTACTCTCACATACAGTATTTAGTTTCAGTTTTGAACCAGGGTAGTAAATACATGTTTATAAGGATGTTTATTGAATTAATAATAAACATCCTTTTAAATACAGTTATAAAAATTTTATACAGATTATTATATGATTATCCGACTTCTCACCTGTATTCTATTAGCAACCTACCTTCTATTGAACAAACAATATTTTTAGAAAACTGTAAGTTGAATTACAAATTATCAAATAACCTAATCAAAAGCAATCTAAAACTACAAACAAATGTTTCAATTCATATTATAAACACAAGAAGTGCATAACATTACCGGCTAGCAAAACCCAGAACCGAAACAAGTAAAAAAGACGTTTTGTTTATTGGTATAAACATTTTCAATAGCCTTTTTAACAATTTAAAATATGCCCTTAATTTAAGGGTATCCAATAGAAGATTGAAAGCTGAATTGAAAATAATAATAAAAAAAAAAATAAAAAATAAATTAACATTAAATAATATTTGTTTTATATTTCATTAGATCTAAGCTACATATAAGTGAGATTTATACCAGTTTTTTGATAACTGTCTATCTCTATTTTAATAAATAAAAACAAAAAAAAAAAAACTCTACCAAAATTTAAAATTTTATCATCTTAGAAAAAAATGGTTAAAATTAAGAGACAATTTCTCAATTTAAAGAACCCCTTTTAAATTAAAGGAAAACCTAAATGCTGCAGCTTTAAATTTTTTATATTTGTAAAAACAAATTTGAACTGGTATTCAAGTTACAGGTGTTTAAAAATATCAAAATTTCTATTTTCGAGTCCCTATAGCTCCTAAACAGGGGACGTGACAGAAAAATTTGTATGAAAATCCTAATCTTTTGACGTTTTCAGATTGACAAAACACCTAACAGAACTTTTGTTATAACAATTTGAATATAGGGCTTTTACCAAATTTGGTAAATTCAATTTGAATATAGGGCTCTTACCAATTTTTCTACGAAATAATTTTTTTTGCAAAACCTACTTGTGGTTACAATTTCTTTACTCTATTTTTTGTAAAAATACAGACGGACAAAATATTTTGAAAATTTGCTAAAACAATAAAATAGAATTTAATATAAATAATATAAATGTTTCTTTCATATAAATGTATTGGAAATATTAAACAAACAATCAAAACAAAACATGATGTTTGATTGGCAAACTTAAAAAAAAACGAGGAAGAGTGTGGTAGAGTAGACTGTGTCAACTCTGGGATACCCGTATGACAGTTATATAAACATTATAATTTCAAACATACCAGCTCTATTAGATGTAGTGTAATGCTCATATAAAAGAAGGAGTTGTATGGCAGCTACTCGAACCCTCTGCAGTAGACCAACCAAAGTTTGCAGTAACTTTGGCCATTACACTAAACTATTTTTGACAAAATTTCAGACATCCAACTTCAATAGGTATAGAGTAATGCTCATATAAAATAAGAAGTTGTATGGCAGCTACTCGAACCCACTGCAGTAGAACAACCAAATTTTGCAGAAACCTTGGCCACAAAACTTAACTACTTTTGGCAAAATTTCAGACACGCGGCTGTAATAGGTACAGAGAAATACTCATATAAAAAAAGAAGTTGTATGGCAGCTACCCGAACCCATGGACCAAAATGGCTGGATTTAAATAGCGATGGTGGCTATTGCAAAAAAACGAATTTGCGAAAATTTCAAGATCCTAGCTCCTTTAGTTTTTGAATTATTGTGCGGACGGACGGACAGACGGACGGACATACATAGCTAAATCGATTTATTTTTCGATTCTGATCCGATCCATACACTTGAGTCTATATCTACCCCCCCCCCCCCTCCTTCTCTGCGTCACAAACGTAATGGCAAATTTATTATACCCTTGGACTATATAGTCATACGGGTATAATAAAATTTTTGCAACAAACCCTTTTGTACAACACATCATATACCTAAATTTTTGAAATATAAGATAAATCAAAAAGGTATGGATCGGATCAGAATCGTATAGAAAAATGATCTAGCTATGTATATTTGTCCGTCCCTTTGCACGATAACTCAAAAAATAGAGAAGCTAAGATTTTAAATTTTTTTACAAATTCGTTTTTATGCAATAGCCATCACTATTGAAATCCAGCCATTTTGGTCCTCGGGTTCGAGTAGATCCCAATACAACTTTTTTATTTATATGAAAATTATTTAATTTTGCCAAAAATAGTTTAGTTTTGCGACCAAAGTTTAAAAAAAATTGTGGCTTCGAGTAGTTGTGATACAACTTCTTCTTATATATGAGCATTACTCTATACTGATATAATGAAGCGGATTGTCTGAAAGTTGGCCAAAGAAAGTTTAGTGTCATGACCGTTGGATTGTCTACGGCAGTGCATTCGAACAATTTCCTTACAAACCATTAAGACCAACTGAAAGAAGAACTATCTCGCATTTCAGCAATTTACTTTTATACAAAAACACTTTTAAATGCAAAAGATCTACCATCAATTTTTGGTTAATGAAAATTTTCAATATTTTAAGCTTAAAAGTTTTCAAACATTAAAAGAACAGTTTCTTATACCAGTAATTTACTTTTATATTAAAACAGTAACAAATCCCCAAGATCTACCTGCAATTTTTTATTTTCTACATTTTAGAGGGCTAGTATACTACTTTAATAAAAGGATATATTGAAAAAAATAGCAATTATTCCTTTTTAGGATTTTTAGCTGTATTGCATTTACTGTTAAATGATTAGTACCCTTGGTTAATTATTTCAATTTCAATAATTTTTAAATTTATTCTCTTAATTTACTTATTTATTAATGTTCTATATAATTAAACTCAAAGCTATTCGAAATAAATATTAAATTGCTATAATATAAATATAAAAGTTTATATAATTTCATGGTTTTTAATATTAGTTAAAACCATCAATGCTTTCATTAGCTTTTAATCACAAAATTTAATAATCAAAATATGCAATAAATGTATTTCTAAAATACATTTAATAGATTTAGAACTGTTCATATAATTAATTTTAATACAAAAATAAATTTTACAACTTAAGTATCGTACAAAATTTCTTAATTATAATATATTACCTATATTAAAAATTAAAAACAAAAAAAATTTCGTCGTTTATTAAAAAAATATTTAGTTTTTATTTTATAAAATATGATACATAATATGTTTAATAGTAAAACTCTTAGACTTTTAAAAACATAAAAGTGTTAAAAAAGAACGGAAATAGTGTATCAAATTTGATGTTTTTATCTTCATTAAATTCGAATATATTATGCTTTAAGGTCTTGGGAGTAGTGGCGGTGGTACGCAAACCGCTATTCTAATTCAACCAAAATTTCACGTACACAAAACAAATAAGAAGAAACACATATGCCCCAAATATAATGTTCTATCTCTTTGGTTTGGAAATTATACAAGTTTGACTTGAATTCGATCAAAAGCTTATAGAATCTGAACCCGACAAGAACCAATTCCATGGTACTTTCCTTACTAGTAACCCAGAATATAAATTTCATCAAAATAGCGTAATTAGTTTCTAAGTTTTAGTGCTTTTCAGATATACGTTTGTTAGCTTTTGAACTTTTCAAAGTCTCCAGAACCCGAAACCCTGGTCGGATTTCGCGTATATGTAGTCCGCGCCGTTCTTTCAATACTAGTGAACCCCTGTACACAATAGGAACGTTCTATCTTACTTTTAGGCTATTTTTAGCATATTTTCAAAAAATTTTGTAAAAATGTACCTATATAGCTTCACTCTGCCTGTCCGTATGTCCGTTCGTCCGTCAGTATGTTTACAAAAACTTTTACACCGTTTGAAATAAAGAAAAGAAATTTTAGCCACGAGTACTTATTGCACAAAAAATAATTTCGGAGAATAATTTTTTTCTGTAGCCCCCTCTGTTACGGGGCTACAGCCCCCCAAAGTTGGAAAAAGCCCTATATTTAAATTGTTATAACAATAGTTCTAGTAGATATATTTTCAATCTGAAAACGGCAAACGATAGCTGGTTTCATAAACTTTATAAATTTTTAAAAGGCAAATGTTTAGGGTTACCATACGGTACCAAAATTTAACATTACACAAAACTCAATTTTTGCAAAATTTTTTGCCACACATATCCTCTGAACGGTTCAAGCTAGGGTCTTGAAATTTTGGGAGAAGTTAGATATTCAGAAATTAGTAGTAGTCGGTTAACAAAATTTTTTTGATTTGTTTTTTTTTTTTTTTTTTTTTATTTAGGAGCTATAAGGGCTCGAAAATTGAAATTTTGTTATTTTTAAACACCTGTAACTTGAATACCTGTCCAAATTTTTTTTTAAGTGATATACAAAATTCAAAGCTCTATAATTATATTTCAACATGTGTCAAAGGTTTTTCTTAATTTTGAAGGGTGACAAAGCTACAGCCCCTGCTAATTCCAAAAAAGGGCTATATTTAAATTGATATAACAAGAGTTATATTAGGTTGATTTTCAATCAAAAAACAGTGAAGAGAGCTGGTTTTATAGTCTTTACAAAAATATGTCGCTCAAATGAATAGGGTTGCAATACGATACTGAAATTTATCATTATATAAAACTCAATTTTTGCAAAATGTATGGTCCCACATGGTGCAGGGTCAGTACTCCCAGGGTCATAAGTCCCTTAGGGACTTATGACTCATTAAAGTGGGTCATAACTCCCTAAGGGACTTATGACTCATTAAAGTGGGTCATAAGTCCCTAAGGGACTTATGACCCTAGGGAGTTTTGACTCACCGTGGTGGGTCATAACTCCCTTTTACAGTTATCAGCTGAAAGGTAGTAATATTAAAACAAATACATATTAATTTTAATTATATTTTTATTAACAAAGTCAATTTCAATTATTTAAAGTAAAATTTTTAATAAAAAATAAAAATTATAATGAAAAATTTGTAATACATTCATAACATATGTGTACATATATATTAATTATATATATAAAACAAAAACTTAACTAAAATAATAATTCTGATAATGTAAAAAATTTAAATTTTAATTTCAAATGTAAAACCATTAAAAGATCTATAAATAGAATTAAAAGCGAAGCCCTTCCGAAACCTCCAACAACTCAAAATATTTTTGAAGAAAATTGAATTGTTCGGAAAATATTTAGTTTTTCAAAATTTGATGAAAATTTTAAAATGATAATTAATTTAAATTTTATATAAAAATTTCTAATGTACTTGTAACGATTCTTCTATTCTCACCCATTCAATCTTGTTGATAGTGTTTGAAAGCAGTCTTCACATAATTTAAAATCGTTACAAGGTTTTAATAACACTTTTCGCGGTTTATCGAAGCACAAACAACAATTGATAATATTTTTTAATTGGCTCAGTGTATTATTATTATTAATGCCTTCATTATCGAAATCATCATTTTCTTCTTCATTATCAGAATCATTATTTTCGTTATAAATATGTAATAACAGATTAGTATTATTAGGAGAAGAATTAAATAATTTGAAATTTAATTGATTAACACATTCTGTTAGAGTTATTTTTTTTTTGACACTGTAATTGTAGAATAAATTATCAATAATATCATCGCGATTTTTATATAGTTTTCTTTTTTTTTCGTACATGTCCAGAGTTTGACCATCTATTGATGAAATAAAATCGAGTGTATTTTTATATTCTTCGCCCAATAAGACATCTATAAATTTAAAAAATTGTCCATTCTTTACTAGTTTTTTACTTAATTCCGAATTGTAATGTTCCAATTTACTGGTAGTTCGAAAATTTTGTTTATATACACTAAAATGTTCGGGAGTTTCCTTAAATTAAATGAAGAAAACAAAATAATATTTTTGGAAAAAAAACACTATACAAACAAAAATTCATATAAACCATGTATATTTTGACATACCTTTTCAATCCACTGCTTTTCGAAATAAGTAATAAGTGGTTTTAAAATTAAATTTGTGCCATCAGATGCGGCGGATTCCGTTTTTATCATTTCAAAAACTTTTACAATATCACTTGGTTTAAATAACGGTAATAGTAGAAAGTTTGTGTAAATTTGCAAAATTTTTTTATTTTTTTTAAGTAAAATTAAAAAATTTGGAATTTTTTTTGTAGCTGCTCTTTTGATAGCTCTGATATAATGAAACCAGCAACCTCTAATTTTTGTTAATGGAAAAACATTTATAATCGCATTTCTCAATCCTCTTTCAAAATCAGTTCGAAAAGAGAATGGTCGAAATTCAAATAAATTGGCGTTTATAAATTGAAACAAATGCATGTATATCTGTTGTGATTTATTTTTCAATAAAACATACAGAAATGGAAACACCTTTGATGAAAAAAATAAGAATATAATATTTTTATGTGATTAGTAAATAATTCTTTTATACTTACGTGTTCAGAATGTGCAATGTACACAATCAATAATTGATTGTAACAACAATGTGGAACAATTTGAAACGTACCATCAATAAAATAATTTTTTTCTGAATCGTTGATATCTGATTTAATTAATTCAGTCATTTTTGTTGCCATGAAAATTGTATAAGCAATATCATTTATTGGCTCAATTATTGTGTATTTGTAAAATGTTGTTTTTTCATCAAATTTTGAAAAACAAAATTTTTTCCGTACAATTTCATTTTCTTCAAAAATTTGTTTAATTTCAGTTGGAGTTGTTGGTGGTTTCGGAAGTGCTTCACTCTTAATTCTATTTATAGATCTTTTAATTGTTTTAAATTGTATCAAATTCGCTGCAGTAGGATTATTTTGTCGGTTTACATCAAAAATTTCTCTAGCTGAATATTGTCTTTTCAAAGACGTTGTGACGGATTTAGAATCATTTTTCATTGAATTAATTAATTTCATTTTATTTCTTGTATCTTCTGCATAAAAGTGAGGATGCAAAGTTTCTTTTTATTTTATAATTGTATTATTCTCAAAGTCAATTATTATACTGGCCTTACAATGCCTTGTGTTATTATAGTAGCATATACACCGAAAAATGTTTTCTTTTTGTTTCGATTTTTTAATATATAGTTGTTTTTCAGCAGGCACATAAATTATTTGACTGTTTTTTCTAAATCCCTGAAGAACCTCAAAACAATTATTGTCATTATCCGTATTATTATCCATATTTTAATTTAAATTATGAATTAAAAATAATTATTTTTATTTAATTTATTTCTTTTACTTTTACTTTTAAACTGCACTACAAAATTAGAACTGAACTGCAAGAAGTTATGTAGAAGCTTTATAGAAAAGAAACACTACTTATACATTTCAATGTTGAGAATATAATATATTTTTCTACTTTATATTATATAAAATAACAGCAACATGAGTGACGGGTACGTTATATACAGAGTCTCTTGAACTATAATTTCAAAAATAATTAGCACATATTTTGCAGTTGGATTAGAAACTAGGGTATTCCCTTTTTCCAAAATAAAGAAAAAAACAAAATTTTACATATAAACTACATTTTAAAAAGCTATTTTTTTAATTCTTTTACCATATCGACGAATATCACCATTACAAAAAATTATTAAATTCCGTATTACATTATAACTATAATATTTATAAGAAAATACGGGATTTTTCAAAGCGTTGAATAAATATATTATTTTTGTTTTGTCCTCTTTTGTTAATAATTTTTTTTTCAAAAGTTCAAATAATTGGTTTATGTTTATACCATTAACAAAAGCAAAGACAGTAACAAGCATTCTTGACTTATAGCTTGCCTTTTCAAAAAAAGCTTCCACAATATGGTCTGGTACTTTTGAAAAGTCCGTTATATCCATCTTATTTAGAAATTTTTTCATAGCATCTAATTTTTTTCTTTTAATAATATTTTTGTTATTGGAGTTCATCTTTAATAAAAAAGGAAAAAAGTGTAATTGTAAAAAGTATGAAATTACATTATATACCTTCAACTTATAAAATGCTACGCCACTAATAATTGTTTTGTTTTTGAAAAAATATAAAATAATATAAATTTATTTGCACCTGCAGTAAGTTTTACTGATAAAAATTATGACAATAACAATTTGTTGTTATTTACTCTATTACTTGATTTTAAATTATTTTAGTTTATTTAATTATTTTTTATTAGAAAATGAAGTAGAGATATATAAAGATTTTGAAAAAAAGGGCAATCCTGATTTTATAACCAAATTTTTCATACATGAATTTATAAATATTCTGGAAAAAGGGTAAACTTCGATTTTTAACAAACCCAAATATGCTTCCTAATATATAGTATTTCGCATAGATAAATATATAAATACATATTGTTGTACATCTAATATTTTACTTACATATATTTTTATATTATCATACTTTAAATTATAAAGATCAGAAAAGACTTTCAGAAATTATTTCAAAATTTCGACTTTCATATATTACACTCAATCACACAATTTAAGTTATATGATTTTATAACTCAAAATTTAAAAAAGGGAGTTATGACTCACTTAGTGGGTCATAAGTCCCTAAAGGAACTAATAATTTAATAAAGGGACTTATGACCCACTTGTAAAGGGACTTATGTCCCACCTAAAAATTTTTAAGTGGGTCATAAGTCCCTTAGGGACTTATGACCCACTAAGTGAGTCATAAGTCCCTAAGGGATTTATGACCCTGGGAGTACTGACCCTGCACCGTCCCACATATCTCCTAAACGGTTTAAGGCAGGGTCTTCAAATTTTGGGAGAAGTTAGATCCTAAGTAGTAGAAATCGTTTAACAAAATTTTTTTGTCAAGCCCCCTGTTTAGGAGCCATAAGGGCTAAAAAATTTTAATTTTGCTATTTTTAAGCACCTGTAACTTGAATACCTGTCCAATTTTTTTTTTATTAATATACAAAATTTAAAGGTCCAACTTTATATTATAACGTATGTTAAAGGATTTTTTTAAATTTAAAAGCGGTTCCTTTAATTGAAGAAAGTGTCCCTCAGTTTTACCCAGGGACGGGAGTGAGTTAGATGAAGTTAGAACCTTGAGACATTTGGCAACCTTCTTCATTGAAGGGCTATAACAACTTAAAAATAAAAAATTTACTGTTAGCAGTAAATTTTATAAGTAAACAGTAACTATTTCCAAGTAAACATTTCCAAAGTTAAACTCAGTATTTAATACAATATAATTTTGAAAATGTGCTTTTTTAAAAACCCTTGGTTTTTTTTCATACCTTGTTTTTTATAATTTCAAAGAAATGCTTTAAGGTCTTCAGAACTGTGTGGATGGTCCCCAACTTACTACTCCAACTGGTCCTAAATTTCCAGGACTCTAAGGACATAGGAAGAGGCACACTGATACCACATTTTAAGGTTTTATCTTCATTGGTTTCGGAATTTTGCTTGTTTGGCCTAAATTCAATCTAAAATTTCTACGATTCGAACCCATGATCCGAACTCGTTTGTACGAAGTCCCCGGCATAGTCTCATTACTAGTAACGTACATCACAAAATTTATGATTGTAACGCCATCAGTTGTTGAGTTATCCTTATATTTTTTATAAGTTCTTTGGCCTTTAGAACAATTAAAAGATCCAGAATCCGAACCCATGTGCCGATTTCACCCATATGCAATCCCCACCGCACTTTAAGTACTGGTAACCTACAGTTAAAAACCCATCACGTAGGTTATAATTACAGATTATGTAGAAAAAAGAATTTGGGTTTTTGGGCATTTCTTTTTATACCCTACTACTCTACACCTATAGAATAGGTATAGGGTATATTAACTTTGGTATGGTGTTTGTAACCACCTAAAGGCGAAATCGCCCCAAGGGTTCGGATTCTGGACCTTTTAATCAGTCTAAGGGCTAACGAACATATAAAAAAAATTACGATAACTCAACAACTAATGACGCTATCTTCATAAAATTTGTGGTGTAGAGTACTGGTAATGAAACTACGGCGGGGATTGCGTTCGGTATGTAATGTACAACGGGTTCGGAACTTAAAACTTTTTAATCGAATTTAGGCCAAACAAGCATAATTCCGAAACCAATGAAGATAGAACCTCCAAGCTTGATATCAGGGTTCATCAAATTTGTTATAAAGGTGTCCATTCCTATTTCTTTAGTGCCCTTGATTTTTGGAGTAGTGGGTCGGGGACCAGCCACATATTTCCGAAGACCTTAAAGCATATCTATAAAATTCATAAAGATAGCAACTTGAAACAAATGTAGAAGCTTCAAATTTGGCACAAGGTTGTTCTTTACTGTTTCTTGTATGTCACCCCAATTTGGGATCTATTGGAGTGGTGGGTTAGTAACCCTCTTAGATCTCCGAAGGTTTAAAAGCTTATAATCGAAATTACTAAAAATAGTAACTTAAAATTAATATAGAACGTTCCACTTGTGCACAAGGGTTAACTAGTATTTAAAGTACAGCGCGCACTGCATATAGACGAAATCGGACCAAGAGCTCGGATTCTGGACCTTTTAATCGTTTCTAAGAGCTAACGAACATATATAATAAATCACGATAACTCAACAACTAATGACGCTATCTTTATAAATTTTGTGGTGTAGAGTACTGGTAATAAAACTACGGTGGTGATTGCGTACGGAAGGAAAATAGGAAAGAACTTAGAACTTTTTGCGCGAATTTAGGCCAAACAAGCATAATTCCAAAACCAATGAAGATAGAACCTCCAAATTTTGTGTCAGGGTGTATCTTTCTATTTCCTAAGTGTCCTTGAAATTTGGGACCAATCGGAGTAGTGGGTTGAGGAACAGACACACAGTTCCGAAGACCTTAAAGCATATTTTCGAAAATAAAAGATATAGTAACTTCAAAAAAATATAGAATCTTCAAATTTGGCACATGGGTGCTCTTTACTATTTCCTGTGTGGTTCCTCTAATTTTGGATCAATCAGAGTGGTGGTTCAGTACCCCTCTTAGACTCCCCAAGGTTTAAAAGCTTATCATCCAAATTAATAAAAATAGAAACTTAAAATTAAGATAGAACATTCCAATTGTGTATAAGGGTTAACTAGTATTGAAAGTATGACGGGGACTGCATATGGGCAAAATCGTACCATGCTTTCGGGTTCTGGAACCTTTGAAAAGTTCAAGGGCTAAAGAAGATTTATCTTAAAAACAGCATAAATCAAAAAATAATGCCGCTAGTTTGATAAAATTTAAACTCTAGGTTAATAGTAATGAAAGTACCATGGGAATTGGTTCTGGTCGAGTTCGAATTCTAGAAGCTTTTGATCGATCTAAAGCCAAACGAGCATAATTACAAAGCCAAAGAATATATTTCCTGTTTCCTATGTGTCCCCAAAATTTAGACTTAATTGTAGTCGTGGTTCAGGTGTCTCCTAAGAAATCCCGAAACTAAAAAACTTAACTTCAAAATTCATGAAGATAGAAATTATTTATTATTATTTTATTAATTCATTTCTCTAAAAGAGCACTAGGCTCGTACAGAGTATATTAAAACATATATATATAAATTAACGCTAAAGTGTAATAGATGCAATAAGAAATTCAAGAAAATTAACAATATATACAAAGTATAAAACGTGTAAATCAAATTAAATAATATTTACAAATTGTAATTCAAATTAAATACGATGAATTTAGGTTTTTTGAATGTTTACTTATTAAAGTTTAAAAAATTAAAATAAAGAAAGGATTCTGAAAATGAATTTAATTATTATACTGATCTAAGAGTAGTTTCTTTAAAGTGATTTTAAATTTTTGAGCTGTTGAAACTTTGACTTCTGGCGGTAGATCGTTGTACAATTTGATACCTATGTTGATATTTTGTTCAATTCCATATAGTCCTATACCTTGTGTTGGACGAAGGTGATGCGCTGATCGAGTAAATGTTAAATTTGATACACGAGGGTTCTTTCCTATTTCCGTTTTTATTTAAGACTTATATTTATATTTTTAAAAGGCTAAGAATTTTACCATAAAACATATTTTGTACAATATTTAAGACTTTTATATTTTTAAAAGGCTAAGAATTTTACCATAAAACATATTCCATATTTTTAATTTTTATTATATCATATATTTTATTGAATTATTACCATAGATGATATATAATTAAAACATTGTGTACGATTCTTAAGCTATATTCAAAGGTACTTGCTGCATTTATGTAAAATTTATTTTTATATTTAAATGAATTCTATAAAAAGTTTGAATTATTAAGTATATTATGCTTTGATTAGCTTTTATCACAAAATTTAATAATTCAAATTTTTTCACTTTTGTAATTGATTTAATAATATATTTTCATTTATTTCAAGTTTTTTTGTTTTTTAATATTTTTGAAAAGATAAATTTGTAAGAATTTGTAATATTTTTGAATAAATAAAGTAATTAGAAAATGTTTTTAGTATTATAAAGTTATTTTGGTTAGCTATGTCTTACGATTAAACTAATAACCGCTTTTATGGTTAAAAATGACTTATGGACATCTAATTATATTTGAACCAAATAAGTGTAGGGTATTTCTAAGTCGGTTGCACCGACTGACTTTAGCTTCATAAGTTAGGCATTTAATAGTACAACTTCTTAGCTATAACTAATGAAGAGATACACTATTAAGTTTTGATATACAAGTGATTTGATACCGTTTACCCAGACTCAAGTACCAGCTGCGCCAACTTTATAACTGAATTTTGTATTTAATAAAAAAAACACTTTCTTTAATTTTTACAGTTATTTTATTTGAAATTCCATTTAACTTCTTATGTTAGGGCTTCGATAGCCAGTCTGGAACTTTACAATGATTCTCAGCTTATATTTATACTAAGATTTAATGAACTAACTTTGCATAAGTCAGCTTTAATTAATATGATTCTTTATAATTAACATGAATTCTCAATATTTATAATAATTATTCTTAATAATTGATTACATAATATTATTGGTTTTAATATAGGCTCGTTAAATCATGCTTTATCTTGAAAATGTCGCTTATTTAATATATATTAGTAATTTACTTGTGGATGTAATGTAACTTTAATTTATAGCGGAAATCATTAAGACATAATTATAAATGTTATTATTTCCGAGAATCGTTTATTAAATAGAATTCTTGGAAAGTATGCCAAAAGTGCAATAAAAGGGTTATTTAAGTTCAAGGTTTTTGTATAATAGATATAATACTTAGACCCTCTTGTTTTTTTTTATAGAATAATATCTTAAGGGCTCTAATGGACGTTATGGTGTTCAAAAATAATTTCGAAAATTATTACTCTATTTTAAGTTGGCACACATTTATTATAACAATTTCGTGAATATATTAAATAAATTTAATACAACTAAAAATAAACACACTAATGGTATATCATAACGCCTTAAAAGCAAATTTAATTATATATAGGTATTTTTTTATTCTATATAAATTATTTTATTTTTAGAATTTTAAGGAAGTTTGATAGAAAGGAAAAATTAACGAAAATAGATTATTTTATTATGTTATTATTGTTCTTTTTTCAAATAAAATTCTCTAAACATAATTTTTTTTAGATTATGTGTTGACAGTCATGTAAACATGTTGTATAACACATGTTAAACAAATATTTCTTAGTAAATTAATGGATGTTATATACAAATAACTATGTTATATATGTATAAATTTTTTAACATTATAACTTTATTTTTTACTTATAAGAAATTTCATTGAAAGTATTTTTCAATTTTATAAATACAAACTCCTTTACATACATTTACACATTTTAATAACTCAGCATTTTCTTGTAGTTAAACTATTTCCGTTTAAAAACTTATTTAAAAAAAATTTTATTTTACCTAGGACTATTATATATGATTATTACAAAAATCAAAATATTAAATCCATTCCAACATTTTTTGTTATTAAAACAAAATACAAATATTTATCCCTTACAAGTACTATTGAACCAAACCATGACAATTCTTAGTTTCATACAGTAAACGTATAAAAGTATTGCGAAAAAAATAAAGAAAGGATTGGGGAACTTAATAATTTTACAAAAAAAAAAGGAAAAGTGCAAGAATCATAAACAAAAAAAGTTTTTGTTAATTTTTTTAATAAGAAAAAAATTAGTATAAGAAAAAAATATCAAGAGTTTTGTGTTAAGTCTACTGAAACTTTTAATATTCTATACACAATAAATTTTCAATCAAATACGGATGGAATATTGGATATATTATTTTTTTAATTTTCGTTGAAAATAGGTTTTTTATACCCTACACCTATGAAATAGAAAAAGGGTATATTAACTTTGGTATGGTGTTTGTAACCACCTAAAGGAAGGATTAATTTTTTTAATATTTAAAAAAAAAGCTTAAAATTAAGATAGAACGTTTCAATTGTGTACAAGGGTTCACTAGTATTGAAAGAACGGCGCGGACTGCATATAGGCGAAGTCCGAACATGGGTAGGAACTTTTTCATAGAATTTAGGCCAAACGAGCATGATTCCGATTTCAAAGAAGTTAGATCCTCCAAATTTGGTAGCAGGGTGTCCCTTTCTATTCCCTTAGTGTCCTCGAAAATTGGAACCAATTGAAATAGTGGGTGGGGGACCATCCACATAGTTTCGAAGACCTTAAAGCATATTTTCGAAAATAAAAGATATAGTAACTTCAAAAAAATATAGAATCTTCAAATTTGGTACAAGGCTTTTCTTTACTATTTCCTACGTGTTCCCTAAATGTGATTAATTGGAGTGGTGGTTCAGGTAACTCTCTTAGACCTCTAAATGTTGAAAGGCTTATCATCGAAATTAATAAAAATAGTAATTTAAAAATAATATAGAATGTTCCAACTGTGTACAAGTGTTAACAAGAATTGAAAGTATGATAGAGACAGCATGTGGGCGAAATCGTACCATGGTTTCGGGTTGTGGAACCTTTGAAAAGTTCAATAGCAACTAACCTATATCTTAAAAACACCAAAGCTCAGAAACTAATTACGATATTTTGATGAAATTTATATTCTAGGTTACTAGTAAGGAAAGTACCATGGAACTGGTTCCTGTCGGGTTCAGATTATAGAAGGTTTTGATCGAATTAAAATCAAACTAGTATAATTTCGAAACCAAAGAAGATAGAACACTATATTTGGGGCAAATCGTACCATTCTTCTTATTTGTTTTGTGTACGGGAAATTTTGGATGAATTGGAATAGCGGTTTGCGTACCACCCCCACTACTCCCAAGACCTTAAAGCATAATATATTCGAAATTAATAAAGATAAAAAAATCAAATTTGATACACTATTTCCTATTTCCGTTCTTATTTAACACTTTTATATTTTTAAAAGGCTAAGAGGCTAAAGGCTTACTATTAAACATATTATGTATTATATTTTATAAATTAAAATTAAGTATTTTTTTAATAAACGACGAAACTTTTTTTGTTTTTAATTTTTATTATATCATATCTATATTTTATTGAATTATTACCATAGGTAATATATAATTAAGAAATTGTGTACGATACTTAACCTTTCGTGTGCACACTTATTTTTTACAACGTTGTGTGCACACATGTTTCATTTTTGTCCTAGCGGTTAGTAATTAATAAAAGTATATATAAAACAATTTTTGTAACTTTTTTTTAATAAACATTAAAAATTGTAAAAAATATAAAAAACTGTAAAAACTGTAAAAAATAGTTACATATAAAGAAGAAACATTTATTTTTTATAAATTAACTGGCACAGAATTTTATTTCATTCGATTTACAAGAAAACTTTCTATACTAAAAAAAATTAACCGATATTTTCATAGTGATAAAAAAAAACAGCCCAATTCATATTTTTTTTTGCTCTCCAAAAACAAAATAATAATAAAAAAAATAAAAAACTTTAAAATTATTACAGCCTTAGCTTAGCTACGATCTTGAATTATATCACTTTTCTCCCCAGCAGTATACAAAAGTTTTAATCATATGTTCACCACAAACTGCTCATAGAATCGTCGTCATGATCACATAAATTGCGAAGAATTTTCTCAATATCGTTTTCTTGTAAATACTCGGCCATTTTACTATACAATCAGGGAATCTATACAAACAACAAACAATAAAAAATACACAAAATTACCTACAAATCGGTTTCTAATACTTTCTTTTAGTCTACCGGTTGGAAATATTGCCGAATACTAAACAAAAAAAAACTTACATAAAAAACAAAAAACAAACATTGAATGCACACATGTTTCACTTTTGGAACAATCAAAAATATAAATACTTACAAATCGCTTTCTAATGATTTTTTTCTCAGTTCTATCGATCACTTAAATATGTTGCAGAATACTAAAGTACGAATTTACAAATGCATGCTGTAAAATTTTTAGAAATGTTGCATAGCCTACTGCGATATTTAAATATTGTAGGACAAAAATGTTAAAATTAATTATATTAACAGTTATAAATCTATCATTGTATTTTAGAAATACATATATTGCATATTTTGATTATTAAATTTTGTGATAAAAAGCTAATGAAAGCATTAATGGTTTTAATTAACATTAAAAACCATCGAATTATAATATAAACTTTTAAATAAAATATAAATGTTTTGTTGAATGTGTTTTATTTTAGAAAATAAAATATCATAAATTATCGTAAGCAGGCCAAAAAATATTTTATTAATTTTTAATAAAAACGAGGAAGATTAAGTTGCCCTTGTCAACTTTTAGATACCCGTGTGTGTATTAAATAAATAAGAAATTCTTATATTGCAATTGAACTGTTTGACAGAAAGTTCAAAATATTTGTTTTTTTATATTTAATTACAAAAAAAATTAATAAAAAAACAATAAATTAAAAAAAAAGATGAATTTAAAAAAAAACGAGGAAGAGTGTAGTAGAGTAGACTGTGTCAACTCTGGGATACCCGTATGACCGTAACATATACATTATATCATCCGGTTAATTACTTTTGGCAAAATTTCAAACATTCAGCTTTATTAGGTGTAGAGTAATGCTCATATAAAAGAAGGAGTTGTATGGCAGCTACTCGAACCCTTTGCAGTAGACCAACCAAATTTTGCAGTAACTTTGGCCATTACACTAAACTATTTTTGGCAAAATTTCAGACACCCAGCTTCATTTGGTGTAGTGTAATCCTCATATAAAAGAAGGAGTTGTATGGCAGCTACTCGAACCCTCAGCAGTAGACCAATTAAATTTTGCAGTAACTTTGGCCATTACACTAAACTATTTTTTGCAAAATTTCAGACACCCAGCTTCATCAGGTGTAGTGTAAAGCTCATATAAAAGAAGGAGTTGTATGGCAGCTACTCGAACCCTCTGCAGTAGACCAACCAAATTTTGCAGTAACTTTGGCCATTATACTAAACTACTTTTGGCAAAATTTCAGACACGCAGCTTCCATAGGTATAGAGTAATGCTCATATAAAATTAGAAGTTGTATGGCAGGTACTCGAACCCGTGGACCAAAATGGCTGAATTTAAAACTCGATTCCGTTTTTTGCATAAAAACGAATTTGTGAAAATTTCATAGTCCTAGCTCCTTTACTTTTTGAGTTATCGTGATGACGGACGGACGGACGGACTGACGGACGGACGGACGGACACACGGACGGACGGACGGACATACATAGCTAAATCGATTTATTTTTCGATTCTGATCCGATCTATACACTTGAGTCTATATCTACCCCCCCTCCTTCTCTGCGTCACAAACGTAATGGCAAATTTATTATACCCTTGGACTATATAGTCATACGGGTATAAATATGCTCTCAACGAGATTCGAACCGACACTTTTCAATTAAAATGTCGAAGTCTTAACCACTAAGCCATCGACTTTATATTCATCTCAATTTTTTTTTTAAGTTATTATAGTTGCGATGGTATCAATTGTTTGTTTTGAATAACTGTTTTGAATTTTTTTAAAAATGCATTAAAAAAAATAAATAATTTATAAATGAGAATTTTAAGATGAATTTAAAAAAAAAAAAAATTTTGCCCCAGCCAGGAATCGAACCGAAACGTTTTGACTACTAGTCCCACGTCCTATCCACTATACCATAGAACAATTAATAATTTGTCTACAAAACGAGTTTTTATTTATCTCATTATTTTTTTTTAAATAATTGTAGTTGCTATGGTATCAATTGTTTGTTTTAAATAACAGTTTTAAATAATGGTAGTTGCTATGGTATCAATTGTTTGTTTTAAATAACAGTTTTGCATTTTTTTATAGAAATATTAAAAAAAAATTTATAATTTTTAATATAAATGAGAGTCTTTTGTCAAATTTTCTATAAAATAAAATTTTTTCAAACATAAAATAAATACATATAATTTATTAAAAAAAAAATAGATAAAAAAAAATGAATTTTTCATAAATACATATATTTTATTAAAAAAAAAATAGATAAAAAAAAATGAATTTAAAAAAAAAAAAAAATTTTCCTTAGCCTGAATTCGAACCGAGACATTTTTGCTACAAGTAACATGTGCTAACCACTACACCATGAATCGATTAATAATTGAACAACAATTTGTTTGTTTTTATATTTGGTTTCTATTTCGTTATTAATTTAGAAAATACTCATAAAATATCGAAAAATTTGTATGGCAGCTACCCGAAGCCTTTCTCCGATTTTAACCAAAAACAATACAAATACAAATTGTCTAAAAATTACTTTGTGAAAGTTTCAGAACTCTAGCTCTTATAGTTTTTGAGTTATCGTGCTGACGGACGGACGGACGGACGGACACACATAGCTAGATCGATTCACTTTTCGATGCTGATTCGATACGTACCCTTGACACTATATCTAGCTCTTATATTTCGATGCGTTACAAACGGAGGAGTAATTTTAATATACCCGATGTTCATATATGTCATATATGCACGGGTATAAAAAAAAAAAAACAAAAAAACATTTTTTATGAACTTAAATTTATTTATTAGTTTATGAAAAAATTGATTTCAGTTTTAAAAATCACAGAAGATTTTCTGGGAATTTTAAATAAATTTAATCATTTTCATATTAAAAACTAAGACTATACTTCACATGAACAGTTTTGTAGTAAGTCTTCATTAGTTAAAAACTGAAATAATGGCGAAGGCCAAATGTACGCTTTGTTGCGTTCCTTGCTTTTTGCTTTGGAAAGTAAATAAAGCAAACAATGTTTCAAAGCAATTTCAAAGCTTCCCTCATCTCATCCCGGAAATAAAGCCAAATGAACTGCACCATAGTAATCAAAGCAAATATATTTTTTTTACTTAATTAGGTAGGTATAATAAAAAAAATCAAAAAATTAATTTGCATTTGATAATGCAAAACTCAATTCATAATTCAATTTTATGTACATAGAAATGGGTACATAATTAAACATGTTGAGTAAGTAGGTACATTGTAGAATGTTGGCAACATACAAGTTTTTCGATTTGAATCTAAACAAAGGTTATGAAACAATATACAGAGCTTAGCAATATTTTAAAAATATGTCTACATAAAGTTAATAGATGGAGAAATAGATCATTATTGAAACAAAATAAACCTATTTCAAAATCTTTTAACAAACAAATTTATCGAATTTAAATTTAAAAATTTAAAATTTAAACAAGTACGTAATTGAATAAAAAAAAAATTAATTGAAATTAAAAAAAAAATTCACCAAAAAGGGATTTGAACTAGCGACCCCGAAATTTTATCAAATTTAAAACATACAGAAGGTAGACTACATAACTTATTATTCATCTTCAAATTTTTAAGAAACAACAAGAAGTTATATAAGTCTTTATTTTTTTGTGCATCAATTACTAGAATCGAAATATAATCTAGGTATTACAAAATGTAACAGTTTCGACTTTATTTAAGAAAATAGTAATGATATACAATATATGTACATGTATATAATGAAATTAGAAATAATTCTTATTAGAAAAAGTTTTTCTTTCAATTGACATTCCGTCATTCTGTGACGGGCCAACAGCTAGTTTAAAAATAAGTAAATTAGAAGAATAAATTTAAAAATTATTTAAAATTGAAATAATTAATCAAGGGTACTAAATCATTCAACAGTAAATGCACTTCAGCTAAAAATCTTGAAAAGAAGAAATTGCTGCATGTGTAAAATAAAAGAAGGAATTGCTGCATGTGTTTATTGAATTGGATAAAAGTTTTAAATATGTAATTTTGTAATTGCATTTTACGAATCCATTTATCTCAAGTTTTTTATGTTGTTTAATATTTTTAAATACATAAATTAGTAAGAGTTTTTAATATTTTTGAATTGATAAAATAATTTGAAAATGTTTTTAATATTATAAAGTTAATTTCTTTAGCTATGTATCACAATGATTATAGAAAATAACTAAATTTTTATCGTATACCTAGCCCTCATTACTGTTTTAAACTTAAGATATTGACATCATTTATCTTTACATAAATTATGTATATTTATATAAACCAAAATCTGTAAGAATTTGAAAATTAATTTAATATAATACTTTATAATAAATTATTTTTTTTCTGAAATTTATTTCTTAAAATACCGCAATCAAATATTAAGTAGAAAAGTTTCAAAAATACCTCAGAAATCCAAAAATTGCTCCATATATTTTTATATCATAATATTTAATCGGCTTATTTTTTCCCATACAAATATAAACATCCTCTTTCTGGGTAAACTATAAGACCAATTTTAATGAAACAACAACCAAAAGAAAGGTTTTTTTGTTTTCATAGGACAATGATATTTTTTTTTTAAAAATATTGCATTTTTTCAGGTGAAAACCCGTCTTTAATTTAACGTAAATTTGAATTTAACGGTCACCCGGTAAAAAGTTGAGGCTTATGACTATAATACTAAATAAATTTTTTTAAATTTTTTTTGTTTTGTTTTTGTTTTTTCTTTATCTTAAAAAGTGAAAAAAATGAGTTCTGTTCGAAATGAAAGCAATACATTTGGTTTATACAGTAGTTTTCATTTATAACGAGCTCGGTTCAATTTTAATTATAATAAACTTTACACTTTTTGCCAAAGATTAAATTTTACCTAAAAATGGAAGTTTTTTATTACATTGTTATTTCTTTTATTCAAAATTATTATATCTAATATGTTGCTTGGCGATTAATTAAGTGTTTTTTATTTAGTTTTGAATATAATAAAAATCATAATAACGCATCAAAAATACAAAAAAAAATTTTAATAGAAGAAAAAGCACTATACATAGGCTTGAGGCTGACACATCAAATAAAATTTTAGTAAATGAGTTCGAAGTGTCCATTCTAGAATCAGCACTTTCTACAATGTTCAAGTCTTATACTAATTTTTCAAAATTCACAGCATTCTTTTAAAACGACATTCGTTTATTACGACGAATATTTTCCGTCGCGTCATGGTCGTTATAACCGAAAAGTACTGTATTTAGTTTTTGTTTGCAATTTATTATAATACAGTAGGTACTAAAAAAAAATTTTTTTGTAAATCGTAAATTGTTGTTGCTTTTTGTTAAGTTTTTTGTAAAATTAAAAACCGACTTCTGAAATATGCAGAGACTTAAAACAAAAAATAATATTTCTTAAGAAAAATGATTTGTTTCTTATGGATCAGCCAAATTCAGTTTCTGTCAAAAAATTTTGAAATAATTAGTTATGTAAAAAAATTTACATGAAAGCATTCGCGACGTACTGTACCTCAGAGTTTTAAAATTTAAAAATTGACAAAGTGTAAAACAATACATATTGTAATTGTTTTTATACCCGTGCATATATATATGAACATCGGGTATATTAAAATTACTCCTCCGTTTGTAACGCATCGAAATATAAGAGCTAGATATAGTGTCAAGGGTACGTATCGAATCAGCATCGAAAAGTGAATCGATCTAGCTATGTGTGTCCGTCCGTCCGTCCGTCCGTCCGTCCGTCCGTCAGCACGATAAATCAAAAACTATAAGAGCTAGAGTTCTGAAACTTTCACAAAGTAATTTTTAGACAATTTGTAGGTTCCCTATTGTTTTTGGTTAAAATCGGAGAAAGGCTTCGGGTAGCTGCCATACAAATTTTTCGATATTTTATGAGTATTTTCTAAATTAATAACGAAATAGAAACCAAATATAAAAACAAACTAATTGTTGTTAAATTGTTAATCGATTCATGGTGTAGTGGTTAGGACATGTTACTTGTAGCAAAAATGTCTCGGTTCGAATTCAGGCTAAGGAAAATTTTTTTTTTTTTAAATTCATTTTTTTTTATCTATTTTTTTTTTAATAAAATATATGTATTTATTTTATGTTTGAAAAAATTTAATTTTATAGAAAATTTGACTCTCATTTATATTACAAATTATTAATTTTTTTTAATATTTCTATAAAAAAATTCAAAACTGTTATTTAAAACAAACAATTGATACCCTAGCAACTACGATTATTTAAAACTGTTATTTAAAACAAACAATTGATACCATGGCAACTACAATTATTTAAAAAAAAATAATGAGATAAATAAAAACTCGTTTTGTAGACAAATTATTAATTGTTCTAATCTATGGTATAGTGGATAGGACATGGGACTACTGGTCGAAACGTTTCGGTTCGATTCCTGGCTGGGGCAAAATTTTTTTTCTTTTTAAATTCATCTTAAAATTCTCATTTATAAATTATTTATTTTTTTTAATACATTTTTAAAAAAATTCAAAACAGTTATTCAAAACAAACAATTGATACCATCGCAACTATAATAATTTAAAAAAAATTTGGGACGAAGAAAAAATTGTCGATGGCTTAGTGGTTAAGACGTCGACATTTTAATTTAAAAGTGTGGGTTCGAATCTCGTTGAGAGCATATTTTTTTTTAAATTCATCTTTTTTTTTAATTCATTTTTTTTTTATTAATTTTTTTTGTAATTAAATATAAAAAAACAAATATTTTGAATTTTCTGTCAAACAGTTCAATTGCAATATAAGAATTTCTTATTTATTTAATACACGCACGGGTATCTAAAAGTTGACAAGGGCAACTATAATCTTCCTCGTTTCTTATGCTGCTGCGATTAAATTTTAAAAATAAAATATTTTAAAATAACTTTTTTTTTTAAATAATTTATTTTAAAACATACAAATATTCAAATAAATTGAAAATACCTACAGTACAATATGTTTGCAAAACTAAAAAAATTATCTTTCTCAAAAACAGTTATTTGTTCCTTAGGTTTTAACCTAAATAAAAGCGTACACCGTATAATTTCTGTCAAAAAATTGAGAAATAAATAGGATTATAAATTTACATTAGAGCAGCGAAAATAAGCGTAACGCAATGTACTGTATTTCGGATTTTAAAATTTACAAATATTGACAAAATGTATAAAAATATTATTATTGGTTTTTCTTATATTTCTAATATTATGTTTTAAAAAATAATATTTTTTTACAATAATTTTTATCAAAATCAAAAATACAAAACAAAATTTCAATAGAAGAAAAAGCACTATACATAGGCTTGAGGCTGACACATCAAATAAAATTTTAGTAAATGAGTTCGAAGTGTCCATTCTAGAATCAGCACTTTCTACAATGTTCAAGTCTTATACTAATTTTTCAAAATTCACAGCATTCTTTTAAAACGACATTCGTTTATTACGACGAATATTTTCCGTCGCATCATTGTCGTTTTAACCGAAAAGTACTGCATTTAGTTTTTGTTTGCAATTAATTATAATACAGTAGGTACTAAAAAAAAAATTTTTTGTAAATCGTAAATTGTTGTTGCTTTTTGTTAAGTTTTTTGTAAAATTAAAAACCGACTTCTGAAATATGCAGAGACTTAAAAAAAAAAATAATATTTCTTAAGAAAAATGATTTGTTTCTTATGGATCAGCCAAAATCAGCATGTACGGTATTCAGTTTCTCTCAAAAAATTTTGAAATAATTAGTTATCTAAAAAAATTTACATGAAAGCATACGCGAAGTACTGTACCTCAGAGTTTTAAAATTTAAAAATTGACAAAGTGTAAAAAAATACACATTGTAATTGTTTTTTCTTATGCTGCTGCGATTAAATTTTAAAAATAAAATATTTTAAAATAACATTTTTTTTTAAATAATTTATTTTAAAACATACAAATATTCAAATAAATTGAAAATCGCTACAGTACAATATGTTTGAAAAACTAAAAAAATTATCTTTCTCAAAAACAGTTATTTGTTCCTTAGGTTTTAACCTAAATAAAAGCGTACACCATATAATTTCTGTCAAAAAATTGAGATATAAATAGGAACATAAATTTACATTAGAGCAGCAAAAATAAGCGTAACGCAATATACTGTATTTCGGATTTTTAAAATTTACAAATATTGACAAAATGTATAAAAATATTATTATTGGTTTTTCTTATATTTCTAATATTATGTTTTAAAAAATAATATTTTTTTACAATAATTTTTATTAAAAAATATCTTTTATTCAAAATACCTATAATATGAAATTAAAAATATTTTTTGTAGGTACTAAATTAAAACATTCAAATAAATATTTTTGATAAATTAAATATTGTACGCGCACTTCACACTTTCAACATCGAACAATGTTTTTTTATAATAAAACAAATATTTTTAGTTTTACTTTGACAAAACGAACGAATTTTATATATCAAAAAGTGTACATGGAAGGGGGTAAGTGCTTATTGGAAATTATTCTGCCGGAAATTATTTATCTACTCTGTCATATACTCTTTTACAAGAGCTGAAGTAGCAGGCAATAGTTGAGAGTAGAAAAGAGTTTACTCCTCATAAAGGAATAAAAGCAATAATATTTATTGGTTTTAAGAAACTTATGAGTCATGGCTCATGACCATGTATAGAAATATATTTTTGCCAATAAAAAACTTAGGAAATATGAAATAAATAAACTAGACAAAAAGGTATAAAGTAAACTAAGGAATTCAGAATCATTTTTCGCATGTTTTCAGAACTTTAGATAGGCATACATTTGTAGTAAAAATTTACCTATGTAGCTGTTAAATTTAAAAATGAAAAAAGGCTAGGAAAAATTTATTCTGTGATTTATTGAAAAACTTTTTTTTTTGCTATAAATCTTAAGATTGAGATTTAAAAAAAGACTTCGGTCAACTTGACTTTATTATTTGTACTTCTGGCAGCTTCGATATAATATAATACGAAATACTAAACTTATAAATTATGATTTGTTAAATTTTGTTGCACATATTTTGTATTCATAGAGTTTTTTAATTAGGATACAGAATACGTACAACATAGTTCATATCGTACTAAAATGTTTAGAAAAAAGTACAGTTTGCTATATGAAGGACAGCATTAACTCGAATTTTGGGTTTAGAATTATGTATTTATTAGAATAATATTTATATGTATTTAGAATTTTAATTTAATTTAACTGTACCAATTTATCCTCTCTTTAAAGCGGCTTAAGCTATAGAAATAAAACTCAAAAATCGGTACTTAACAACGTTTTAATAATTAAAAAAAATTATAAATTATATATTTTTTTAAGCAAATTTCAAGCGCAAGAATTGTTGACAACACTGTTGGCATAACTTTTATTATGTATAGTCTAATATAATTTACACAAAACGAATTTTATATGTTAACTTAAAAGCAAAAATAGCTCGAATTTCGAGCACAGGGCGATACTAGTATTATATAAAATTACATTATTTTGTTTTATATATTCCATATATTGTTAATACTTGTAGAGTATGAAATCCATTTTAAAAGTTTTAACACAAATAATTTACGTATACATAATAATTAAATGGTTTTAAGTTTTGAGAATATATTATACTCTGTTCCAGTTTAATACAAAATTTTTTTCAATTAACATATCGAACAGACAACAAATGCACTGATAAAACAACGATTTAATAAAAAAATTAATGATCTAAAAGTATATTTAAATCTAATTTATAACATATTTTTTTTTTGTTACAAGAATAAAGAGTAATCGTTTTCACTATGTTATGCAATGCAAGTTATTAGCTTATTTTTTGTTTTATTTAAATGTATTGTTTTTCATTCTTCTTGTATATTGAAAGAAACTTATTATGTTTTAATAATGATTATAGAAAATAACTAAAGTTCAGGTAGACCTAATACATACCAATTACAAGAATGCAATATACACTTTTCATCATACAATTGAATTTATTATGACTTCAATTATACTACGTGAATAGCGTTTGAATAAAATATATATTTCTCTTTTGTTTTATTTCACTGCTATTATTGATGTGTATATTTCTTATTAATATCATGCGACTATAAATTTATCACTTTATTTTATTATGATTTTTTTTTCAAAAGTAACAGTTTATCATTATACAATGTAAAAGCACATTTTTTTATAAAAGAAAAATAAATAAACGAATTGCGGTTTCCATCATTGCGAAAATAGCATAACAGTTAATAAGATAGGTCGCAGTACTATTTCTTTTTTATGACAAGAACTTTTCTTCTACACTAAATTGTATTGTATTTTATATTATTATCCTTGGAACTAATTTAATAATACAAAAATAAATAAAATTGTTGTACTCTTAGAATTTCTATATCCTATAATAAGATAATCTGCAAAAAAAAACTAGAAAAATTTTACTAAGTTTTGAAATATTATTAAAATTAATCAATTAAATATACATCTAAAAAGTTCGCTTTATTGCAACATTTTGTTCTTACAAAAAATACTATTTTGTAACAGTTTTGATATTTAGATGAGATTAAAATATTATTCTTTCACATTTTCTTTTTAATGCAGGCGCATTTTTCAAATATTAAATATTAGGATTGAAATTAAATTTAATCATATAGTAAACTCGTGAAGATATTTTTGTAAAAATGATATTAAAATGATAATTTTTTTGTAGCCGTTTTTGAAAGTTTAATATTTTTTACTAAAAAGTTTCTACATGTTATAAGGCGGAGTCCTATCTCATGTTTAAATTGGTTGTAGAATTCATTTGAATTCATTTATCCAATAGCCGTCGTCACTATTTAAATCCAGCCATTTTGGTCCACGGGTTCGACCACCTGCCATACAACTTCTTTTTGCATATGAACATTACTCTGTACTTATTAAAGCGGGGTCTCTGAAATTTTGCCAAAAATAGTTTAGTGTAAGTATAGTTTAGCCAAAGTGACTGCAAAATTTGGTTGGTCTACTGCTGAGGGTTCGAGTAGCTGCCATACAACTCCTTCTTTTATATGAGCAATACACAGCACCTAATAAAGCTGTAAGTTTGAAATTTTGCCAAAAGTAATTAACCGGATGATATAATGTTTTTATTACGGTCATACGGGTATCCCAAAGTTGACACAGTCTACTAAAACAAAAATAAAATTAGAGCTTGATTATTTGGAGAGAATCAAAAGCATGTTTTCTTTTATTAAATAACCCTTTATATGTATATACAAGTGTTGTACCTATATAGATATTGGACTAATTATATTATATTTATGACAAAAACGACATAATTTATATCAAAATAAGTATGACATTAGATCTAAAAGGAGGGGTATCATAATGTCAAGTTCCATAATGTTAATTGACATTATGAGCTATTTAAATTACTTTTTTTTTTATTTTTTTATTTATATAATTAGTAATTTTGAAAAGCTTGTAATATCAATTTTAAAATTTGCATAATGTCAATTAACCAATTTATAATAATATGTTGATTATTAATTGAGCATGTATGTATGTAGGAATCTTATTTCTCAGCTCTCTTATTTTCTCCGTGTTTATAATCATCTGATATTATAATTCTGATATTATAATAATAATACTTATATTGATTATTAATTGAATATGTGTATGTAGGTATCTTATTTCTCAGATGTTTTATTTTCTCCGTGTTTATAATCATCTGATGTTATAATTCTGATATTATAATGGTTCTAATTTCCGTTCTTTTGGTTATTGTACTGAGTTCAAATAAAATTAAGACACGTGCGAAAAGTGATCGAAAACGTAAAAGATGGAGGAAAATAATGACAAATTACAATTTGAATTTATTCCAGGTGTTAGAATGAATTCTAAATTATTATACATAAGCAATGAACATCAAGTTTATCGACAAAAAAATAAATATGATGATAAAATTCGCTACATTTGTTATAATAATCAGTGCAAAGTAAGCGTAATTTTTTTTCATAATAACTACACGTGCTCATATGTAAATAATAATAATATTCATCATCCAATTGATAAGGATTTTATTGAAAAACTAAAAATGATAAATTTAATTAAAACTAAATGTAAGAATTTATCTTTGAAAAGAGCTGGGATTCGAGAAGTATTTGACGAGGAATGCTTACAAAATAAAAAACGTGCTAATATGGTTCAATTTGGAAAATTACGTGGAACGCTTACTCGAATTAAAAGAAGCATTTTGTCAAAGGACCCTACTAAGCCATAAAAAATAGTAAGCATGTTTGCAGATGAAAAAAATTTAAAGGAATTTGGTACATCAAGGAGCATAAACGATGCGCTATTTTATAGAGATACAATCATAACAGACAAATTTAGTTATATACCGTATTTGCTTCACTTTCTATAATAAAACTCATTTTAGACAATGTACAAATTAACAGAGAATTTTTGATGGATGCGACTTTTGCAGCTGTACCCAACTGTGGATATAAACAATTACTCATTATTTATGTTAATTATTTGGATCACGTATGTATATAAATTCTTCATAAAATATTGGAAAAAATAAAAAGACATATAAATCAAATAACATCATCAATGATATTATTATACACACATAATATCAAATGAATTATGATTATGTCGTTATCAGCATTCCACGTGGCGCGCGATGCGTTTCGAGAACGTTCGCGCGCGGTTCTCGGGCAGTCGTCCCCGCGCCCCTTACTTATCTTTCTTTTTAAGTATAATATATTGTTTCTATATTAATTAAAACTAACTTGTATTTTTAAGTGTATCCATTTATATATATTTTAATGTCAAACAAGTACAGAAACAGTCAGTCGGTGCAACCGACTTAGAAATACCCTACACCTATTTGGTTCAAATTAAAGGACATATCCATAAGTCGTTTTAACACCATAAGAGCTGTTATTAATTTGATCGTAAGACATAGCTAACCAAATTAACTTTATAATACTAAAAACATTTTCTAATTACACTATCTATTAAAAAATTTTACAAATTCTTACTAATTTATCTATTTAAAAATATTAAAACAAAAAAACTTGAAATAAATGAAAATATATTTATTCCAATTCAATTACTAAATGAAAAAATTTGAATTATTAAATTTTGTGATAAAAAGCTAATATATTTAATAATTAAAATTTTTCAAAATTGCAATTATTTTAAATAGCTTGTTTATGTACCTATTAGAAAAGCTTATAAACGCAAAATATGCAATAAATGTATTTCTAAAATACATATACAAATTTAGACCTTTTCATATAATTCATTTAAATATAAAAATAAATTTTACATAAATGCAGCAAGTACTTTTGAACATAGCTGAACCACTACAATTAAGTCAAAATTTCGGAGACACATAGGAAATAGGAAATATATTCTTTGGCTTCGAAATTAAACTCAACCAGAACCAATTCCCATGGTACTTTCATTACTAGTAACCTAGAGTTTAAATTTCATCAAAATAGCGGCATCATTTTTTGAGTTATGGTGTTTTAAGATATATGTTTGTTAGCCCTTGAGCTTTTCAAGGGTTTCAGAACTCGAAACCATGGTACGATTTCGCCCATATGCAGTCCCCGTCATACTTTCAATACATGTTAACTCTTGTACACAATTGGAACGCGTTATCCTAATTTTAAGTTACTAGTTTTATTAATTTCGATGGTAAGCTTTTACACATTGGTGGGTCTCAGAGAGGTACTGAACCACCACTCCAATTAATCCAAAATTAGAGGGACACGCAGGAAATAGTAAAGAACACACATGTGCCAAATTTGAAGCTTCTACTTTTGTTTCAAGTTATTATCTTTATTAATTTCGAAAATATGCTTTAAGGTCCTCGGAACTGAGTGGCTGGTCCCCACCCACTACTCCAGTTGGGCTCAAACTTCAAGGAGACTAAGGAAATCTAAAGCGACACTCTGATACCAAATTTGGAGGTTCTATCTTCATTGGTTACGGAATTATGCTAGTTTGGCCTAAATTCGATCAAAAAGTTCTAAGTTCCGAACCCATTGTCCAATCCTCACCGTGCGCAGTTGCCGCAGTAGTTTCATTACCAATAACCTACAGCACAAGTTTCATGAAGATAGCGTCATTAGTTGTTGAGTTATCGTGATTTTTTACATATGTTCGTTAGCCTTGTAACCGATTCAAAGGTCCAGAATCCGAACCCTTGGGCTGATTTCAGTTTTATACAGTCCGCGCTGTACTTTAAGTACTAGTTAATCCTTGTACAAAATTTAAACGTTCTATCTTAATTTTAAGTTACTATTTTTAGTAATTTCGAGTATAAGCTTTTAAAACTTGGGAGGTCTAAGAGGGGTACTGAACCACCACTCCTATTGATCCCAAATTAGGGGGGCAAGCAAGAGATAGTAAAGAACACCAAATTTGAAGCTTCTACATTTTTTCAAGTTGCTATCTTTATTAATTTTAAAGATATGCTTTAAGGTTTTCGGAAATGTATGGCTGGTCCCCGACTCCCAACTCCAATGGGGCCCGAATTTCAAAGACACTTAGGAAATAGGAAGGGACACCTTGATACCAAATTTGGAGGTTCTATCTTCATTAGTTTCGGAATTATGCTCGTTTGGCCTAAATTCGATCAAAAAGTTCTAGGTTCCGGACGCATGGTCCAATCCCAAACTTACGCAATACCCAAAGAAGTTTCATTACTAGTAACCTACAGCACAAATTTGATGAAGATAGCGTCATTAGTTGTTGAGTTATCGTGATTTTTTCATATGTTCGTTAGCCCTGGAACCGATTAAAAGGTCCAGAATCCGAACGCATGGGCCGATTTCGCCCATATGCAATCCCCGCCGTACTTTCAGTCCTAGTAACCTACAGTTAAAATTTCATCAAGATAGCTCCATTATTTTTTGAGTTATCGTGCCTACGGACGGACGGACGGACGGACAGACATGGCTATATCGAATCAGGAGGTCTCGCTGATCACAAATATATATACTTTTCCATATCTAGCTCGCTTCCTTTAGGTGGTTACAAACACCATACCAAAGTTAATATACCCTTTTACCTATTCTATAGGTGTAGGGTATAAAAAGTCACAAGAAGCGTATATCCACTTGTTTCAATTTCTTAATGCCAAAATATTTAAATTTGAAGCTATTTCCTTTACTTCTGATTATGAAAAGGGACTAAGAAATGCTTTGAATACAATTTTTGCATTAAGTAGTTTAAAAGGATGCTGGTTTCACTATTGTCAGGCTTTGCGCAGAAAATCATCTAAAATTGAAGGATTTACGAAGATGTTGAAAAATAAAGAAAATGTTCGTAGATTGTTTAGCAAATACCTATTTCTTCCATTATTAAAACCAGTTCAAATTTATGAGGGATTTAATATATTATTGACTGAACCAATTGATATTTCATCAAAACAATCTGAAATATTTAAAAAATTTACTGATTATTTTGAGAAACAGTGGATTATCAACGTAAAAACTTTTAACAAAATTATTTACTGTTTTGTGATTAATTTTTGAATAACAATTTTTTCTTATACTAACAGGAAACTCCAACGAAAATATCGTTATACAAAGAAATAACAAAGACAACGAGTGCCGTAGAATCTTTTAATGGACAGCTTAGTACTAAACCGTATAAAAAAGGAAATTTTTGTAAATTTTTAGATGTATTACTAAATGTGGATTTCAGAAAAACAATAGATTTGAAAAATTCTTTGGATGGTGTTCTTGGCGTACATAAACCTAATTCAAATTTATATTACCATAATCGGGCTAAAATAATAAATGAAATGATTGATAAGCTTGATTACAACAATTTGCATTTAACTGACTTTTTCAATATTTTAACAAACAAACAAAATTTCGCATTAAATAACAATAACGATTTCTTTTCTTTCTTAGAGGAAATCGAAACCTTAAGCGATGACAGTGATGATGATGATGATCTTCAACAATCAGAATCAGAAAACGAAAAATTAATATGTGTTATTTGTATGATAAAGTCAAGAGATATATTATTACAACCTTGTAATCATTTCAAATTATGTTCAGATTGTTTTAAAAATTTATACGAATTATCCTTAAAAAATAAATCGAAAATTTTGTGCCCATGTTGTAGACAAATTGTTGAAAATTCTTGTAAAATTTATACTTAATTACTTATTTTTTGTTTGTATTTTGTTATTTTTTCTTTTTAATTTGTAAGGAAACTGTTTTATTTAATTTGTTGACGAATGAAAAATAAAAATATTTGAAAAAAGTTGGTTTTTATTCTATGGATTAAGCTTAAAAACAGCATTTATACGTTTTTTTCAGGTTCTTAAAAACATACTCAATTATTAATCAATATATAATTATATATTAATTAATTGACATTATGAACATGTTGAAAAACTCATAATGTCAATTTTAAAATGTAGATAATGTCAATGGATTTTATGAGCTTTTCAAAATACTCATAATGTCAATTGACATTATGGGCTTTTTAAATGGCTCATAATGTCAATTGACATTATGATACCCCTCCAATCTAAAATATTATGATGCTTTTATAGTTTTTTTTATGCTTGTATATGAGGGTTTTTCTCTTAATTTGATTAAAAATGTTTCTTATTAACATGATTTCATTTTTATAATCAATTTATTAAAATTTTAATAAACCAAAACTTTTATAAATTGTTCCAACTAGGTAGACAAGTAAATTATCCAAAATGGAGAAGAAATAAAAAAAATTATTTAATATTGCTTTCTTCGCAGAAAAAAAATATATTCAAGTTTTATAAACATTATATCATCCACTTTTGGCAAAGTTTTAAACACACAAATTATTAGGCTTTCAGTTATGAACAAAAGAAAATATAAGTTGAAATGCAACTCTTCGAACCTCTTCTTCTATCGTTGGCCATTAAAGTTAACTACTACTGAAAAAATCTCATAAAATTCAGCTTTACTTTGTATAAAGTAATGATCATGTGAAATATGAAGTTCTATGGCAGCTACTCACTGCAGTAGACCAACGAAATTTTGCAGAAAAATTGGTCTTAAAACAAAGCTACTTTTGATGGAATTTCAATAGGTATAGAGTAATGCTCATGTAAAAAACGAAGTTGTCTGGCAGGTACTCGAACCCGTGGATCAAAATTACTCGATTTCAATAGCGATGACGGTTATTGCATAAAAACGAATTTGTGAAAATTTCATAATCCTAGGTTCTTTAATTTTTGAATAATCGTGGGGACGGAAGGACAGACAGACGGATAGACGGACGGACGGACATACATAGCTAAATCAATTAACTTTTCGATTCTGACCCAAATTTTTAATACCCTTTTGACCTATAGTCATACGGATATCAAAAAATGTAACTAGGAACAAAATTCATAATATATACACGTATTTTTCTGTTTATACCCGTGCATACATATATGACATCGGGTATATTAGAATTGCTCCTCCGTTTGTAACGCATCGATCTAGACGAGCTAGATATAGTGTCAAGGGTACGTATCGGCTCAGAATCGAAAAATGAGTCGATCTAGCTATGTGTGTCTGTCCGTCCGTCCGTCCGTCTGTGTGTCAGCATGATAACTCAAAAACTAAAAGAGCTACAGTTTTGAAATTTTCACAAAATATTTTTCAACCAATTTCTAGGTTCCCTATTTTTTTGGTTAAGATCGGACCAAAACTGCAGCTCTCGAACAACTAACTTTTTTAACTCCAATATTTTCGTATAAAAATTTGAAATTTTGCTATGCGTCTTGTATTTAACATGAAATTATATGAATTTTGTTTTTTTTTTTTTGTTGTTTTTGTTTTTTTTTGTAGATAACAATTTCGAGTTAGAATTTCATATGATTTAAATGATGCGATTTATATGAAGTTTCAAAATGTTATGGCTACATTTTCGGGGGCTGCCATACAACTTCTTTGCACCAAAATGAATTTCTTGGAAACTGATTATACTACGAGGATGAAAATTACACACTGTTAGTTATATAATGAATCGAGCACTAATATGAAGTTTCAAAATGTTACGGCCCCATTTTCGGGGGGCTGCCATACAACTTCTTTGCACCAATATGAATTTCTTTAAAAATAATTATGCTACGAAAATGAAATTTATACACGATTATATAATGAAGCTACGAGGTTAAAATTAAAACTGGGCAGGTAAAGTAATAGGGCAAGTTAGTTGGCAAAGTTGGACATCACCCGCACCGGTTTTTTTTTGTTTTTAAGCAAAACTATGGTACCTATAATGAATTAAAAATTTAATTTTTTTTTTGTTGTTATTTTTTTTAAGCAAAACTTATGATAATAAGTTATATACTTTTTTATATTTTTTTTTGTAATATTTATAATAGCATAAGTGAAATAAATAAGTTAGTGGGTATGCACGGGTATCTAAAAGTTGACAAGGGCAACTATAATCTTCCTCGTTTTTTTTCGGTAATGCTTATTAAATTTATAACAGTATTGTACGCACACTTAAAATAATGCACAATTATTGGTAAGAAACCGAAAAATAATTTTTTTATAGAATAAAAGAAAAAATAAAACAAACATAAAATTTTCTTAAATTCTTAAAAAAAATTTTTATTACAATAAAAGCCGCATTTTTTTCATTACATGATGGGAATAGGAATAATTTGGTTTTATATGAACAAATGAAAAAACGCAAGCGATGAAAAAAACTAAAGGTTTTAAAAAGGCACATTTTCAAAATTATATAGTTTTACATACTGAATTTAGAAATATATGCAGAAGCTCTTGAATGAGGAAGGTTTTGAAATCTTAAAATAAGCAAACTTATTGCGCTCCACCAGGATCTTAGAATTTTATTATCTAAGCAAAAATGGTTAAAACTGAAATACACTTTCTTTAATTTTAAGGACCCTATTTAAATTTAAAAAAAATCTTTTACATATATTCCAAAAAAAAACTTTGAAAGGGATTTTAAGTTAAAGGTTCTTAAAAATAACAATATTTCTACTTGGGACGCTTACAGCTCTTAAACAGGGGGCGTGCCTTAAAAATTTTACTTTTCCTAATTTCTGAGGATCTAACTTTTTCCAGTTTCTAGCTTAATCCGTTCAGAAAATATGTGGGGCCAAAAATGTTGCAAACATTTTTTAAACTTTGAGGCTATTTTAGTGGCGTATGACAATTCTATACATTTAAGTGACATATTTTAGTCTTTTATAGTCTTTGGTTGTTTTCAGATTGAAAATATACCTTATAAAACCATTTAACTCTTACGCTATAACTTTTTAAATATAGGGTTATTGCCGACTGTGAGGTGCTGTAACTCCTTAACGGGTGGGGCTACAGAAAAAAGTTTTAGTATTCTATTATTTCTTTTGTCAGGCAGTAGTAGTTAAAACAGATAGACTAACGGACAGAGTGAAACTATATAGGGATATTTTTTTTAAAAATTTGAAAAATGTGCTAAAAATGAAAGATCATAAAAAATTAAAATATAATTCTTTCATTTCCAATTTAATGATAAAAAAAATTTATCATTTTCTTTAACGGCGTTACAAATCTCAGCTGAAAATGACAATACATCTTCTTAAATTAAAACTACCTTAAATTTCAGAATTTTAAAATAATTTTTAAGTTCTGTTCAGCTCTTCTTTGAATTCAAAGATGTTAGGCCTTAAATTAAAGGTTCTTAGAAGTTAGATTGTTTGAATATAAATTTTTCAGTTTGGAGGTCAAATTTCTAAATTTTAAGCCACAAGTTTAATTTGTTATGATTATACTATCAACATCTGTATTACTAAAACATATTTAGTACAGGATATTAAATTTAATAAAAATGATATTTGTCATTCAGCCTGTCCAGTGAATTTAATTTTGAACTTAGCTGTTTTTTATATTCTCCATCATAATAATAGCGCACTTTAACGAAATAAATAGCATAAATTGCCCTGACTTTTTGTCCTATTTCTTGGAACATTTTTTTGTTTAAGTACCTACTACGTGAATATTCCCATGACCCCAAAATATGATAATATATTCTTTGTAAATTATATTTGCAATCTATGACTGAATATACTTAATAAAATATTTTTTTGTTTTATCCATTTTGTTATTTGGTTTGTATTTTTGTTTTGTTTTATTTGTATTTATTATGTTTATTATAATATTCACTGATGTTATACGTTAATGTCCATTCTAAAAGTTCGTATATGAGAACTTTTACACTTTCCATTTTCAACTTTTACATTTTCAAAAAATTTTGTAAAAATGTGCCTATATAGTTTCACTCTGTCCGTCCGTCCGTCCGTCAGTCTGTCTGTTTGTCCGTATGTTTACAAAAACTTTTACATCGTTTGAAATAGAAAAAAGAAATTTTAACCACGAGTAGGTATTACAAAAAAAATAATTTCGTTGAAGAAGTTTTTTCTGTAGCCCCATCCGTTAGGGAGCTGCAGCCCCGCAAGGTTGGGAAAAGCCCTATATTCAAATTGTTATAACAAGAGTTCTATTAGGTGTGTTTTCAATCTGAAAACGGCTAAAGATAGCTGGTCCTATATACTTAATAAATTTTTAAAAAATATATGTTTAGGGTTGCCATACGGTAGTAAAATTTACCATTATGCAAAACTCAATTTTTGCAAAATTTTTGGCTACACATATCTTCTAAACGGGCCAAGCTAGGGTTTTGAAATTTTGGGACAAGTTAGATCCTCTAAAATAAGTAGAAGTGGGTTAACAAATTTTTTTTGTCACGTCCCCTGTTTTGCAGCTATAAGGGCCCGAAATTTAAAATTTTGCTACTTTTAAACACCTGTAACTTGAATACCCGTTAAAATTTTTTTTTTGTGATTTACAAAATTGAAAGCTCTTTAATTTAACATATGTCAAAGGTTTTTCTTAATTTTGAAGGGTGACGAAGCTACAGCCCCCGCAAATTTCAAAAAAGCCCTATATTTAAATTGTTATAATAAGAGTTCTGTTAGCTATATTTTCAATCTAAAAAGCAAAAGAGAGCTGCTTTCTTAGGCCTTACAAAAATACATCACTAGAATGTACAGGGTTGCCATACGGTACTAAAATTTACCATTATGGAAAACTGAATTTTTGCAAAATTTTTGGCCCCACATATCTTCTAAAGGGTTTAAGCTAGGGTCTTGAAATTTTAGGAGAAGTTAGCTCCTTAGAAATAAGTAGGAGCCGGTTCACAAAATTTTTTTGTCACGTCCCCTGTTTAGCAGTTATAAGGGCTCGAAAATTGAAATTTTGTTATTTTTAAACACCTGTAACTTGAATACCTGTTAAAATTTTTTTTTGTTAATATACTAAATTTGAAGCTCCAACATTATACTTTAACATATATTAAAAGATTTTCTTAAATTTAAAAGCAGTTATTTAAATTGAAGAAAGTGTCTCTCAGTTGTAACCATTTTTGCTTAAATGATAAAATTCTTAGTAAAATTCCAAATTTTGGTATAATTCACAATTTAATTCCTTGAACCTAAAAAAGTTGGGGGAAGGGGAGTAGTGAGGATTAGATCCTTAAGAAATTGGGCAACCTTCCACATAGAGGGGCTATTAGGACCTAACAATTAAAAAATTTACTGTTTTATTAAGTAAGTAGTAACTTAGTCACCAACGTATATATTTGGTTCCGATAAAATACTCAGTATGAAAAACTGTATTATTTTGAAAATGTGCTTTTTCAAAAACCTTTGGTTTTTTTCATCACTTGTTTTGACTTGGTTTTATTATGATGAGGCAGCCCATTTCAAGTTTCTGTTTATTTTTTTTTTTTACTTTGGGTTGGATTGTTTTGGTAATTTACTATTGTTCAGAAATTCAAAAGGTTATTTAAGATAAGTCAATGTATAAGTAATACAGGAATAATATATCAGAATGTACTTTTTTTAGTGTTATTTTTTAAGTATTAAAAAAAATTTATGGCATTTTAGTTTTAGACCACTAAAATATTTTTTATTGGTAATTTGCTAATATGTTTGTTAATTTCATACATTAATATTTTAATATTTTGTTCTTTTTAGTGCTACAATATTGTGAACAATTTTCAATATGAGGTAGTAAACTTGATTGGGAATATTTACATATTTTTAAGGCGGATGAAGGATTTAGTATTTAAGATTGACGTTTAAAACGTATTCTTACAGTAAAAACAAAAATTGAAGTAAAAGGTAAAAATATCCGCACTTGTAATTTTCATTTCGTTGTTAGAAAGAATGAATTAGTAAAAAAAATAAGTAGTATAAACAGGTTTTAATTAAATTTATATTTACAAGTATATGTGGATAAGAAAAAACTGCCCCATGGCCTTATTTATTTTGTTTTTTTTTTTTGCAAAACAAATATCTTGTAGTATTTTTTTGTCAAAGTTTTTATAACTTCTTTTTTTGTGTTTACTCATGGATTGATTAAAGAGTGATGTGAGACATCATCCTTAGAGAATTGCTCCAATCTACACTTATATTCCTTATATAAATAGTTATGTATATATCTCTAAAGATTTTACATACTACTCATATAAAAATCATTGAAAAAATTGACGAAAAAAAACACAAACTTTTTTGTTGCTTTATGGGCCAAAAGCTTTAAGAGGTCACTAGAGAATTAAAAATCATGAAGTCCTTAGCTAAGATGAATAAAGTATGTTTATAGTTTTTGCTTTATTATTTGTAGCGTGGTATAAGAAATTTCATTATCCCTTTCCTGTTAAAAAATTTAAAAAAAGATAATAGAAAAGACAAAAAAAATTTAAATCAATACTTCAGTCTTAACCTTCTTTTTCAGTCCAGAATTCTATTGCTTTGTATTATGTGTATTTGGAATATTGAACTCATGTGTTTTGTTTATTGAATTTAGTCAACTTTATTTTAATGAAATAAAATAAAATATTATAATAAAAATATAAGAAAAGTTTCAAGAAAACTCCTATTTTTTTGATTAAGCTGATTTATAGTTTTCAATAAAATATCTGTCTCTTATTTAAAAGCTTCGATTTTTTTGACTTTTAAAATCGTTGAATTTTGTTATGTTTTATTTAATAATTTTTTTTTTTTTTAACTACATAGGCATACTTATTTTTGTTTTAATTTCTAAAAACTATGTACATATATACAGAGAGTTTCATTAAGAGTTAAAATTATAACATGCCAAGTTAAAAATTCAAAATTCTTGGAAAGAATAATTAATTAATTACCAAATTGATATTTTACAAAACTTTATTCTCCTTAAAAAGTGAATATTGTTTTTATAACTTTTAAAATTATTTTTTAATTGTTTATCCATATCTTGTTTTAGAAATCTTTTTAGATGATTTTTAAAGAATTAAAATGATAAAAGTGCATAAACTTTCCAAACCAAAAAAAATGAAAACAAAGATAAAAACCAACAAAAATTACATTTTAATCAGATTTGCTTGATGTAATTGCATTTTTTTTGGAGGAAAAACTTTTACTATACATTAATCTCATCTTCTTAAGAATGTTCTATAGCAGTTTGTACAATATATAAAAAAAAACTTTTATTATATCCGTCGTCCAATTTTTTTTATTTTGTTTTTTTAAAATTATAATTTTTATTTTAAGATTGAATACGTTTTTACCAACATTGGCTGACTGAATTCTTTAAAATCTGTCATCTTTAATTCAAAGTTTTCTAATTTAAAAATTTATTTTTCTTTAAGAAGGAGCAGGTCCTTTTCAATGACAAATGAAAATAAAAAAGTAATTTACTTACATAAATTAAAATAAAATTCGGTTTTTTTAAGTTTTTTTTATTATTTTTTAAATGCATTATATAAGTACATACTTCTGTACACAAAAAGATAAAATGCATATATATGTGGATTGTTAACAGAATTCGTTAAAAGAAAAAATAGAAAATTTTTTCACAGTTACTGGTCCTTGTCTTAAATTGTGTTTTTTTGTCTTATCAAAAATCTTTAAGTTCAACTCAAAAATAGAACGTTAGTAAAATTTTTCGTCAAACAAAACTGAATTAATTTTAATTCGCTTATTTTTTTATTTCGTTTCTTTTTTAATGCCAGTTTTTTTATTTGCTTCACTTTTGCTCTTGGAAGAGAATTTGTCTTCATTTTTGTTAACAAAAAAAAGAATCTTAAGAAATCAAGATTAAATGTAATTAGTTTGAGTTAATTTATGTATATATATAATAAATACATATGTATATATAGTTTTTTTGTAAGTTTATAAATATATAGTAGGTATATGTATAATCATATCTATTTGCTGGCAAAGGATAATAGGAGAAAAAACTAATTTAAGTTTTCCTGTCAATGATATAAAATTCATTCTGGAAAGAATTTACTTTATACTAGTTATACCCTACACCTATGAAATAGGAAAAGCTAGACATGGAAAAGTGTATATATTTGTGATCAGCGTGACCTGCTCGATATAGCCATATCCGTTTGTCCGTATGAGTTCGGATTCTGGACCTTTTAATTGTTCTAAGGACGCATGAACATATAAAAAAATAAGGATAACTCAACAACTAATGGCGTTACAATCATAAATTTTGTGATGTAGGTAATTTGTAATGAGGCTATGCTGGGGACTGCGTAGGAACGAGTTCGGACAAAGAGGTTCGGATCCTAGAAGTTTTTGATTGAATTTAGGCCAAACAAGCATAATTCCGAAACCAATGAAGATAAAACCTTCAAATTTGGTATCAGTGTGCCTCTTCCTATGTCCTTAGAGTCCTAGAAATTTAGGACCAAATGGAGTAGTGGGCCGGGGACCATCCGCACAGTTCGGAAAAGCTTAGAGCATATTGTTGAAATTTTTGAAAACGAAAAGAATGTAGTAGAGGAGACTATTGTTAAGTGTAGTGGAATACTCATATAAAAGAAGAAGTTGTATGGCAGCTACTCGAACCCTCTGCAGTAGACCAACCAAAGTTGGAACCTTAAAATTCGGTATCAGGGTGTCCCTTTCTATTCTCTTAGTGTCCTCAAAAATTGGAACCAATTGAAATAGTGGGTTGGGGACCATCCACATAGTTTCGAAGACCTTAAAGCATATTTTCGAAAATAATAAAGATATTAACTTCAAAAAAATGTAGAAGCTTCAAATTTGGTACAAGGCTGTATTTTACTATTTCCTGCGTGTTCCCTTAATGTCATCAATTGGAGTGGTGGTTCAGTTAACTCTCTTAGACTTTTAAAGGTTTAAAGGCTTATCATCGAAATTAATAAAAATAGTAACTTAAAATTAATATAGAATGTTCCAATTGTGTGCAAGGGTTAACTAGTATTGAAAGTATGACTGGGACTGCATATGGGCGAAATCGTACCATGGTTTCTGGTTCTGGAACCTATGAAATATTCAAACTAGTATAATTTCGTAACCAAAGAAGATAGAACATTATACTTGGGGCACAAGTGTTTCTTCTTATTTGTTTTGTGTACGTGAAATTTTGGATGAATTAGAATAGCCCCACTTCTCCCAGGACCTTAAAGCAAAATACATTCGATATTAATAAAGATAAAAAAATCAAATTTGATACACTATTTAAAAACTAAAAATTTTTAAACGACAAAATTTTTTTTGTTTTTAATTTTTAATATATCATACCTATATTTTATTGAATTATTACCATAGGTAATATATAATTAAGAAATTTTGTACGATACTTAAGTTGTAAAATTTAGTTTTGCATTAAAATTAATTATATGAACAGTACTAAATTTTTCATTGTATTTTAAAAATATTTTGATTATTAAATTTTGTGATGAAAGCTAATGAAAGCATTAATGTTTTTAATTAACTTTAAATTAAAACCATGAAATTTTATAAACTTTTATATTTATATTATTAAAACTTAATATTTCTTTCGAATAAATTTGAATTTAATTATATAAAACATTTAAAAATAATTAAATTAAGAGAATAAATTTAAATATTATTAAAAATTGAAATAATTAACCAAGGGTACTAAGTCATTCAAATATGTAATTTTGTAATTGCATTTTAGGAATCCATTTATCTCAATTTTATTTGTTTTTTAATATTTTTAAATAGATAAATTAGTAAGAATTGCTAATATTTTTGAATTGATAAAATAATTAGAAAATGTTTTTAGTATTATAAAGTAAATTTGGTTAGCCATGTCTTACGATCAAACTAATAAAAGCTTTTTTGATTTTAAAATGACTTATGGACTTCCCAATAAATTTGAACCAAATAGGTGTAGGGTACTTCTGACTGTTTCTTTACTTGTTTTTAAATTTGAACCAAATAGGTGTAGGCCCCGACTGACTGTTTCTTTACTTGTTTTTCATTAAAGGTAACATCATCATACAGTAAAATATTTTAATTTTTATTGTTTTAGTGTTTCTTTTGATGCAAAATTAATTTAATTAAATTAAAACTATATAGTTGAAAGTGAATTTAATTTTTTTAAATTAACTTAAGTCAGAAAATCAATACCCTGGGAATTATTGTTCAAAAGTTAACATGATTTAAATAATGGATTAACATGACATGGTGCAGGGTCAGAACTCCCAGGGTCATAAGTTCTCATAAGCAAAATATTAGATGTACAACAATATGTATTTATATATTTATCTTTCTAATACAGTATCTCGTATTAGAAAGCATATTTAGGTTTGTTAAAAATCAAAGTTGACCCTTTTTCCAGAGTATTTATAAATTCAGGTATGCGAAACTTTGGTTACAAAATCAGGATTACCCTTTTTGAAAAATAGCCTTTCAAAATGTAGTTTAAATGTAAAATTTTGGTTGTTTTCTTAATTTTGGGAAAAGGGAATACTCTGATTTCGAATCCAACTCCAAAATGTGTACCGGTAACTGACATTATATAATTAAAATTAATGTTTTTTTTTAATATTACTAATAATTTTTAATCTAAGAACTATATTAGTGAGTTATGACCACGCTGCATTAAAACTCCCAGGGTTATAAGTCCCTTGGGGAGTTAAGGCTGACTGCTTAGGACTTATGACTTTGCGAGTTCAGACCCTGCACCACATGAGATACATAATGGACATAAAATGAATTAATTTCATAAGAGAAACTAAGTTCGAAGTTGGAACAAAAGATTTCTTTTTAGCACATTTTCAAAAAATTTTGTAAAAATGTCCTATATAGCTTCACTCTGTCAGTTCGTCCGTCCGTATGCTTACAAAAACTTTTACACCGTTTGAAATAGAGTAACGAAATTTTAACCATGGGTAGTTTTTGCAAAAAAAATAATTTCGTAGAAAAATTTTTTTCTGTAGCCCCACCGGTTACGGGGCTTCAGCCCCCCAAAGTTGGAAAAAGCCCTATATTTAAATTGTTATAACAAGAGTTCTGTTAGATATATTTTCAATCTGAAAACGGCAAACAATAAACTTATTTCATAAACTTTATAAATATTTAAAAGGCAAATGTTTAGGGTTGTCATACGGTACTAAAATTTAACATTACACAAAACTAAATTTTTGAAAAATTTTTGGCCACACATATCTTCTGAACAGTTCAAGCTAAGGTCTTGAAATTTGAGAAGTTAGATACTCAGAAATTAGGAGGAGTTAGTTAATAACATTTTTTTGTCAAGCCCCATGTTTAGGAGCTATAAGGGCTCGAAAATTGAAATTTTGCTATTTTTAAACACCTGTAACTTGAATACCTGCCCAAATTTTTTTTTAGTGATAAACAAAATTCAAAGCTCTACAATTATATTTCAACATGTGTCAAAGGTTTTTCTTAATTTTGAAGGGTGACGAAGCAAATTGCAAAAAAGTCTTATATTTAAATTGATATAACAAGAGCTTTGTTGGGTTTATTTTCAATCAAGAAACGGTATAAGAGAGCTGCTTTTATAGGCTTTACAAAAATATGTCACTTAAATGTATAGGGTTGCTATACGGTTGCTATAGGGTTGCTCCTAAACGGTTTAAGATACGATCTTGAAATTTTGTGGAGAAGTTAGATCCTTAAAAATTAGTAGGAGTCGGTTAACAAAATTTTTTTGTCAAGCCCCTTGTTTAGGAGCTATAAGGGCTCGAAAATTTAAATTGTGCTATTTTTAAGCACCTGTAACTTGAATACCTGTCCAATTTTTTTTTATTAATATACAAAATTTAAAGGTCCAACATTTTATTTTAGCACATATTAAAGGTTTTTCTTAAATTTAAAAGCGGTTTCTTAAATTGAAGAAAATGTCTCTCAGTTTTACCCATTTTTGCTTAGATAGTATAATCCTAAGTAAAATTCCAAATTTTTGTGGAATTCACAATTTAATTCCTAGACTATAAAAAAATGGAGGGGAGGGGGAGGAGGGGGGGGAGTTGTTAAATAAAGTTAGATCTTTGAGAAATTTGGCAACCTTCCCCATTGAAGAGCTATAACAACTTTAAAATAAAAACTTTATTGTTAGCAGTAAATTTTATAAGTAAGCAGTAACTATTTCCAAGTAAATATTTCCAAAGTTAAACTCAGTATGTAATACAATATAAATTTGAAAATGTGCTTTTTTAAAAACCCTTGGTTTTTTTTCATCACTTGTTTTTTAATTAAATTTAATAAATTCTGTAAGTTTTATCGAAATATGTAAGGTTGTTAGTGCTTTTGCGAGAAATCTAAACAAATCCTCATATTAAAGTCATATTTGAAACATATGTTCATTTGGTGCTCCGGATGTTTGTTTTTATAGGTGGTGCTGAAATCATAGCTTGCTTTCAACTTCAAGTGCTGTTATATGAAAAAATATATTTAATAATATGAAATGCTTTAAGCTAACCAACTATGGCCACCCTATTGATTCTGTATATATAAGTATTTTCAACAACTTCCAGTATATTTTATACTACAAATTATATTTTGATACTTTTATGACTTTTTATACTCTAGACCTATGAAATAGGAAAAGGATATATTAACTTTGGTATGGTGTTTTTAACCACCTAAACAAAGCGAGCAAGATATAGAAAAGTATATATATCCACGTCTGTCCTGAGTCGATATATCCACGTCCGTCCATCCGTCCGTAGGCACGATAACTCAAAAACTTGAAACAAAAGAGTTATCTTCATGAAAGTTTAACTGTAGGTTACTAGTACTTAAAGTTCGGTGGGGATTGCATATAAGCGAAGCCGGCTCATGTGTTCGGTACCGGAACTTTTCATCGGCTCAAGGACTAACGCACATATATCCAAATAACACGATAACTCACAAACTAATGATGCAATTTTGTTGGAATTTAAACTCTAGGTTCAAGTTACAAGGTCTAGGTTTAAACTCTAAATTAGTAATGAAAGTACCGCAATGATTGGTTATGGTCGAGATCGGGCGATGGCTTCGGATTCTAGAAACTTTTGATCGAATGGGCGCCCAAAGAGTATAATTTCGAAACCAAATAAGATAGAATCTTAAAATTTGGGGCATAAGAGATTTTTCTTATTTGCTTTTTCTCCGTAAAATTTTTGGATGAATTGGAATAGTGGTTTGCATACCACCCTCATTATTCTCAAGACTTATATTCGAAATTAATAAAGATAATAACTTAAATTGAATATAGAAGCTTTAAATTTGGTATAAAAGGGGTTTTTCCTATTTTGTTTGTGTCCCCGAAATTTTGACTTAATTTTAGTCGTTGTTTAAGATAGTAACTAAACATCTGATACACGAGGGTTCTTTCTTATTTCCGTTCTTTTTTAACAATTTTATATATTTAAAAGGCTAAGAATTTGACCATAAAGCATATTATTGTATTATACAAAATATTTTTTTAATAAACGATTAAATTTCTTTTTTTTAATTTTATTATATCATATATTTTATTGAATTATTACCATAGGTAATAAATATATAATTAAGAAATTGTGTACGACAATTTAATTGGAGTTTTTTTTTTAATTGACTATAGATCAAAAGGGTATATTAAATTTGCATTATGTCATTATACTGTGTCAATAGTAGTTTTCTTGAATTACCAACGTTTGAATAAAATAAAGTCGATGGTTTTGAAAAGGTTTAAAAATCTGCTTTTCAACTTATATTTTGTTTTGTTCCCCCTTCCACATTATACCCGTATGACTATATAGTCAAAGGGTATAATAAATTTGCCATTACGTTTGGGACGCAGAGAAGGAGGGGGGTAGATATAGACTCAAGTGTATGGATGTGATCAAAATCGAAAAACAAATCGATTTAGCTATGTATGTACGTCCGTCCGTCTGTCCGTCTGTCCGTCTGTCCGTCTGTCCGTCCGTCCGTATGTCCGTCCATACGCCCACACGATAACTCGAAAGGAGCTAGGATCTTAAAATTTTCGCAAATAATTTTTTTTGGAATAGCCGTCATCGCTATTTAAATCCAGCCATTTTGGTCCATGGGTTCGGGTAGTTGCCATACAACTTCTTTTTTTATATAAGTACTAGCAGATTTACCCGGCGTTGCCCGGAAGCTTGCAAATTGTAAAAAAGCAAGTTTCAGCCAATTTTTTGAGATACTACTTTGCCTATAAATGCCACAAAAAAATATTTGTGGAGTTCCGTTAACCCATCGTGGCCCAACAGCTTTTTATAGGTTTTTTCGTTGCTTTGCTATATATTAGAAATGATTTAACAGATTAACTTCAAATTTCGTATATGTGTTCTTCTTTGAAAATGAAGTTCAATTTACTAACAGACTTGAAAGTTGTTAACCCCTCCCGACCCGACGATTGTTCAAAAAAAAATTTGTAAGTAAATTACGTCCAATTTTTGAAAGTAAGTACAACTTCTTTGAATTAGGGGAATACTTAAAAAAAAGGTTTGTCGAGTTCTTTTAATCGATTGCGAAACAAAAACTTTAAAAAACAGTTTGCAAAACAATTTGAACGATTATCTCTAATTTTTCTATACATGGTGCTTCTTGACAATTTGGTGCTCCTTGACGATATAGTTGAGGATGGTAGGTTTCCGGTGAACAATGTTAACTGAATTAAAATGACTATAGGTCAAAAGGGGATTTTCTTGAATTGCCAACGCTTGAATAAAATATAGTCGATGGTTTAGAAAAGGTTTTAAAATTCGCTTTTCAACTTATATTTTGTTTAGTCCTGAAAGTTGTAATACGCTCTTCCTCGTTTTTTTATTATTTTATGAGAGAAATGTAGGCTTATTTTTTGGAATAACTGTTTTAAAATACTATGTATTTAAGCATTATATATAACAATTTGATTTTTTGATTTTTAGATTTCATTTGAAGAAAACTGAAAATTTCATTGAATCTTTGTTCAAAACGCACAAACAGGTCAAAACCAAATTAACCCTGTGGGTTTTAATTAAAATGCTGGTACAAAATTTTCAATAAAATACTTTTAATCGTATAAGAAAATAAAATATATAGAAAACTTCATAGCGTCGTCGTGGAAAATGGGTTAATCGAACTTAACTAAAACTTTTTGCAGACTACAAAATCAACCTGTAAAATTGGACACAAATCGAAAACACAAAATTTTTTGAAAGTCCGCCAGGCCGAAATGGGTTAATTTATTCCAACCAAATTTATACAACTAAATGCGGTTGCTAAGTGGAACATTTGTACAAAATTTCAAGTCAATCGGTCAAACAGTTTTGACTCGACATCAAAAACATTGAAAAAGCTTCTTTGCACCCTCGTGCCCAAACGGGTTAACCGAACTCAACAAAAATTTGTGCCAGACTTTATTTTCGACTGCGAAACCACCTTGTTAAATTGGACACAAATCGGAAACGCAAAATTTTTTGGAAGCCCGCCAGGCCGAAATGGGTTAAATTATTCAAACCAAATTTATGCAACTAATTGCGGTTGCTAAGAGGAACATTTGTACAAAATTTCAAGTCAATCGGTCAAACTGTTTCGGCTCGACATCAAAAACATTGAAAAAGCTTCATTGCGCCTTCGTGCCCAAACGGGTTAACCGAACCCAACAAAAATTTTTGCCAGCCTCTCTTTTTGACTGCAAAACCACCCTGTAAAATTGGACACAAATCGGAAACACAAAATTTTTTGGAAGCCCGCCGGGCCGAAAGGGGTTAATTTATTCCAACCAGTTTTATACCATTAATTCCGTGTAATAAGAAGAACATTCGTGCAAAATTTCAAGTGAATCGGTCAAACCGTTTCGACTCGACATCAAAAAAACGAAAAAGCTTAAAACGGCTCTAGAGCTGCAACCTGCTGACTTATAAAAATGCGACATAGCCTATGTCACCCCCCGGACTCCCAAAATTATTCCTCTAAAATTTGGTGTCAATCGGACCAGTGGTTTTCACGTGAATCCTGGACAAACAAACAAACAAACAAACAAACAAATTTTCTTCTTTATATATTAGATTACTCTATACCTATTACAGCTGCGTGTCTGAAATTTTGCCAAAAGTAGTTTAGTTTTATGGCCAAAGTTTCTGCAAAATTTGGTTGGTCTACTGCAGTGGGTTCGAGTAGCTGCCATACAACTTCTTATTTTATGTCAGCATTGCTCTCCACTTAATGAAGCTGGGTGTCTGAAATTTTGCAAAAAATTGTTTAGTGTGATGGCCAAAGTTTCTGCGAAATATGGTTGGTCTACTGCAGAGGGTTCCAGTAGCTGCCATACAACTCCTTCTTTTTTATGAGTATTTCACTACACTTAATAAAGCTGTATGTTTGAAATTTTGCCAAAAGTAATTAACCGGATGATATAATGTATATGTTACGGTCATACGGGTATCCCAGAGTTGACTAAGTCTACTCTAATACACTCTTCCTTGTTTTTTTATGATTTTATAAGAGAAGTGTAGGATTCTTTTTTGGAAAAACTGTTTTAAAATACTATGTATTTAAACATAATATATACGAAATTGGCTTTTTTGATTTTTAGATTTTATTTTAAGAAAACTGTAATTTTACACTGAAATCTATTTTTAAAGAACAACAACTGCAAAGTAGATAAAAAACAAAGAGTTACGAAAAAATGTAGAAAAGATAAATGTTATGTTATTTAATTTTAAAGATATTATTACTCGGATTCTTTATTAGCTTTATTTTTTTTTTAAAATTAATATTATCTCATTTAGCTTTTGCATTATTTTAGACTATTTAAGGAGAGAAAAAAAATTAGTCTTATTAATTAAGTGAGCTTTTGGAATAAAGGTTAACTTGCGTTTCTACCAAAAATTTGAAAATTTCATTGAATCTTTGGGCAAAATGCGTAAACAGGTTAAAACCAAATTAACCCTGTGGGTTTTTATAATTAAAATGCTGGTACTATATGGTGTTGGTAAATAAAATTCTTTTTTAATCGTTTAAGCAAAAAAAATTTATAGAAAACTTCAGGCCGCCGTCGTGGAAAACGGGTTAATCGAACTTAACTAAAACTTTTTGCAGCCTCCCTTTTGGACTGCAAAATCAACCTGTAAAATTGGACACAAATTAGAAAAACAAAATTTTTTGGAAGCCCACCAGGCTGAAATGGGTTAATTCATTCCAACCAAATTTATACAACTATTTTTTGTACCAGCATTGCCAGTTCGAAATGGGTTAATTTATTCGAACCAAATTTATACAACTAATCCCGATTGCTAAGAGGAACATTTTTGCAAAACTTCAAGTCAATCGGTCAAACCTTTTTGACACGACATAAAAAAAACGAAAAAGCTTAAAACGGCTCTGGAGCCGCAACCTGTTGACTTACAAAAATGTGACCTAGCCTGTGTCACCCCCGGGCTCTCAGAATTATTCCTTTAAAATTTTGTGGTTTGCACGTGAATCCTGCACAAACAAACAAACAAACAAATTTTCTTCTTTATACAGGGTGTCCCGGGAATAACGTGCCATAGAACAACAGATGATAGGGGAGTTCAAAACGACCAAAAAATTGTATGGGAAGGGGGGGTCTATCTCCAACCCATACGGAGTTAAAAGGCCTTAAAGATCCGATTTTTAAAAAAAATTATATTTTTTCACTAAATTTTTTGATGTTTTGTTTTTACCCATAAAAGCAAAAATCTAGTAGCTAAAAAAAAAATTTAACGTGCACATTAAAGCCTGTTGAATTCTTTTTCTAATTCATAAAAAGTAATGCATATTGCTCTTCGAAATTGGAAGTTATAATGATTTAAAGGTTAAAATTATGAGCATTTTTTTAGGCATAAATTGCTTTGAACCCTATTGCTCAAAAAATTGAGCAATTACCATACCATTTTTTTTTTCTAAAAAAAATATTTGTTTCTCTACGAACATTTTGAAACTCAAATTTTATTCTTATCTCAAAAAAAGTTATAACCAAATAAAGTTTCAATAAAATACTTTTTTCCTTTAAATAAATTTCTTCAAAAGATTTTATTGTTGAAGAAATTAAAGTTTAAGATTTTTTTAAAGTTGGAGATAGACCCCCCTTCCCATGCAATTTTTTGGTCGTTTTGAACTCCCCTATCATCTGCTGTTCTATGGCACGTTATTCCCGGGACACCCTGTATATTAGATTAGTAAGAATTTTTAATATTTTTGAATTGATAAAATAATTACAAAATGTTTTTAGTATTATAAAGTTAATTTGGGTAGCTATGTCTTACGTTCAAACAAATATAAGCTTTTATAGTCAAATGACTTATGGACTTCTTATTAAATTTGAACTTAAACGAACGACTAACTGTTTCTTTACTTGTTGTACAAACAAATAGTTCCAAACTGTTTTAATTTTTATCAATATTAGCAATGTGTTTGATGCCTTAAGAGTGCTTAGATTTTTTAAATGTAAAGGGTTCAACCATAAAGCGGCTGAGTGTAAAAATGATGAAGCTTGTTTAAATAGTCAGAAACATACCAACAGCGATTGCAAAGATGACCACGACACATTCAGCTAAAACTGCCCAGTTTACATAAATAAACTAAGTTTAATAAAAAAGAAAATTAATTTTAGCAATTACAGTTATACGCTGACGAAATAGGTAAGAATAATTCAATTAATTTAAGTGAAACCTCACAAAATATTTCTGCTGAAGATGCAGATAATTGCAGCTGTACTAATTTGAACGAACACACGGAAAAAACACCTCAAAATTAACTAATTCAACTAACCAAATAACCATCAAAAAACCAATTGAAAAAAATGAAAATTAAGAAAAAGAAAATGCTACATCAACAAATTATAATATTTTTTTATTTATTTATTTATTTAATAAAAAGAAATATAAGTTATTACAATTACCCATACATACATATACATTAAATTTTTTATAAGGCAAATAAATCATTACAATAGTAGTAACATTTTTATGTTTTATTACATTTCCATTTTATTTATTTTTTGTTATAGTTCTAATAATCTTCCTAATAAAATTAAATCATTTTTTATCAAAAACTTTAGTTTAGTTTTGAATCTACCCATATCGCTACATTTCTTTAAATCCTGAGGAAGACTGTTATAGATTCTGATTGAGGAGCAAAAATTACTGTTATTAGCCAATTCAGTTCTAGCTTTTTCGTGACACAATTTATCCATATTTCTTGTATTATAGTTGTGTATATTCATTTTTTTATTTATTTATTTATTTATTTAGTATTTTAAATACTATTAAACGACAATGTTTTTTATACAATATTTTTATAAAATATTTTACTTTGATTTGATCATAAAGTTATATTAAACAAGTAAAGAAACAGTCAGTCGGTGCAACCGACTTAGAAATACCCTACACCTATTTGGTTCAAATTTAAGGACATATCCATAAGTCATTTTAACACCATAGAAGCTGTTATTAATTTGATCGTAAGACATAGCTAGCCAAATTAACTGTATAATACTAAAAACATTTTCTAATTACCTTATCTATTAGAAAATATTACAAATTCTTACTAATTTATCTATTTAAAAATATTAAAAAACAAACAAACTTGAAATTAATGAAAATATATTTATTCCAATTCAATTACAAAATGAAAAAATTCTAATTATTAAATTTTGTGATAAAAAGATAATCAAAGCATAATATATTTAATAATCCAAATTTTTAAAAATTGCAATTATTTTAAATGGTTAGTTTATATACCTAATAGAAAAGCTTATAAACGCAAAATATGCAATAAATGTATTTCTAAAATACAATTAAAAATTTACACCTTTTCATATAATTCATTTAAATATAAAAATAAATTTTACATAAATGCAGCAAGTACCATTGAACATAGCTGAACCACTACAATTAAGTCTAGATTTCGGAGACACATAGCACATAGGAAATATATTCTTTGGCTTCGAAATTAACCTCGACCACAACCAATTCCCATGGTACTTTCATTACAATTAACCTACTGTTAAATTTCATCAAAATACCGGCATTATTTTTTGAGTTATGGTGTTTGTAAGATATATTTTTGTTAGTCCTTGAACTTTTCAAGGGTTCCAGGACCCGAAATTATGGTACGATTTCAGCATATACAGTCCCGTCATACTTTCAATACTAGTTAACCCTTGTACACAATTGGAACGCTCTATCTTAATTTTAAGTTACTAGTTTTATTAATTTCGATGATAAGCTTTTACACATTGGGGGGTCTAAGAAAGGTTCTGAACCACCACTCCAATTGATCCCAAATTAGGGGGCACGCAAGAAATAGTAAAGAACACCCTTGTGGCAAATTGGAAGCTTCTACATTTGTTTCAAGTTACTATCTTTATTAATTTCGAAAATATGCTTTAAGGGCCTAAGAACTGAGTTGCTGGTCCCCGATCCACTACTCCAATGGGGCCCAAATTTCAAAGACACTTACGAAATAGGAAGGGACACCCTGATACCAAATTTGGAGGTTCTATCTTCATTGGTTTCGGAATTATGTTCGTTTGGCCTAAATTGGATCAAAAAGTTCTAAGTTCCGAACCCATTATCCAATCCTCACCGTACGTAATCACCGCCGTAGTTTCGCTGCCAATAACCTACAGCACAAATTTCATGAAGATAGCCTCATTAGTTGTTGAGTTATCGTGATTTTTTATATATGTTCCTTAGCCCTGACATCGATTAAAAGGTCCGGAATCCGAACCGTTGGGCTGATTTCGCCCTTATATAGTCCGCGCTGTACTTATAGTACTAGTTAACCCTTGTACACAATTTGAACGGTCTATCCTAATTTTAAGTAACTATTTTTAGTAATTTCGATTATAAGCCTTTAAAACTTGAGAGGTCTGAGAGGGGTACAGAACCACCACTCCAATTGATCCCAAATTAGGGGAACACGCAAGAGATAGTAAAGAACACCCTTGTGGCAAATTGGAAGCTTCTGCATTTTTTCAAGTTGTTATCTTTATTAATTTTAAAGATATGCTTTAAGGTCTTCGGAAATGTGTGGCTGGTCCCCGACCCACTACTCCAATGGGACCCAAATTCACAAGACACTTAGGAAATAGGAAGGGACACCCTGATACTAAATTTGAAGGTTCTATCTTCATTGGTTTCGGAATTATGCTCGTTTGGCCTAAATTCGATCAAAAAGTTCTAGGTTCCGAACCCATGGTCCAATCCCGACCTTACGCAATTCCCGAAGTAGTTTCATTACTAGTAACCTACAGCACAAATTTGATGAAGATAGCGTCATTAGTTGTTGAGTTATCGTGATTTTTTATATTTGTTCGTTAGCCCTGAAACCGATTAAAAGGTCCAGAATCCGAACCCATGGGCCGATTTCGCCCATATGCAATCCCCGCCGTACTTTCAGTCCTAGTAACCTACAGTTAAAATTTCATCAAGATAGCTCCATTATTTTTTGAGTTATCGTGCCTACGGACGGACGGACGGACGGACGGACATGGCTATATCGACTAAGGCGGCCACGCTGATCACAAATATATATACTTTTCCATATCTAGCTCGCTTCCTTTAGGTGGTTACAAACACCATACCAAAGTTAATATACCCCTTTACCTATTCTATAGGTGTAGGGTATAAAAATCAAAACTCAAAATGTAATTTATTTCAAAAAAAGAAAGAAAGTGATAAATATAAAAGGGAAATAAAAAATTACAATATGTAGAAAAATAAAAATAGAATTGAATATATACAAAAATTATTAATTCAAAAGATTTTAATTTACTTTAACTTTAATTTTCTTTAATGTACTTAATTGTTTTTAATTTAAATTTTTTAAAGTTATTTTCATTTTTAATATCGTTGGGCAGCTCGTTGAACATTTTCAACCCTTCGTATAATATTGTTTTCTTTGCTTTTTCATTGCGGAAAAAATCCAAACGAAAATTAAAAATATTCCTAAGGTAGTAATTCTGCACATCTTGTACGTATAACAATTTAGAGCAAAGATAGTTTGGTAAGATATTATGCTTCATTTTGAATACAAAATTTAACACATTCAATTTGTATCGTTCTCGTATATTTAACCACTTCAGCGTTGTGAGCATGTAGTTAATCGATGTATATCTGCTACATTTCAAAATTATACGCATTCCACGATTTTGAAGCTTTTGTAGCCTTTCTAAAATTAAATTGGACGAGAACGCAATAACGGTTGAGCAATACTCGAAATGTGGCTTTAGCATCGTGTTAAAAATATTTATTGCACTGCATAAAGAAAGTTTGTTTCTAATCCGATACATAAATGATAGTTTTTTTGCGATTTTTTTGCACATGAGTCAACATGTTTGGTAAAATTTAACTTTCTGTCAATAATTAAACCTAAATATTTTATTTCATCGACCGTTTCCAAAATTGTACCATCGATTGAAATAGAATTATTTAAGACACCATTAAACACCATTGCCTTAGTTTTCTGCAGCAAAAAAACTCTTTTACAATAAAAATATAAGTAATAGAGTAAAAATAATATGCTATCAAACATTAGTTAGGCCAACACTTGTGTATGGTGTACCCATATGGTACAACATTAGCGCAAGTTTAATGGAAAAACTACGTAAGCTAGAAAGAAAGTGCATAAGAATTTGTACTAATATAAATAAAAAGCCCGACTCCGATTACAAACATTTCTACTCAAACAAATATTTGTATAAGGCATCAAACATACACAGAATTGACGGTTTTATTATAAAACTTGTCAGAAAACACTATGAGAGAGCACAAAACACTCCAGAAAATGGTCTTATATCACATATATACTACCACAATGAGGAGTACATAAGAAAAACCTTGCTCACGGGTTTTATAGCCCCTGAGCATTTCATTTTTCTTGATAAAAATGGTTATATCCAAAACCAAGATCATGTCCCCATACTATACCACTATAGTAGACGGGCCACATGCAAGGCAATAGAGTATAACCCGGGCAATATTAATGGAGAAAGTTTGATATACGACATGTCTATTACTAATAAAGATAAAAATATTAAAAAAGAATATTGGTGGTTGGTTAACCCACAATTAACAAAATTAAGTATTATAATTACAAATTAGGTTTTAGTTTAGGCTTAGTATAGTTTTAAGATAGATTAAGTAGAATAAGGAATAGGTTAGGTGGTTTTTTAAGAATAAGTAAGATTTAATATTGATTTTTTTTCGCCATAATTTTTTACAATACTACATAAAAAATGGAATAAATAGAGTTTTTACTCTAACTAATAAGAAAATTAAAATATAAATTAGAAAAACAATTAACGTAAAAATTAAATATTAATTTAAATGTTAATAAAATAATTACTAATAAGTCAATTTTTTATAAACTTTTTATAGGCTAAGTTAAAATAAGAATGTAATAAAGGCAATAATAAAAGTTTAATACAAAAAAAAAAATAAAAAAACCTTAGTTTTCTGAATATTTAGGCTCAGTTTATTTTCTTTAAACCAGCTATTGATGTTACTTAAATCTGCGTTTATTTTATTAACACATTGATTAACATTTTTATCCTCTATATAAATTAATGCGTCGTCCGCAAAAAGTACTATTTTACCAAACTCAACCACTTTTTCTATGTCGTTAATAAATAATAAAAACAATAAGACTCCTAAAATGGTTCCTTGTGGAACCCCTGTGGGAACTTTTTTAGATTCAGAGAAATGATTTTTAAATTTTGTTCTCTGAGTTCTATTATTTATATATGAATCAAACCATTTATATTCTTTTGCTCGTATTCCATATTTTTCAAGTTTTTTCATTAAAATATTTTTGTCTACTGTTGCAAATGCTCGTTTGAGATCAACAAACACAGCAATTATGGTTTTTTTGTTATGTATGGGGACTTTCCAATTGCTCACTACCAGATTTAATAATGTTTCACAACTGTGATTTTTGCGGAAACCTGACTGATTTTCAGAGATTAGTTGATGTTTTTCTAAGAAATTTTCTAATTGTATATTCACTACTTTCTCTAAAAATTTTTGCCTCGTATTCTCTTATTTATAAAATTTCCATCTCGTTTATTATTCATGCTTTAAATAATGTATTTTAATTTACTTAAGGTTATTAATTCAAATGAAAACGTTTCATTTCTATTTACTAAATTTTTAAATTCAATATTTGGAATATTTGCATTAATTTCAATTATGCTATCAATAAAAAATTCATTAAATTTATTTGCTATGGTTACCTTATCGACATATTTCCTATTATTAAATTCAATTTCATTTACCTCGCTAAACGTGTTACTCTTTAAAACATACGATTTTATTATTTTCCACATTGATTTTTGATCATTAGCGTTCTTAACTTTATTAATTAGAAATTTATTTTTTTCATTTTCAAGCTTTTTTTTATAATTATTCCTTAGTTGCCTATAGCTTTCCCAATCTAGCCCAGTATTTGACCATTTAGCTTTTCGGTATTGAACTATTTTATTATGCTTCATATCCCTTAATTCATTTGAAAACCATATTATTTATATGCTTCGTTATAATAAAATTGCTTGCTATTTTTGACAAACTTTCACTAAAGGTGCTCACTTTTTTATCGCATGATCCAAAATGTAGCATAGATAGTGGGCTTCTAATAATACTATTTCTAAATGTAATTTTATTATATTTTAAAAAATTTTTACTTTTAACTTCATCGTTTAAGCTATGCAGTACTGCAATTTCGACCATAATACTTTCGTGATCACTTATTTTTAACGAATTATCAATTTTTGTTGTGATTTTATTGGGATAATTTGTAATTATAAAATCTATTAGTGTACTGCTGTTCATGGTAATTCTAGTTGGTTGATTTAGCATTTGCTTGAATCCAGTATCACTTATTATTTCTAACATTTTTAATTTCTTTGAAGAATTATTCAACCAATCAATATTAAAATCACCAAAAAGTTAATACATCTCATCTCTTAATAGCACCTAGTAATGGCATAATTTTTTTCAAAATGCAATTAACATGATCGTAACATAATAGTTTAGAATCTATGGTAATGCCAAGATATTTATAACATTGTTCCCTTTTTATTTTTTTGTTCCCAATACAAATTTTTACCTGAATATCAGGTTTATTGCCCATTCTAAATATCATATACTTTGTTTTTTCCACATTCACTGTTAATTTATTTCCATTTACCCATTTCCTATATCTATCTAGATCCTCATTTACAAGTCTTTCCAGCGACTCAGCATTTTTTCCTGTATATATAAGTAAAGTATCATCAGCGCATATTGCATATTACGTACATATAGTAGATATAGTGTTGGTGCAAGTACAGATCCTTGCGGGACCCCCAAACTTAATGTACTTTTACCACTATACACACCATTGACTTTGGTCACAATAAACCTGTTTTCCAGATATGATTTTAGAAGTTTATGAGGAAGCCCCTTATTCCAATTTCATATATTCTATCCAACAGAATTTTATGATCCACAGTACGAAAAGCTTTTCTTAAATCAACAAAAATTGAGCAGATATAATTTCCTTTATCCAGATTACCAATAATAGATCTGAGAGAATCATTTATTGTTACATCTGTGCCATGAGATTCTGGAAACCAAATTGATTAATATCGAATCCACCGGAACTTTTGATAAATTCACAAATTCTTTTATTGATTATTTTTTCAAAAATCTTACTCAAACAACTAGTAAGTGTAATAGGTCTATAGTTAGAAGTATCCAAAGGAGAACTATTTTTGTAAATAGGTATCACAGATGCGGATTTTAATGTTTGTGGATAGACAATTATTAACAAGATTACTGATTATTGGCGATATAATATTAGCTATAGTTTTTAAATCCTTTGCTGCTATGTTATCCGAGCCAGGTGCATTATCTTTTAAATTCATAATAACAGAATAAACTTCATTATGATTTGTAGGCATTAAAACATAGAGTTTTCATTTATTATGTTTCTTATCGTATTTTCATCCCTAACATGAATGTTATCAGCTAATTTTTTCTCAATATTACTAAAGTGATCATAAAACCTGTTAGCTAAGTCATTACTGTTATTTAAAAGTTTATCATTATATCTAATTATCTTAATTATTTTCTTATCATCTGATTTTTGGTTTGCTATGTGAGAGTTCAAAACTGTCTATATCTTTCTGGTATTTGAACCTGCTGTTTGTAAGTTTTTATTAAAATGAGCTTGTTTAGCTTTTTTATCTCAATATTGACCTTCTTTTTTATTTTGTTGTAATTAATTTTATGTTCTAAACAATTTGGGTAGTTTTTGTGTCTCTTGTATAATTCATTTCTATACTCCATCATTTTTAAGATTTCCTTCATTTAGAGTTTCTCCCTTAATCCAGTTAACATATTTATCTGTTGTCCCTTCTTTAACTTTCTTTGTTTTTACAGCTTTGATATCAATTTCTTTGTTTAATTTATCAGATTTATTATCGGAAATTATACTAATATTATTATTGTTTTTATTATTATTATTATTAATAGTAGTATTATTATTTTTATTATCATCAATAATATTATTATTGCTATTATTACAAGATACATTTTTACTACTAATGATTTCATCACTAATATTTTCAACATTATTACCCTTATTGGCACATTTATCATGAATGATTTTGTTTTTATTGTCTTTATCATTCATTAGAATTTTATTTTTTCATGACCAAAATTTAGGAACATAAGTGAGTATGCTAAAATGTCTTTTCACATGATTTGTCTTAGAGCTTTTATTATTAATCGTAACTCTAGTTTTATTTTAACTATTTATAACTATTATTATTGTTATTGGAAACATGAACACTAGTTTTCTTGTAACTATTATTATTATTATTATTGTTATTGGGATCATTATTTTTTGTATTATCAAACTTATTATTATAATTAATTGTAGTGGAAAAACTATTTGTATTGCTAATATTATTATTAGTAGTAATATTATTAACTTTACTAATTTGAGTACTATTTATACTAATTCTCTCATTATCATTTTTGGTATCATATTTAGTATCATTGTAATTTGCATTATTTTGAACTATTTCAATTGTTTTATTTTGTTCAGTTCCTATTATCTGTGATTGCTAGTAGCCTATTTTTTGTTTTTTTAAAGTAAGTTTATGTTGAAAAGCAGGGCAGGATCTACTAAAAGTTTTGTGAATTGTGATTCACATCCACATTGACTTTTAATTTCTCATTATATTTCAGACAGTTTATGCACTTAATGATGTCTTCATTCTTGCATTCACTAGTTTTATGTTCCTGATGGCACTTCAAACAAGTTTCAGCATTCCTACAGTCAACTGATTTATGATTAAATCCTTTGCACTTAAAACATCTTGGAATGTTTATGGCGTCAAATACTTTATATTTTTCCCAACCTATACATACTTTTTCATTTTACAAAATTTTTGGGAATGACTTCTTATCAACTTCAATAATAGTGTTGAACATTTCCTTGTTATATTTTTTAACTGAATATGTTTTTAGCACTTTAATTTCACTTATTTCTAGGAAAGCATTTTGCTTTTTTAGCTTTTCAATAATATCTGTATCACTATATTTATGATTAACATGTACAATTTCAACTTTTGGTTTCATTTCTACCGGGATTTTGATCTCATAGCTTTCATTTAATTTTTCTTCCAACTCATTCTTAATTTTTTCACGATCCTCTTTTGTACGTGTTTCTATCAAAATTATACCATTTTTCCTATTTGCAACATTTTTGATATTAAAATTTTTTGGATAAATCTTTGTATTCAAGTCACATTTTGTTTATTCATTATTTTACTTACTCTTCGGTTTTACAAGTAAAGGTAATTCTTTTTTCATTATCGTATTAGTACATTTTTTTGTATTTTTTAAAATATCGGCAAATGAACTCGTATTAGTTTTTTCATTTCCAGTATTATTTATTTTTTTGCATATCTCATCACTTTTTTTTATTACATTTATGAATAGCTCGTTCACCTTATCGCTTTGGTTTTTAAAGATTTGTGTAAATTTAGCCATTTTATATAATTCTTTTTGTTGACTATATTTAATTTCGTCCAGACGTTTCATATAATTTGTTTCAATCGCCTATAATAGTTCTATAATCTCCTACTCATTATTTTTAATTGCTCTATCGAACTCTTCTTTATACTCTTTTAGTTGCACGTTACTTTTTGTAACCGCACTTTCCATATTTTGAAGGACCAAGTATACATTTTGAATGTATTGGACACAGTCATCGCATATAAACTTAATCTTCTCATAAGTAAGTAACATATTTACTGTTGATTGATCCAAGCCAGAACATCTTAGCACTTCATGGTATATTTCTTACACACTCCTGCACATTCTATGCCTGTTTCCCCCTTTATTTTCATCTTGCACTTTTGGCACGAAGCTATTGTTGTTAAATATAGTTAAACAACAAATTAAAATAAATTTTGCTAAGTAATATTTTTTGTTTTTTAATTTTACCGTATTTAAATAATATTTTAATTGATAAGTAAGACGTCCGAACTTAACAAGTGATACTTAACATGATAAATAAAACATGATAATACTTAACATGATAATAAAAAAGTAATAATAAAAGGAACTGCTTCTAAACCAAATTCTTTCAATAAAATTAATGGCAATGTGTTTAACAAATATCTATCAAGACTATGGAGAAATAAGAAAAACATTAAAAACACAAATAAAATACAGAAATAATAATATTAAAAATGAAAATACTAATAATACCAACAATATTAATTCTGTCAATGACATAACAAATCGCAATTATTCGAATTGGGTTAAAGGTGAAACGCTTAATCCTCAAAAAAAACTTGAATCATTTAAGAAAGGTAATTTTTTCACACTTGTCATTTTTGCACCACCAATAGTAAAATTAACACGCAAAGCTGTAGAGGAACGCGACAGTATTAATGTGCTTTCGCGGCTGAGGGATTTCAGAATTTGCAAAAATGTCAGGCTCTTCCTTTAATACTTATATGATCGTTATGCTGAAATTACACAAAATAATTTAAAGGTCTTAACAAATCAAGATGGATTCATCTGAAATTCCATTTATGCAGATTTCTGAATTGTCATCCACACATTCCTGTAGAGAAAATAACAGGGGGGTTGGAACATCAATTTATATAAAAAACAGTATTTCATTTACTTCTCTTGCATTACCAAATTCTATAAATTAGAAATTTAATCCTATTGGAATACAACTACTAAATTGTAAGCCTAACGTTAAAATTATTACAATGTATCTTCTCATAATGATAAAAACGATTACATCGATTCGGTTGGTATTCTCCTCAAGGCGTTTAATAATAACTGAATTATAGTAGGTGATACCAACATAGATTTGCTATCAAATAATATGTTAATATAGTTGAATAATACTACTTTAATATATTCAATGATACCACTATGATCGGAATTACTCTTCAAGCCGTAAATTGCAGTTGTCATCCATTAACAACCAAATTAGTAAAAGTTGCAACCCTGAACAGCTATGGAAAGTTATTAATAAGCATTTAAATTTAAATATTTCTAAAGATAATTCGACAATACACGTAATTAAGAACACCGGTGAAATTACTACTTCTGATTTAGAAGCAGCTAATATTCTAAATTATCATTTCGCTACCGTCGGAAGCAAGTTAGACAAAAATTTCATCAACCAAACAAACAACGTAATAAATACACAGGATCACATAAACCAGAACTCAATTTATTTTACTCCAACAGATAGTAATGAAATAACACAACTTATAAACTCGTTTAAAACTAATTCATCTCCAGGACCAAATGGCATTACAATAAAACATATCAAATCAATTAGGCACATAATGTCAAACAAGCTTTCTGATATAATAAGTGAAATTTTATCGACTGATGTTTTTCCAAATAGGGCCAAAAAATGTACTATCATTCCAATTTTTAAATTAGAAAAGATGTTAAGATGTTAACAATTACAAACCAATATCTTTGACAAATTGTCTATCCAAGATTATTGAAAAGGTCATTAAACGTTGTTTAATTGCTTTTTTTACTAATTCAAATCTAATTGATGACCACCAATTTGGTTTTTTAAACGGTAGAAGCACAGAATCAGCGGCGCTTGAAGTTGTTAATTTCATGAATATGACGTTAGATAAAAATAATTATGCAGTCGCTATTCTTTTAGATATAAAAAAAGCCTTTGACACCGTAAATCCTGATATATTAATAAATTGTCTTTTAAATATGGGTATAAGAGGAGTTGCTGCTAATCTATTTAAATATTATTTGAATTCTCGTAAAATCAAAACCAGAATTAATGATCATATTAGTGAAGAAGCAAGTATGCAAATTGGAGTTCCACAAGGCACAGTTCTTGGCCCTATTCTTTATTTAGCTTATGTGAATAGCTTCAACAAAATTGGGTTAAATGGACATTATTCAATGTTTGCAGATGACACAATCATTGTGTACAAAGTAGAAAAAGAAACAACTAGAAGAAATTATTAATCATGATTTATAAAAAGTCAGTGAGTGGTTAAATCATAAGAGATAACAACTAACGTCTCTAAAACTGAACTCATCATATTTAAACAAAAAAATAAAGAAAACACTAACCTAAAATCTATCTTGGACAATACATATAGAAAATTTAAAGAAAGCCATAATGTCATTAACTGGTGCAATTGGAAGATGCCCTAAACTAAGTGAAGGTGTAGCTAAATTGGTTTTCCACGCCCACATTCAGCCTAAAATACGTCATTTGTACAGTTGGCGTTAATATCAACAGAGCTATAAAAATCTTATACAAATTTCAATTCGATTCTCCAACTGTATCACTGTATTCGGATCGAAATTTAACTACTGTTGAACAAACAATAGTTATGGAAAACTGCAAGTTGATTTACAAACTATCTAAATTATCAAAAGCAATTTAAAAATACAAACAAAATGCTTCAATTCATAGCTACTTCACAAAAAGTGCGGACCATTATCGATTAGAAACACGAAGAACTGAAAGGGGTAAATTATGTTAAAATATAAAAAAGAACTTTAATAGTCTTTCCGCGAATATAAAAGTGCTTCAAACATAAGGTTATTCAACAAATGATTTAAAGCTGTACTACCCCAACTAAATAATTGAAAAATAAAAATAAAAGAAAAAAATAAAATGTATCTAAAGTTTGAAACTGTGTATTAAATTTTTATTAGTATTTATTATAATTTTAAATATTAAAGTAGTTGTAAGTTAGTTTATAATAGAGATTTATACCAGTTTCTACTGTCTATCTCAATTCTTTAATAAATAAAAATAAAATAAAATATGTATAACCTAACATTATATATTTTGAATAATTTCTAAAAACACAACAAATCGAAATTAGAATTCATTGCTTTTTACTAATTTGAATAAATATTTTGATAATTTAATTAAACTCCTACTGCAAATGATTAATAAAAAGCACTCAAAAATGTTTTTTTCCGATAACATCACACATATGTTCTATTGAAGAAAGCAACGGTAAAATTCAATCATAGTTGCTGAACATAAAGAAATAAATTTATAAAATTTATATTCATGAGTAAAAGAGAATTCATAATTAATAATTAGAGATTTATCTTTAATGAAAGCAACACAACAAATTGTTTTTTCAAATTTGTTCACTATACAATTGATATAATCAACAATTACATTACAACACTGAATTTATGCCATAATTTTTTTTTTCTTTAACCGTTTTAGAGAAAAATTAAAAATGTCAAAACAGATCAGATATAAAAAATAAAACCATATAGAAAGACAAAAAGATCTTATTTTTCTTCACAGAGAAGACTCCCAACACCATTACCTTATCTGTCAATTTTGATCTGTCAAGTGTGTAAAGTATATTCAAATAACTGCTTCAGTGACTATTTGTTTGCTCTTATATTTTCTTGTTGTTGTTGCACGTTTTTCGTTTTCTTTCAATCAAGTGTAAATAGAAAATATATAGAAAAAAATTTAAGAGGAGCTAAATGCATATATTATTGCATTATTCAGGTACTGTTATTACAAAAAAAAAGCAATAAATTTTGTACTTTCACAAACAGAAAAAAAATGCTAATAAACAAAAATTTTTTTTTTTAAAAGAATTGCAAGCAATTGAAATGAGCGGATTTTGGTTTTTAAGTTTCAATTTATTTATATTTTCCAAGTGATTTTTGTAAGATTTTAGTCCGAAGATTCGTAGAGAGTTATTGAATAGCTGTGCCATAACAGCTTTAAACCTAAAATTTTTTGAAAATAAGTTTATTAGACTTACCTTATTTATTCATGTACTTACTTACAGAATTAATAAAGGAGATATGGTAATTTTCTAAATAAAATGTTAGTGTATGTTGAATATTATATTTTTATAAAATTTTTAAACATTTAATTTGCATAATTTGTTACTATGGTTTTAAATATACTAACTATCATTAGAAATCGAATAATTATTCTAAAATCTTTAACCTTTACGTCAAGTAACCCACATTTAAAATATTAAACATATGCTAAAGTAAAGTGTAGAACATTTTTCGTTTTCTTTCAAACAAGTTATATATTATATTATATGTTATATACAATTTATAAATCTAAATTACTAATATTAAAAAAATTTAAAAACTCAAATAAATGTTTTTCTATTCTAAAAGTTTTATATTCTTAATTTTCAACTAATAATATTTTGTACGGTAATTTTTTTATTAGAAACTTAAAATTTCTCACTCCTTAATAACTAAAATTAAGATATAAAATTTTCTCTACTTTAATAACAAAAAACTTTTTTTAGATTAATACACCACGGATCAAAATACACTTAATTATTGATCGGCTATTATTTTAGTTAAAGTTATCTAATTTGATTTTTTTTTTGTTAAATATAGGTAAGTGACAAATTTTACCGAAATTTAACCAAGCAGACTATCTATTAGATTTGCAAAGATCATTTCGAATGATAAATTTTTAAGCAATTTTCTTTTTTTATTCAACCATCATAAATACATCAAATGATTTATGGTTAGTTAACCAGTACACAAACAAACAATTTTCTGACATTCACTCACTTATGAAATACTTTTTTTTTGCGTTTTATTGTTGTTGATGTCTCCTTCTCTTTAACCCTTTATTCATTTGTATTCACCTAATTTTGTTTTTTCATTTTTATGATATTGAAAGGTAAAATTTATATCCAATAATAGAAGAAACGAGGAAGAGTGTAGTAAATTAGACTGTGTCTCTGGGATACCTGTATGACCGAAATATAAACATTATATCTTCCGGTCTATTGCTTTTGGCAAAATTTCAAACATTTAGCTTTATACGATTATTGTTATTGTTAGCTTTATTGACGGTTATTGCAAAAAAACGAATTTGTATAAATTTCAAGATCCTAGCTCCTTTAGTTCATGAGCTTTTTTGAACGGACGGACATACAAAGCTAAATCGATTTTGTTTTCGATTCTGATCCGAACAATACACTTGAGTCTTCTTTGCGTCACAAACGTAATGGCAAATTTATTATACCGTTTGACCTATAGTCATACGGGTATAAAAAAAGACGTGTGAGTATGTGTATATTTCATTTTTTTAATCTTCTTTTTAGGACATTAATTTCATTCCTTTTCAGGATATTTTTTTATTCATAATCGTAAATAATGTAAAAAGAAAATGGAAATTACAAAATATAAATACATATCTATATTTATATTGTCAAACACTAGGTAGTAGTACACGAACATTCAATAATATGATGACATATGATAAAGTGAATGGAAAAAAAAGAACGAAAAGAAGGAGAAAAAAGAAATTATAAAAGAATAAACCAATATTTGCATAGATGATATTTATATTAAGCAAATATTAAAATTGGTTTGCTTTTCTTTTCAATATAGGTATGTACAATTCAAATAAAATGAATAAGAAAGGGTGCTTTAAAATTGGTATACTTGCATTCAACTTCAACAACCCAATCTATTATCTGAATTAAAAAGTATTCAGCAAAAATAAATAGAAACGAATCCAAAAAAGTCAAATTTCACAATAACGAAACTACGTTTCCCTTACAAAATTTTGCACATTTATCCATGTCTTTTACCACAGACTATATAACTATACAGACATTTATTTCTGAACAAATTTTTTACGATTTTTTTCCTAGAACAAAATGCAAAAATTTATTGGCTCCCATTTATTGGTATAAGAAAAAAAAACAAACAAATACTTTTGCTTATAATATAAAACAGAATTACTTTTGTATTGATAATATGTCTATATTAACAGAACAAAGTATGTATAGACTATGCAGATTGCAGACACATAGTTAATATAGTATGTATGATCAAATAATATGTAAATTTGGTACAATCACACACAGCTATAATATATAGTTAATATAGAGTATAGTATAGACGTATAGACAGTAATCTTTGTTTGCTTTGTATGTATACATATTTAGCACATGTAGGTAAGGTATAGAAATTAATATTTAACTTTAAAAAAGATAACCGAATTGAAATGCAATAAAATGATCTACATCTTTACATGTAAAAAATTAATGCATAACTGTTGTAATTTTTTTAGATAGGTAATCATTGTTTTAAAAATTAATTATTATTACATGCTATAAGTAACTAGTTCAGTTATTCCATAAGATTTTATTATTTTTTTAATAAAGCGGTGAAATATTTTTAGAAAACTTGTAAAAAAAATTTAAATGTTCTATCTGGTTCTATCTAAGGGTTTTTGAAATAAATAATCGTAAGGTAGGTACATGTACATGTTTTAATAACTGTTTTACTATATTTTAAAATTACCCTTGTTCTTCTAAATAAATAAGAAATAGTATGAATAATTATGATCTCAATTCAGAATGGTTTCTATTCAATAAAAATTATTCAAAAACCAAATTTTCGTTACAAGTACCATCCGAATTCTTTTTTGAGGTATATTATTATATCTACATACATTTATATATACATACTTTTTATACAAGGTGTTTTCTAAACAAACACTGCTAAAAAAAAAAAAATTTTAAAACTCAGTAGGGTACCATATTTTGAAAACTAGACTTTTAGCTTAGCCCCTATAAAAAAATTTACCTACTCATAAGTGTCTATGAAGTGGTACACAGCAGTTTAGTTAATTAGGAAACATCCTGTATATGAAATTTTCATTACAAAATTTTTAACAAATTAAAATTAATTAGGTTTGTAAATAAGTATAATTTGCGTCTTTCAGGTATGTAAATATCATGTAGAAATATTTAATAAATTTTTTGATACAAATTCGTGTACAACGAGGATTAAAAAACAAATTGTAGATCATTGCGTACAGGCGACAAACAACAATAAACAATTTTATTATTGGTTTTCCGACAAGATTTGTTCAAATCATAGAAAACAAATTCTAGAATTTTTAATCTTAGTTTTGTTAAGAAAACATGCTACATGGCTTACCGAAAAATTAAATAATGAAGAGTTTAATAAAAAGAAAAACGCAAGAACAAAAGGAAAATGCGAAGAAATTGAAACCAAAAATGATAGAAAGCTAAAAATTATAAAATTATAAGTTAGTAGGTAGTAAGTTAAAAATTATATTAAATTAAAAATTATCAATTTAAAATAAAAAATTAAATTAAAAAAAATTATATTGAAATACAAATTTTATTTTTTCCAAACAAACTATTTATAATAACTATTTATAATAAACCATTTATATAATTATATAACTTAGTATTTAGTTAAAAATTAAATTTACAAAGAAACTACATATTTGTATCAATACCATTATTTTATACCTACCTACACAAAATAAATTTAAATAGATAAATAACATAGTGACTATGTTATCTCTTTAATCATAAAATTTCTAGTTTACTTACAATATCTAGTTTACTTACAAAATGGTACTGTGTACGATATGATCGATTATTTTTTGTGTTTCATAAGTATGTGTAACACTGCACTGTACAGAGTATATACAGAATACAACAGAATACAATACAGATTAGCAAAATATGATAGTTTAGTGTACCTACATTTATTATTTTTTTATTTTTTACGCATACTTATAAAGGGGAGCCAATCGATCGACTAAATTTTAAATTTAAGAAGAAAAAACTTTGCATTGAAATAAATGTCTGTATGGTTATATAGTCTGTGCTTTTACTCAACTCTTTTTATTTTCTTTTTAAAGTTTTTTCATCATAAAGTTTGTCATCCATCTGCTTAAACACATTTTAAATTTTTATTCACTTTCAAAATTAATCTTCTTCCATTAAACAAAGAATTAAGAAATATAAAAGAACAAGTAAAAGAAAGTTGAAATTGAAAAGATTTTTAGATTTTTTCACAAAGCTTATATCTTTAAGTAAAAAAAATAAGCAAAAAAAAATATTTTTTTCAATATATACTTTTATTAAAGTAGTACTAGCCCCCTAAAATGTAGAAAATAAAAAATTTAAGGTAGATCATGGGAGTTAGTTACTGTTTTAATATAAAAGTAAATTGCTGGTATAAGAAGCAGTTCTTTTAATTTTTGAAAACTTTTAAGGGTAAAATATTGAAAATTTTCGTTAACCAAAATTGATGGTTGATCTTTTGCATTTAAAAGTGTTTTAGTATAAAAGTAAATTGCTGAAATGGGAAACAGTTCTTCTTTCAATTAGTCTTAATCCAGCAATTTACTTTTATACTAAAACACTTTTAAATGCAAAAGATCAACCATCAATTTTGGTTAACGAAAATTTTCAATATTTTATTATTATACCTATAGTATTAAAGTAAATTGCTGAAATGGGAAACAGTTCTTCTTTCAATTAGTCTTAATCTAGCAATTTACTTTTATACTAAAACACTTTTAAATGCAAAAGATCAACCATCAATTTTGGTTAACGAAAATTTTCAATATTTTAACCTTAGCAATTTACTTTTATATTAAAACAGTAACTAACTCCCAAGATCTACATTTTAGGGGGCTAGTACTACTTTAATAAAAGTATATACCTATTGAAAAAAATATTTTTTTTGCTTATTTTATTTTTTACTTTTTAGTTTTATTTCAATTTCTTTATACTTTGAATATTTTCAAGTTGGATCCAATTCATTAATATTAAAAATCAACGTAATTATTAACTAATCATAAATTATTAAAATATTGCCTCCTACCTAGTTAATTTAACTAAATTAATTTAAACTTTATTAAACTGAATCACAAATTATTATAATTATACACAATACGAATATTCAGAGATGCTGGAAAGATGATAATATAACAGCGTTATAAGTATTTGATTAAATTTTTATCTAGGTGGTTAAACAAAACTTAAATAAAATTGTTTAATATTTAATAGGTATCTGTAAGTCTGAATACATTTTTGCACATACATATAAATAATGTTCCACGTTTATTATAATCCTATGTACCTACCTGTTAGATAATATGTATCCCTATCAAATATACATACTTATATACCTAATACGTTTTCCAAATTGTTCCGGAACTATTTTGTTTTTTAAAACTAAAAACCTTTTCCAATCCAAATTTTAGTTGTCAAAATTTTTTAATTAACACTTTTACTTATGGCTTTGAATATATACATATACCTAGGTACATACCTATTTATTCGTTTTTAAAGAAATTTGGTACAAATACTCAAATTTTATTTGATAGCAATTACTTATGATAATTTCTATAATACATAGTAAAACGATATATAGATATACAATATATCTAGTTCTTTGTTTATGTTTTAATGTATTTTTACATACACATACATATGATGATAATAATATGACAATACATGGCATGGTAGTAAATCTAATTTGAAATATTATTTTCATTAATGAAAATATTCAATAATATATTTTTTTAAACAAAACACGCACACGCATATTCATGCAAGATTATTATTAATATATTTATTATCTATCGAAAACTAAATAAACATAAACTTACATTAGATTAGATACATATATGTATACTTTGCTAACTATATACATATACATAGAACAGCAATTATTATGTATTTGCATATTAACAGCAAACCCTAAAACAAAATCATTTCACACAATTACATTTTGTATTACGCACTGTTGCATTTTAAAAAATTTGAAGATGAATAAGTTAGGTGATCTACTCGTACTTTTTGTATTTTATTTAAAATTTTGGGGTTCAAATTCGCTTCATGATGAAAGTTTTTTTTTAATTTCAATTAATAGTTTTTTTTTAATTTAAGTACATATTTGTTAAATTTTAAATTAATAAACTAATCGATAAAATATTTGCTTCTTGAAAAAAGAATTAAAAATTTGTATAGGTTTATTTTGTTTCAATTACTATTACTTTTGGTATACAATATTAAAAAATTATGCTAAGTTATGAACATATGTATTTAGTTTCACAACCTTTGTTTAGATTCAAATCGAAATATTTGTTGCCAACGTTCTTAAAGTACCTACTCAATATTTCTAATCAATAATCATGTACATATGTATGTATATAAAAGTATATGTAAAATTGTTTTAAATAAATGTTTATGAATACCTATTGAGTTTGCATTATCAAAGTGAAGTATTTTACTTTTGAAAGTTTCAAAATTTTAAAGAAATGATCCAAATAAATAAATTGTTTTCGTAATTTTTGTTATTATTTCTGTTGAACTTAAAAAAAAAAAAAAAAACTTTATTTTTTAACGAGTATCGAACTCAGATCTGTTTACACCCGAAGCCACTTCTCTAACCACTGCACCATACATTTCTTATAGATTTATGGTCAGATTTCTAATATAAATGTATCACTAACTGACAGAATGAAAAATAAAGCCATAGACAAAGGCAAGTTCATTTAAAAGTATATAATAAGAAAAATTTTGATGTTTGGTGAATAGCATTTTAAATATTATGATTGATAAAATCTTTTGTGTATATAATGCAAAAATGACACACTCTAGCACGGTACCAACAAAAACAAGAAAGAAACAAGGAAGTATAAAACCAAAAGTTTTAAAACAAGCAAATTTTTTAAGATCACACAATGTTTTACACTAAATTTTGGATAAAAAGTATATTGATACAAAAGCTTTAGAACGGTTATTTCAACTACAACACCAGATTTTAATTTTAGACATAAAAGCTTAAAAAACCAACTTTTGTTTAGCGTTTTCAGATTGCAAAAAATAATACATTAATTTTTTTCAATACGTATCCTTAGTTGAAATTTTGTTATTTTTATTTAAAACTATTTGCATTTTTGTTAACACTCGGGCAGTGATGTAGGCAGACGAATAGATGGACAGTGTGGTACCTTTTTTTCACAGCGGCACATGTTGACTCAAAAAATATTGCATTAAACTAAACTGAAGATATTTGTAAATAAAAATGTGGTTTGATGGTTTGCTTTACAGGACAGTGCAATTCAATTAAAATAAAAATATATAATATTTATAATGCAATCAAAACAAGAAAACTAAATAAAAAATTAAATGTATCTTTAAATCTACATTAGGTAAAGCCTGGAGTTTTTTGTACTTTATAAGAGAAATATAAAAAACTCCAGGCTTTTTCACAACTTTTTTAATTTTTTTTTTTTTAAATAATACCTATATCAGATATTTAAAACTTCAATTTAAATAAAGTTCTAGGATAATTTTATAATAAAAGAAATGAGTACAGAAAATTTCTTTCGAAAAATTAAGAGAAATAAAAAATAAGGCATAAATCGGGAAATTATTATTATTATTAATAAAAAAAAAATTTTTTTTGATAAAATAAAATTTATTTATTAGTTTATGAATTAATTCATTTCAGCTTTAAAAGTCACAGATGATTTTCTGAAAATTTTAAATAAATAGTAAAACATTTTGTAAATAAAAACTAAGAAGACTATGCTTCACATGAACATTTGTGTAGAAAGTCTTGATTTTTCGCTTTGATGCATTGATTGCTTTGCTTAAGCAAATAAAGCAAGCAATGTATCAAAGTAATTTCATAGTTTTCCTCAATTCTCCCACATCTCGCTCTTAACTCTCCCTTATTTATTTCCCATCCCTTCATTAGTGTTGCGATATTTAGATTTTTAAAATTCCCACAAAATGGACCTTTCCCTTAGATTTTCCCACAAAACAATTCAAAAAATCCCACGAATAAATAACACTTATTTTCAATAAAATATAAAATTTTATTAATCAAAATTAAAATTTTATTTTTATTAATAACAAAATAATAAATATATTAAATATATTAGACTCCTTTGAATTAAAAATAAAACAAAAAACAAAAAACAAATTCCAACAAATTCAAAACAAAACAAAATAATATAAAAAATCTATATTAAGACTTTTTAATTTTATATATTAAGTTTATAATATTATATATATTATTAATAATATATATTATTACATATTATATTAAGTCTTATAAATATATTAAGTCCATATTCAAATTTAAAAAAATTTAGAAAAGAAGTAATTATTTTAATTCGAATTTTTATAAATTGAAGCATTAAATAATTTAAAATGATCTTCTTCTGGTTTAAAATTAATACAGTCTATGTTGTTACTTTTAAAGTCCGTTCTAATTGAACATATTGTTGAAAGTGAACTTTCTCGAAATTAAATTTTAACCGAACGTTTTAAATTCAAAAACACAAAAGAAATTCGATAGCAATTAGCAACAATAAATGACAATTGACATTTGACAATTGAAATGCTTTTATGTAAAAAAAATATTCGATAGCAACAAGCAATATAGCAGCAACAATAAAACTATGACGTGACAAATGACTTTTAAATTTTTTAAAGGCTACTTTAATTCTAAAATTTTTTTTGTATGAACAACTGTCAATAAATTGCCATATATTTTCAAATTCCCATATATTTTCGTTAATTTCCCTTTTTTAACTTTTTTTTCATTCAAATTCCCATAATATGGGAAAAATCCCTCAATATCGCAACACTCTTCATGTTTCCTTCATAATCTTTTAAATATTTTGCTATTTAAAAAAAGTTAAAAATGGAAGAAAATGGTGTTAAGTTTGGGAAAGTGTCTTCGGTTCGGGTACACAATAGCAATACACCATAGAAGCGAAACAAAATAAATTTTTTTAAACTAAATTAGGTATATTAAAACAATTCCAAATAAAATTTATAATTTGCATTTGATAATGCAAAATTCAATTCAAAAATCAATATTTATTTAATACAATTTTACGTAAACATAAATAATAGATACATTATTTAGCAAGGTTGAGTAGGTACATTATAGAATGTTAGCAACAAAACAGTACATATTTCGATTTGAATCTAAACAAAGGAAACAATATAGAATGTATAGCAACATTTTTTAAAAATATATTCATATACAAAACAACATTAATAAATGGAGAGTAAATATGTATCATTATTGAAAAAAAATAAATCTATAAAAAAATTTAAAATCTTTTATTAATTTTTTTAATTTAAGCAAGTACTCACTTAAATAAAAAAAAATAATAATTGAAATTAAAAAAAAATTATACCAAGAAGGGATTTCAACTAACGACCCCAACATTTTATTAACACGAAACATATAAAAAGTAGACTAACTAACTTATTCATCTTCATATGAGTCATTTATTTATTTTTTGTGCATATACATATAACTAGAATCGAGGCATAATATGCGTTATATAAAATGTAACGGCTGCAATTTTATTTAACATACTTTTAACATAATGTACATAATGAAATTAGAAATAGTTTTAAATAAGAAAAAGTTCTTCTTTTAATTGACCTTCCGTCATTCTGTGACGGGACAACAGCTAGTATATTATATTAAAATTTCCATTCGTTGATGTTTTTAACGAATTTTTTACTTGTTTATATTTTAGAAAACGTATTTCATATTGTATCAGTTAAACTGAATTTTAAAAATGATTTGAAAACATAGTAATCAAATTTAATTATTAATTTACAAATATTTTTATTTATTGATCAAATATTGAGTTTTTTTCTTAACGAATAATTTAAGAAATAGAAATAATTAAATTTAAATTTAATTTTTATACCCGTATGACTATATAGTCAAAGGGCATAATAAATTTGCCATTACGTTTGTGACGCAGAGAAGGAGGTGAGGTAGATATAGACTCAAGTGTATGGATCGGATCAGAATCGAAAAATAAATCGATTTAGATATTTATGTCCGTCCGTCCGTCCGCACGATAACTCAAAAACTAAAGGAGATAGGATCTTCAAATTTTCGCAAATTCGTATTTTTGCAATAGCCGTCATCGCTATATAAATTCAGCCATTTTGGTCCAGGGGTTCGGGTAGCTGCCATACATATATGAGCATTTCTTGCCATACATATATGAGCATTTCTTTGCGAGCTTCAAGTTTACGCTGATGATATGAAACTTTTTAAAAAGATTACATCTTATAATGACGCCATCCTTATGCAGAATGATCTTCAAAATTTTAACAATTGGTGCGTTAATAACTGTTTACTACTTAATGTAAATAAATGCGCACTGATATCTTATACACGCCGATCTAGTCCTATTTGTTTCAATTATAACTTAGATGGTATTAGTTTACCTAAACTTACCTCAATAAAGGACTTAGGGGTGTACTTCGATTCCCAACTTAGCTTTAAAATCCATTATAATAATATTATAAATAAAGCTAATTCACTATTGGGATTTGTTAAACGTTCTGCAAAGGAATTTTCAGATCCTTATGTACTTAAATCGTTGTACACTTGTCTTGTAAGACCTAACTTGGAATATGCTAGTCAAGTTTGGTCTGCGTTTTATATGGTACACATTGATAGGATTGAGGCAATACAAAAAAATTTTCTTAGATTTGCCTTACGCCATTTGCCATGGTCGAATCCCATTATTTTACCACCATATGAACAAAGGCTAAAATTAATTGATTTGTGTACTTTAAATTTTCGACGTGAAGTTTCTGATGTCATTTTTATTACAGAAATTGTCAAGGGTAACGTTAAATCTAATTTAATTTCTAGTAAAATTATTATTAGAAATCTTCAACGCCTTCGCTCTTGCATTTTATTTAAAACTAATAATCATAGGACTAACTATGGCAAATTCGAACCTATTAATAGAATACTTATTATAGGTAATAAACATAAACATTATATTGACTTTACACTTTCAAAACACTCACAAAAACAAAAATTATACAATCGCTATTATTAGGATTATTTTTGTTTTGTTTTTCTTGTAGTAATGTAAAGTTTATAATTTTTAACTTTTAATTTTAATTTTAGTTTGAACATATTTATAATTAGTCAAATATGTAATTTTTTATATTGATTTTAATTGTATAATTTTAATTGTTATTTGTATGCTTTTTTGTAAACTGTTTGTGTTAAGCAGTATAATAAATAAATAAATAAATAAAAATAAATTTCTCTGTACCTATTACAGCTGCCTGTCTGAAATTTTGCTAAAAGTAGTTTAGTTTTATGGCCAAAGTTTCTGCCAAATTTGGTTGGTCTACTGCCGTGGGTTCGAGTAGCTGCCATACAACTTCTTGTTTTATATGGGTATTACTCTCCACCTAATGAAGCTGGGTGTCTGAAATTTTGCTAAAAATAGTTTAGTGTAATGGCCAAAGTTACAACAAAATTTGGTTGGTCTACTGCAGAGAGTTCGAGTAGCTGCCATAAAACTACTCCTTTATATGAGCATAACACTACGTCTAATGAAGCTGGGTGTCTGAAATTTTGCCAAAAACAGTTTAGGGTACTGGCCATAGTTACAGCAAAATTTGGTTGGTCTACAGCAGAGGGTTCGAGTAGCTGCCATACAACTCCTCCTTTTATATGAATATTCCACTACACTTAATAAAGCTGTATGTTTGAAATTTTGCCAAAAGTAATTAACCGGATGATATAATGTATATGTTACGGTCATACGGGTATCATACTAGAGTCAAAAGTCTCCGAGGAAGCTAAGACTCGAAAAATAGGTTTGGGGACTTATTATTATAAGAGAAAAATACTTAAAAAGCGGAAAAAATGTAAATGTCAAAATTTATCATTTTTATATGTAGAATTCGAATTAAGATAAAACGAGCAAGAGTGCAGTGCAGTGTCAACTTTGGGATACCAGTACCAATGTAATAATATATTATTTGAAAGACAGCTCTTCGAACCTCTTCCCCTACACCAACTTTTCTTTATTCAAACGCTGGCCAATAAAACTAACTACTACAAACAGATGGACAGACGGACGAACGCACTGAGTGAAACTCATATAGGCACATTTTTACAAAATCTTTTAATAATGTGCTAAAACTAAATAAGTATTTCATACTTACATTTCTAACAAAATAGTACAGAACTTATTTACGCAGCAGATAATATTGTTCCCAAATTTGAAGTAAAAAATTTTTGAATAGGGTACAAAATTTATTCAGCAAAATACATACATGTGAGTACACTGAAATTATCAATATATTTAGGTGCACAGTAGTAAATCCTAGATATGACCAAATTTATTTGTTATATTCGTTATATTTTAAATTTATTCGCTATAGTTCCAAATTACTCCTTGTACAACTGTACATTTTATAGATTTCTAACTAGGAATTTTTTTGTGCTTTATATCGTAAGAATAAAAGAATAGATATAAAAGATTTATATTTATTAAAATGAACCCGGCCCCAAAAATTCGGAAAGCCCTTGTCCAATCGTTCTGATTCAAAAAACCTTATCACTCTAAAAGTTGGCCCGAGTACTGCCCAACTTTGCCAAGTAACTTGCGGTATTACTTTGCTTGCCCAGTTCTAATTTGAACTTCCTACCTTCATTAGATGCACAATTATCGAATTAACAACTTTGTATGGCAGCCCCTTGAAAATGAAACCGTAACATTTTGAAACTTCATATAAGTGCTTGTTCTGTTATATAACTAGCCATGTGTAATTTTTAACATCCTAGTATCAATAAACAAATGTGGTAGTGGTTCGCGTACCATCTCGACAACTCCCAAAACCTTAAAATATATTTTCGAAATTAATATAGAAACTAACTTGAAATAAATATAGAAGTTTTGAATTTTTTAATACGGTGTTCTTTCTTCGTGTTCCGAAATTTAGATTTAATTGGAGTGGTGGTTCTTAAGACCTCCCAACATTTAAAAGCTTATCTTGAAAATAAATAAAGATTGTAACTCAAAATAAATATAAAACCTTCAAATTTGGTAGAAGGATTTTCTTTCCTCATGTTTCTGAAATGTGGGATCAATTGAAGTGGTGGTTCGGGTATCTCCCACGAACCTCAAAAGATTTACTAACAAGCATATCTTCAAAATTAATAATGATATAAACTTTAAATTTGATACAAGAGTCCAATGTTTTGTTTTCATTACCTTTCAAACATAGGGAATTAATTGAAGTTGTGGTTCATATTCGCCAACACTCTAATATCTTTAGAGCATATCTTCGAAATTAATAACGCTAGAAATCTGAGATTTGGAACACCAATGTTCTTTTCTATTTGCTTTCTTAATTAACACTTTTATATTTTTAAAAGGCCAAGAAGGAAATTATATATTAATATTAAACATATTATGTATTATAGTTTATAAATTTAAATCTAAAATATTTTTTTAATAAAGCTCTGAAATAGGAAGAAAGACTCTTGTACAAAATTTGAAGGTTCTATCTTCTTTGGTTTTAGAATTATGTCCGTTGTGGCTCATTTCGCTCAAAAGCTTCGGTCCGGTCCAGACCATATGCAATCCCTGCCGTACTTTCATTCCTAATAACCTACGTTATAAATTTTATCAAGATAGAGTCATTAATTTTTGAGTTATGATGCATACGGACGGACATCGCGACATCGACGCTGATAACAATTATATATACTTTTCTAGCTTGCCTGCTTTCGTTGGTTACAATCACCATACCAAATTTAATTTACCCTTTTATCTTTTTTGTAGTTGAATAGGACCGGCGTTGAACTTTACGGCCCCCTGTGCAATTCTGAAACTTAGCGCCCTAATAAACCCATCATCACTCGTGAGGTGGGATTTTGATGCATTTTTGTAGTAGAATATTTTTAAATTCTTAAAATTAAAAATTAAAAAATTCAACCGACTCAGAAAAAAATAATATTCAAAGAGTGAACGAAATTAAAAAGTATTAACAAAAATTAAAAATTTCATTAAAAAAAATACAAAACAAAATTTGTTTACATTCATTTTATTAAATTTTAACAAAAAAGTTCAGCTTGAATTTTAAAAAATGATTATGTGTAAAATTATTACAACTAAAAAAGTACATAGTACTAAGTAAATAAAATAGGAAAATTTATCAAAAAGCATATTTATATTTAGATAATCATTTTTATCCACCTGTCTTTTATTTTAGCAAAATCGTGTGTTAAATCACTGAAATCTAAATCTTTTTCTAAGAATTTTTCTATAATTTTTTATTATTTTTAATTTAGAAAAGCTACGTACTCTAGAAACTACGGTAATGGGAACCGTTAACATAATTTTTAAAACTAAAACAATGTTAGGAAAGAGTATTTCTAATTTTTTTTAATAAATAATATTTGAAGTTTTAAGCGGAGTACCTACCTCTTCATTTAAAAACAAATTAGAAAAGTTTTGAAATTCTTCGACTAACTCTTTTCTATTTACAATATCAGATTCTATTCCATTAGAGGGATGTTTTTCTAAGTTCAAACCATATTTTTTTTAAATCAACAAATAATACACTTAGACAATTACAAGACAACTCAACATACATACATATACATACCAACATATAACCCGCGTACTAATCTGAATAATGAAAATGAATACAGACAGAAATTAAAATACTTTTTCAATTCTCTCTCTTTCTCAATTTCGCTCTTATCAAAAAACGAGGAAGATTATAGTTACCCTTGTCAACTTTTAGATACTCGTGCATACCCACTATGACGTATAATAAAATAAACCGTTATTTATTTCCCATAAATATTAGAAACAAATATAAAAAAGTAAAATAGTTAAAAAAAATTTAACTCATTATTCCATAATTTTTGCTTAAAAAAAAAAAAAAGAACAAAAAAAAATTTTAATTCATTATCCCAAAAAAAAACAAAACAAAAAAACAATAAAAAAAAAATAAATAAAAAAAATTGGCCCACCGTAAAAGTATGATGGAGTGATGTACAAATTTGTCAAGTAACTTGCTCTATTACTTTACCTGTCCAAATTGAATTGAAAGCTCTGTACGGCAGCCCCCCGAAAATGGGGCCGTAACATTTTGAAACTTCATAAGAGTGCTCGATTCATTAAATAACTAACCGTATGTAATTTACCCGTGCATACATATATGACATCGGGTATATTAAAATTGCGGGTATATTGTAATTGATCCCGCATCGATCTAGACGAGCTAGATATAGTGTCAAGAGTACGTATCTGCTCAGAATCGAAAAGTAAATCGATCTAGCTATGTGTGTCTGTCCGTCCGTCCGCATGTCAGCACGATAACTCAAAAACTAAATGGGCTAGAGTTTTGAAAGTCACACAAAGTAATTTTTAGACAATTTCTAGGTTCCCGATTGTTTTTGGTTAAAATCGGACCAAGGCTTCGGGGAGCTGCCTTACAACTTTTTTGCACCAATATGAATTTGTTCACAACTAACGAGGATGAAAATTACACACGGTTAGTTTCTTAATTAGGGCTCATTTGCGGGGGGCTGCCATACAACTTCTTCGCACCAATATGAAATTCTTCAAAACTAGCTATACTAGGAGAATAAAAATTACACACGGTTAGTTGTATAATGAATCGAGCACTTATATGAAGTTTCAAAATTTAGCGGCCTCATTTTCAGGCAGCTGCCATACAAAGTTTTCAATTCAATAACCATGAATCTAATGAAGCTATGAGGTTAAAATTAAAATTGGGCAGGTAAAGTAAAAGGGCAAGTTACTTGACAAAGTTGGACATCACTCTGACCAACTTTTTGGGTGGGGGATTTTTTTTTTTTTTTTAAACAAAAATTGTGGGTGATGAATAAAGATTTTTTTTTCTTTTGAATTTGTTTTTTTCTTTTAAATTGGTTTTTTTCTTTTAAATTTGTTTTTTTTTTTTGTGTTTTTTTTATGGTTTTTTTTTTGTAAAGCAAAAATTATAGGATGATGAGTTCAATTATTTAAACTCTTTTACTTTTTTAAATTTTGTTGGTAATATATATATGTAATAGCTTAAGGAAAATAAATAACTAAGTATTTATTTTATTGTTTACATCATAGTAGGTATGCACGGGTATCTAAAAGTTGACAAGGGTTTCTTATTGGAAATTTAAAAACTTATAATTCTATGATGCGCACTTTTTCAATTTTGCACATAATGATAGATTATTTTTAAGCAACAAATATCCGCACGCGATATTTTCAATGTCATTTCTATCTTGCGATAGTTTCAAAATAAAATGTTAGAAATGAATAAAACCCAATATGTGTGTGATTTATTTTGTATTATGGTGTAGTGCAAATTTTTTATTTGCACTCTAATCATAAAGTAACTATATACATAGAGTATTCACGTAGAACAAAAAAGTTAGACAAATTTTTTTATTTCCAAAAATCAACTTTATCGTATTTTAGTTTATTTTAATTTTTAGTTTTTTTTTATTTTTTTGTTTGTATGTCAGTCGATGTGTTTACTTTGTATATATTTCTTCTCTTTTTTGTGTTTTTTTTTTTTTTTTGTATGTATATCATATCAATCGCTGTATCATGTATGTACGCAGTTTGTGTATATTTTGATTATAAAATAAAAAAATATTGATAGAAAAAGAAGAATGAGATTTCTTTTTTTTTGCTTTATATTTTTTTACTTGCATTATTCCAAATCTTTCAAATCGTTAGAAAATAACTCCATAAATTGTCTTTCACTCTACCTATGTATTTTAAATTTTCGTTAGTTTAAAATAGGTATGTACAATTTTTTTATAATTTTTAGGTTTAAAAATTTTTGTTTATCTTATTGAAAATTTGTTTTATTAATTTATTATTTAATTTAGAATTCCAAAAGGGAAAAAACCGGGAAAATATATTATGGAAAAATATATAAATAAGCTTTCAAAATTCATATTCCATTCGGTATAAAAAACCCTTTAAGTATGTAAATACCCATTATAAAATATATATATATAAGTATGTATTTTGGGATGTCTTTTGTTCTGCTGGAACCATAATCAGAAAAACCACTAATTTCATCCAGTGCACTTTATAGTATAGCCTTCTAATGGCTATTTCATCGAGTCCCAGTACAGCCAACCTTTCAATTAAATCTGTTTCTGAGAATATAATGCCTAACTCATTTATTTTTTTGTCGTTAAGACCTATTTTAAATGTTTGATGGGGATACATCTATTAAGGGAAATAAAATGGGGCAAAATAAGCTTAACTTCATTTCTCAAAAATTTATAACCCTTTAAAATATCGTCATCCTATAATGTGCCAACTGTTAGGTTTTTTATAAAAGCCAAAATGGTTAAAAACTAAGATACACATATTATAAAACATTAAATGAGCTTTAATTTTTATAAATTACTTTAAAAAAATATTAAAAAATTATATTGGACTGTATTTCCTATTTTGAAAAAAATAACTAGCCTTTATTTTCAATTCGAATAAGGAATAACACTTAAAAGCGAAATATGTTGTTTTATACCCGTATGGTATAATAAATTTGCCATTACGTTTGTGACGCAGAGAAGGAGGGGCAGTAGATATAAACTTAAGTGTATGGATCGGATCAGATTCGAAAAATAAATCGATTTAGCTATGTATGTCCGTCAGTCCGTCCGCACGATAACTCACAAAATAGAGGAGCCAAGCTAGGATCTTGAAATTTTCGCAAATTCGTTTTTTTGCAATAGCCGTCATCGCTATTTAAATCCAGCCATTTTGGTCCATTGGTTCGGGTAGCTGCCATACAACTTCTAATTTTATATGAGTATTACTCTGTACCTATTACAGCGGCGTGTCTGAAATTTTGCCAAAAGTAGGTTAATTTTTTGGCGAAAGCTTTTGCAAAATTTGGTTGGTCTGTTGCAGGCGTTCGAGTAGCTGCCATACAACTTCTTATTTTATATGAGCATTACTCTCTACTTAAAGAAGCTGGGTGTCTGAAATTTTGCTAAAAATAGTTTAGTGTAAAATCCAAAGTTTCTGCAAAATTTGGTTGGTGTACTGTAGAGGGTTCGAGTAGCTGCCCTACAACTTCTTCTTTTATAGGAGCATTACACTACACCTAATGAAGCTGGGTGTCTGAAATTTTGCCAAAAATAGTTTGGTGTAATGGCCAAAGTTACAGAAAAATTTGGTTGGTCTACTGTAGAGGGTTCGAGTCGCTGCCTTACAACTCCTTCTTTTATATGAGTATTCCACTACACTTAATAAAGCTGTATGTTTGAAATTTTGCCAAAATTAATTAAACGGATGATATAATGTATATGTTAGAATCATACGGGTATCCCAGAGTTGACACAGTCTACTCTACTACACTCTTCCTCGTTTTTGTTTTTTTAAGTGCTAGCCGTTCAACTGTTATAGGATAAAATACTGTCTATATAATACCATAACGGAACAGAGGGAACGAACATATGTTTTATTTCCTCTTACTTTTAGGAAAAGTCTTCTTAGACCTTATTGTACCATCCCCATTTAAATTCTAATCAATAATCATATTCCAAAAAAGTGAATTCAGGTCTTTGTTTGTATTAAAAAATTTGTTTACTATTGTTTAAAAATTTTTTAAAAATTTTGCTACTTAAAAATTTAAGAATGTACTAAATTATTCTAATGAAGGCAAAAATTCTGCTATTAATTTTGAAAATCAGATCCTTGATTAAATACGTTAAAATTGCAAAAAAAATCGTTTTCTTTATACCCGTATGACTATAGGGCATTTGCTATTACATTTGTGAGGCAGAGAAGTAGGGGGATAGATATATACTCAAGTGTATGGATCGGATCAGAATCGAAAAACAAATCGATTTAGCTCAAACTCAAAATATAGATGAGCTAAGCTTTTGAAATTTTCACAAATTCGTTTTTATACAATAGTCGTCATCGCTATTTAAATCCAGCCATTTTGGTCCACTAGTTCGAATACCTGGTATACAACTTCTTTTTTTATATGAGAATTACTCAGTACCGCTTGAAGCTGGGTGTCTGAAATTTTCCCAAAAATAATTTAGTTTTGTGGCCAAAGTTTCTGCAAATTTTGGATGGTCTACTGCAGTGGGTTCGAGTAGCTGCCATACAACTTCTTCTTTTATATGAACATTACTCTATACTTATTGAAGCTGGATTTTTGAAATTTTGACACAAATAGTTTATGGCCAAGTTAGTGTTAAATGGCCAAAGTTAGTGCAAAATTTGGTTGGTTTACTGCAGAGTGTTCGAGTAGTTGCCATACAACTCCTTCTTTTATGTGAGCATTGCACTACACCTAATAAAACTGTTATGTTTCAAATTTTGCCAAAAATAATTAACCGGATAATATAATGTTAATATTACAGTCATAAAGGTATACCAGAGTTGATACAGTCTACTGTACTGCACTTTTCCTCGTTTGATTTAGTTTTTTTATTTTTTTAATTTTCATTTTGCTAATTTAATTTTATTAAAGTTTTCTTTCTTGAATTAAATTTTATTTACTTGTATACAAACTGTAATCAAAATTTAGGAAAATATAAAAAACAAAGAATTTTTTTTAAATAAATTTACTTTTCGTTAAAGATTCTTAAGAAAAACAAAAAAATAAGTTTATACGAAAACGAGCTATAAACATTCTTTTAATATTTTTTCCAGATATTTCTCTTTGAGATGCATTTATATTCAGATCTTTTTTTTTCTTAGAAAAAAAGGAAGTTTTGATGCTACATAATAATAAGAATAGACTGTGTCAACTCTGGGATACCCGTATGACCGTTATATAAACATTATATCATTATAATTATAAACATTAATTACTTTTGGCAAAATTTCAAACATACCAGCTTTATTAGGTGAAATATAATGCTCATATAAAAGAAGGAGTTGTATGGCAGCAACTCGAACCCTCTGCAGTAGACCAACCAAATTTTGCAGTAACTTTGGCCATTACACTAATTTATTTTTGCCAAAATTTCAGACACGTAGCTGTAATAGGTACAGAGAAATACTCATATAAAAAAAGAAGTTGTATGGCAGCCACCCGAACCCATCGACCAAAATGGCTGGATTTAAATAGCGATGACGGCTATTGCAAAAAAACGAATTTGCGAAAATTTCAAGATCCTAGCTCCTTTAGTTTTTGAGTTATCGTGTGGACGGACGGATGGACGGACGGACGGACGGACATACATAGCTAAATCTATTTCTTTTTCGATTCTGATCCGATCCATACACTTGAGTCTATATTTACCCCCCCTCCTTCTCTGCGTCACAAATGTAATGGCAAATTTATTATACCCTTTGACTATATAGTCATACGGGTATAATGACTATATAGTCATACGGGTATAATGACTATATAGTCATACGGGTATAAAAAGAAATGGTATGGAAGCTACCCAAACCGATGGATCAAAATGGCTGGATTTAAATAGCGATGACGGCTATTGCAAAAAAAACGAATTTGTGAAAATTTCGAGATCCCAGCTGCTTTAGTTTTTGAGTTATCGTGCGGACGGAGGGACGGACATACATAGCTAAAGAGATTTTTTTTCCGATTCGGATCCAATCCAAACATTTGAGTCTATATCTACCCCCCTTCTCCTCTGTGTCACAAACGTAATGGCAAATTTATTATACCCTTTGACATACATACTTTGAAATTTTGAATTTTATACGCTTGATTTTTTCCCACTTGTATATCAATCACTCTTTAATTTTAAAAATAACAAGGATGTGTAGTATGTCATAAAAAACTTTTTAACCTAATCGAGGAAGAGTGTAGTAGAGCAGACTTTGGCAACTCTGGGATACCGGTATAAAATTTCAGATACGCAGTGTAATAGGTACAGATAAAAAAGAAGTTGTATGGCAGCTACCACGAACCCATGGACCAAAATGGCTGGATTTAAATAGCGATAACAGCTTGGGCATAAAAACGAAATTGCGAAAATTTCAAGATCCTAGCTTCTTTAGTTATTGAGTTATCGTGCGGACGGACCGACATACATAGCATAAATCGATTTTACATAGCTAAATCGATACATACATAGCTAAATCGATTTTTTTTTATATTCTGATGCGATCCATACACTTGAGTCTATATATACTCCTCCTATTCTCTTCGGCACAAACGTAATCGCAAATTTATTATACCCTTTGGCCTAGAGTGTCATACGGTTATAAAAATATTTTATTGCTGTTATAGATGTTTTGATGACATGCAACTCGTAAAGCAGCTAAATTTTGGTTAACAAAAATGTTAACAATGTTATCGGGTGTTAACCACGTTCTCGTGCTTTTTAATAGTTTTTAAGCTTTTTTTAGAAGAAATGAGGAACTTAGAAAGAAAAAGAAAAAATATCAACTGACGAAATCAGCAACGTGAGAACGCATAGATTTCAATTAATATGGTTAATAACAAAAGTTAACTTCTAGGCCAAGCTTAAAACATTTTGGCGTCAAAAAATAAAGAAACTTTAAAATTTATTCATAATCTTCATATGGTAAGCATTGTAATCGTTCAATACAATTTGCACAGCTATTTTTTATGTGCATTAAACAGACACATTTTTTGCATTTCGTACAATTGTATTTGGTTAGTCTTCTTTTATTCACACAATCTCTACAACGTTTCTTCCATCCATGTTTTCATTTTCATTGTTATTAAAAATGTTTTCTGGAGCAGCTTCAGGTTTATAACAAGCTAGTCTTTGTTGTATATTTAAATTCAAAGAACTGTTTGTACTTTTGCGAATCAATTGTGGTAAAACAAACCCATTAGACAATTTTTTCAAAAATTCTCGTCTTTGAATAGATTAATTATCATTTCCGAAATAAATTATTCGGGCTTTTTCATATCTCCGGAATCAGAATCAATCGTTATCTTTATACAAACTCGATACAAGATTCACAAACTTGTTTGTTTTCGGAATATAAGATACGATTGTGCAATTTTTTTAAAAACCGAAGAGACTGCTGCGGATACTTTTATCTTTACTTGTAGTAAATTGTAATGGAATCTGGGCTTTGTTTTATTTTATTGTAAGATAATTCGTTTTTCCGTAACTCCTCTAGCAACTTAATACTTGTAAACAGTTACATTTGATCCTGATTTATAACGAGTTATGTATATAATAAATTATATATACAATAAATATGAGTTCTTTCAAAAATTTTTTAGTATGGCTATAGGTTTAGCGGTTGTAAGGCGTCGAAACATTTTTTTATTTTGATAATGAGCTTTTTTAAAACCCTTAATTCTTTTCATTACTTTGTTCTTGAATAATATCAAAAAGGAAAAAAATGTGAGAAGTTAATGTAATGTATAAATGTGTTGTTTTTGTTATAAATTCTAAAAATTATGATTTTGTAGGAAAAAAGAATCAACACTTCAAAATATAAAAGTTTTCTTAATCAAGAAGTCGCTCTTTTTTTTCCTATATTATATTTCTCATTTAAAAGTTTATGATGTGGTGTTTCATATATTATATATGTTTTTGTATAGAGTTTCTAAAGGTACACATAAATTGCATCCTGTTTTTTCTTTTTAGCACATTTTAAAAAAAATTTGTAAAAATGTGCCTATATAGTTTCACTCTGTGCGTCCGTCCGTCTGTCTGTCCGTCTGTCTGTCTGTCCGTATGTTTACAAAAACTTTTACATCGTTTGAAATAGAGAAAAGAAACTTTAACCACGAGTAGGTATTACAAAAAAAAATAATTTCGTAGAAGAATTTTTTTCTGTAGGCCCACTCGTTACGGAGCTGCAGCCCCCCAAAGTTGGGAAAAACCCTACATTCAAAATTGTTATAACAAGAGTTCTAGTAAGTGTATTTTCAATCTGAAAGATAGCTGGTTTTATAAACTTAATAAATCTTTAAAACACAAATGTTTAGGATTGCCATACGGTACTAAAATTTACCATTATGCAAAACTCAATTTTTGCAAAATTTTTGGCTAGACATATCTTCTAAACGGACCAAGCTAGGGTCTTGAAATTTTGGGAGTAGATCCTCAGAAATAAGTAGAAGTCGGTTAACAAATTTTTTTTGTCACTGTTTTGCAGCTATAAGGGCCCGAAAATTGAAATTTTGCTATTTTTAAACAACTGTACTTGAATACCTGTTCAAATTTTTTTTTTCTGATTTACAAAATTAAAAGCTCTGTAATTATATTTCAACATGTGTCAAAGTTTTTTTTTAATTTTGAAGGGTGACGAAGCTACAGCCCCCGCAAATTTTAAAAAAGCCCTATATTTAAATTGGTATAATAAGAATTCTGTTAGCTATATTTTCAATCTAAAAAAGGAAAAATAGAGCTGCTTTCTTAGGCTTTAAGATAAAAATACACCACTAAGATATACAGGGTTGCCATACAGTACTAAAATTTTACCATTATGCAAAACTCAATTTTTGCAAAATTTTTGGCCCCACATATCTTCTAAACGGGTTAAGGTAGGGTCTTGCAATTGTAGGAGAAGTAATTCTTAGAAATTAGTAGGGGTCGGTTAACAAAATTTTTTTGTCATGCCCCTTGTTTAGCAGCTATAAGGGCTCAAAAATTGAAATTTTGCTATTTTTAAACACCTATAACTTGAATACCTGTTCAAATATTTTTTTGTTAATATACAAAATTTGAAGGTCCAGCATTATACTTTAACATATGTTAAAAGATATTCTTAAATTTAAAAGCGGTTCTTTAAATTGAAGAAAGTGTCTCTCAGTTTTAACCATTTTTGCTTAAATATTAAAATTCTATGTAAAATTCCAAATTTTGGTAGAATTCACAATTTAATTCCTTGAACCTAAAAAAGTTGGTGGAAAGGGAGTAGTGAGGATTAGATCCTTGAGAAATTGGGCAACCTTTCCCATAGAGGGGCTATTAGGACTTAAAAATTTACTGTTTCTATAAGTAAGTAGTAACTTAGTCACCAACGTATATATTTCCTAAATTAAACGTTAACATTGAATCTTCAACATTATATTCCGTTAAAATACTCAAGATGAAACACTATATTATTTTGAAAATGTGCTTTTTTAAAAACCCTTGGTTTTTTTATCACTTGTTTTTTTTAAATTCTTCCATCCTTGTTTTACAGCGTTATATACTCCTAAGTAAATCATATTAGAGTTGTTAGTTGTAATGTAAAGATCGTTAACTTAGATAACTGTAGTTATAAATTTGTATAGTTATGTATTTAACGTATTTAACTTCTTACTATATTTGAGTTAAAATAGAAACAAAAAAGAAAAAGACTTATATGTTAAAATACATTAAATATTTAATATAAGTTTGAAAGTTTTCAATTTTAAATGAAGTAAATAATATTTGGTAAATCAAAGTTTTTTTAATTTTTCAGCTATCTCTCGCTCGTTTTTAGATATTCTTCCGCAGAGGGGTTGTAAGCGTTATCACATAACGGTTCTTTATATCTCAAAGTTTTCGAATATATTAATTATTAGTGGCGGTGCCGCCATCTAGTGATCGAAAAATGCATTACAAAATTTTCCTAAGATTTTCTAAAATTAGTATTTTAATTAAACCGTTATATTTTTTCAGTAATTACTGTCTTAAACCATTTCTACAATATTGTAGGGTATGATGCTGTCTTTAATATACATCTTGTTGCATTTAAATCGTTGCTACCGCTTTTAAGATATTGCAGTTTCAAGTGGGAGTTTAAAAAAAAAAATGTATGTAAAACAATAATTAGAAAGGACCTTAGAATTGGCTACAACATCATAACTATGCGCTTTTTCTGGAATATTTATTTGTGTATATGAATATCCAATATCAAAAGAGATTTTAAAGTTGCATTCAAAATCAGTATTGCCGCTTTTTCCAAAATATTTATAGGTATATCCAATATTAGAAGAGATTTTAAAGTTGAATTCAAAATCAGGATTTCCGCTTTTTCCAGAATATATGAATATACCAGATTCTGAATTAAAAAGGACTTTAAAGTTGGATTCAACTATTAGTGTTGTATTAGTATATTCCATATTTATTTATTTGTTTTATTATTTTTAACTATTTGATACATTTAAATAACCTACATATTATCTTCTAATATATAAAGAAGAAAATTTGTTTGTTTGTTTGTCCAGGATTCACGTGAAAACCACTGGTCCGATAGTCACAAAATTTTAGAGGAGTAATTCTGGGAGCCCGGGCAATGACATAGGCTATGTCACATTTCTATAAGTCAACAGGTTCAGCTTTTCGATGTTGAGTCGAAACGGTTTGACCGATTAACTTGAAAATTTGCACAAATGCTCCTCTTAGCAAACGGAATTAGTTGTATAAAGTTGGTTGGAATGAATTATAACATTTAAATTTTGTGTTTCCGATTTGTGTCCAATTTTAAAAGGTGGTTTTGCAGTCCAAAAGTGATGTTGACACAAATTTTTGTTGAGTTCGATAAACCCGTTCAGGCTCTAGGGCGCAATGATTCTTTTTCAATGTTTTTAATGTCGAGCCGAAAAGTTAGACCGATTGATTTAAAATTTCGCACAAATGTTCCTCTTAACAACCGAAATTAGTTGTATAAACTGGGTTGGAATGAATTAACCCATTTCTTCCCAGCGGGTTTCCAAAAAATTACGTGTTTCCGATTCATGTCCTACTTTACAAAATGGTTTTGCAGTCGAAAAGAGAGGCTGACACACATTTTTGTCTAGTTCGGTTAATCAGTTTGAGCACGAGGGCGCAATGAAGCTTTTTAAAAAGTTTTCCATAAAGTTTTCTATTTCGAATTTTCGAATTCGAATATTAACGCAAGTTAATCTTTATTCCAAAAGTTCACTTAATTAACCAGACTAATTTTTTGCTCTCCTCAAATAGGTCAAAAGCTAGATACTTTGGTTGCGATATAGTAACCCGTTTGGGCACGATACCTTATGACTTTTTATGAAATTTATAACAATATTTTTAAATCTCTTAAATTTTCCATAAAAAATTTTAAATACACATTTCTAATATTAACTATAATAAAAGTAAATCTAATAAAGATTAAAAATATCCTTGAATTTAAGTAACATAACATGTTCCATCTCTAGATTTTTTCGTAAGTCTTTATTTTTTATCTATTTTACATTTGTTGTTCTTTAAAAATGATTTCAGTGTAAAAACGCAAAAATTTCGATTTCGTACACTTTAAGCTTAAATACATAGTATTTTAAAACATTTTTGCAAAAACAAATTCTACATTTCCATTAAAAAATCATAAAAAAACGAGGAAAAGTGTAGTAGAACTTTCAGTTAAGTATAAAACAAAATATTAGTAAAAATATTTAATTTAAATATAATATATATATTAAATATAATATTTTATTCAGCCTTTGGCCACTCAAGTTAACTAATATTGACATAAAGTAATGCTCATATAAGACAAGAAGTAGTATGGAAGCAAATCGAACGCACTGCACTACCCCAATTAAATTTTGCACAAACTTTGGCGATAACGCTAAAATATTTTTGGGCAAATTTCAGACACCTTGCTTAATCAGGTATAGAGTGATGCTGTTATAAATAAAGAAGTTGGATGGCAACTACTCAAACCTATTGCAGTAGACCATCTAAACTTTAGTGGAGCTAACTGAGTGGATTGCAATAGCGATGACGTTAAAACGAATTTGTGAAAATTTCAGAATTCCAGCTCTTTATTTTTTGAGTTATCGTACGAGCGAATGACTATACATAGCTAGATCGATTCACTTTTCGATTCTGATCCGATCCATACTTTTCGGTTTATACATACTCCTCTATTTCTCTGGACCACAAACGTAATGGAAAATTTAGTATAACCTTTTGATCTACTGTCATATGGGTATCAAAAGGTTTTTAATTGAAACCACAACTAAAATTTGTAAATTGTGCCGGAATTAATTAACGAAAATCGACAAAAGTGTTTTAAAAATTTTAGTTATATATAAGTTAGTTATATATAAATATACAAATAAAAGTAACTAGGTATATATTATAATTATATACTGAATAATGCTTACACATTTATGTACATAACCCATAATTATATTTTAGTTCTTTTTTTATCAGACACTACGTATTACGACATTCCGCAACATTTTAAACACAAAAACATGCTTTGATACGATTTTGATAAAGGTTCTTTAATTATCTTTAGTAAAAATAATGAAACTAAAATATAATCTTTATTTACTATCACAGATTTTAAACTAACCATAAAATCTCTCCTAATTGAGAATGTAATGTATATAAATATTATATACATATAAATATTCTGCAAAAAACGGCAATCCTGATTTGAATCCAACTCTAAAATCCCTTCTAATTCAGATTTGTGTATGTATATGCATATAAATATTCTGGAAAAGCGCATAATTCTGATTTTGTAGCGAACTCTAAGGTCCTTTCTAAATATATTTTTACATACATATTTTAACAACAAAAGTTTTAAAACAATGGGATTGCCACCTCCAAAATTCCTCCAAACAAACTATCAAAACCCAACTCAGTATTGTATCCAACTCTAAAGTGCATTCAACTTATATTTTTTTGCATACATATTTCAACAAGAAAACAAAAATGCAAAATAAATGTATGAGAAACTAAGTATGTTTTAGTTTTGCATTTATGTTCTCTCCGTTGCAAAGAGTGTAAGGAGACCTTTCTAACTGCATAATAAAAAATACAGAGTGTTTTTGAAAATTTCGTACTTATAGTGGCATTTTTGAAAGTTCGAATTTTTTTTTTTTTTTTTAAATTCCAATTGAAACTGCAATATCTTAAAAACGGTTGCACCGATTCAGATGAAACAAGATTTATATTAAAAACAAAGTCATGCTCTGTATATTGTATTGTATATATAATGGTTCCAGTTTACAGTCTTACAGGAAAAATATAATGGTTTAATTGCAATACTACAAAATTTTGGAAAATTAATTTATATATGTAATACCTATATACATATTTTAACTTAACATATTTTGATGTGAATAAATAATATTTTCTAAACTTGTATAAATTCTAAACAAAATAAATACGAGTAGCAATTTTTATTTTGTCTTTCAGATTTAATATATTTTATTATTAATGTTTGACAACATTAAATTCCCTTGACTTTGTAAATGTTTTCATTTATAACACATAGAAAACTTTTTTGCATTCCTTTGAGCCATACAAAGTTTTTTAATTTTTTTTTTTGTTTTAAGAAGTATGTATATGTATATATAAAATTTTTTTTTTGTACTTCCTGTTAAATTAATTTTTTTCATTATATTTTCTCATTTCTTCATTATTTGAAAATTTTAAATGCTTAAAAAAAAAAAAATTTCAACAAATATTAATTAAACAAAAAAAAAAAAACAAGAGGGTGGCTAAGAAAATAATTAAAGTGGGTGAACTGCATCTTGCTTTTTAGGAAAAAATTCATCAAGGACACATGGAATATATATACATACTTAATATTTATACATTTTTCACCATTAAATTGAATTCAATGTAATATAATAAGTCAAAAATAAATATAAAATAATACATGTATGTATGCAGCGATTTTGTGCGTGAAAAAATGTGTATGTATAAAAAAAATTAAAAAGAAACCAGTGTAAATAAGGATAAACTGTGAAGTATAAACTGTAAATTAAAATCTAATACATTTTTATCTTCACAAAAGAAAATTAATTATAACATGCTCTATATACAATAGTAGAGAAACTGTAAAATACAGTTACTTACATAAACAAGTGATGAAAAAAAACCAAAGGTTTTTAAAAAAGTACATTTTCAAAATTATATTCCCCCCCCCCTCTCCGATACCGCCTTCTTTTTAGGTTCTAGGAATATAATTTTACTTAGAAATTATACAATCTTAGCAAAATGGGTAAAACTGAGAGACACTTTCTTCAATTTAAGGAACCGCTTTTAAATTTAAGAAAAACCTTTAACAAACATATGTTAAAATATAATGTTGGACCTTCAAATTTTGTATATTAATAAAAAAAAAATTGGACAGGTATTCAAGTTACAGGTGCTTAAAAATAGCAAAATTTAAATTTTCGAGCCCTTATAGCTTCTAAAAAGGGGGCTTGACAAAAAAATTTTGTTAACTGACTCCTACTAATTTCTGAGTATCCAATTTCTCCCAAAATTTCAAGACCCTATCTTAAACCGTTTAAGAGATATGTGGGACCAAAAATTTTGCAAAAATTGAGTTTTATATAATGCTAAATTTTAGTACTGTATGGCAACCCTATAAATTTGATCAATATATTTTTGTTAAGTCTATAAAATTAGCTCTCTCATACTGTTTTTTGATTGAAAATAAACCTATCAGAACTCATGTTATATCATTTTAAATATAGGGCTTTTTTGGAATTTGCAGGGGTTGTAACTTCGTAACCCTTCAAAATTAAGAAAAACCTTCGACGCATATTGAAATATAATTATAGAGCTTTAAATTTTGTATATCACTAAAAAAAATTTGGACAGGTATTCAAGTTACAGGTGTTTAAAAATAGCAAAATTTCAATTTTCGAGCCCTTATAGCTCCTAAATAGGGGGCTTGACAAAAAAATTTTGTTAACCGATTCTTACTAATTTCTGAGTATCTAACTTTTCCCAAAACTTCAAGGCCCTAGCTTGAACCGTTCAGAAGATATGTGTGGTCAAAAATTTTGCAAAAATTGAGTTTTGTGTAATGTTAAATTTTAGTACCGTATGGTAACCCTCAAAATTTGCTTGTCAGAAATTTATAAAGTTTATGAAACCAGCTATCGTTTGCCGTTTTTTTTTTCAGATTGAAAACATATCTAACAGAACTCTTGTTATAACCTTTTTAAATATAGGGCTTTTCCAACTTTGGGGGGCTGTAGCCCCGTAACAGGTGGGACTACAGAAAAAAATTCTTTTACGAAATTATTTTTTTTGCAAAAACTACCCATGGTTAAAATTTCTTAACTCTATTTCAAACGGTGTAAAAGTTATTGTAAACATACGGACGGACGGACGGACAGAGTGAAGCTATATAGGCACATTTTTACAAAATTTTTTTAAAATGTGCTAAAAAGAATCAGCATAAGCATCGTATATTTTTTGATTTTGTTGTTGAACAACTTGCAAATTATGAACAAGTAAATTTAATAACAATATATTTTCATTATTTCATAAATTTTGAAAATAAAAGTTAAACAAGTGAAGAAAAAAACCAAGGGTTTTTAAAAAAGCACACTTACAAAATTATATTGTGTTAAAAATATATACTATGGGGGAATAAGTCACTGCTTACTTGTAAAAATAGTAAATTTTTAATTTTTAAGTCCTAATAGCTCTTCAGTTTCTCAAGAACCAAATTTCTCAAGAATCTAATCTCACTCACCACCCCCTCCCTCCCTCCATTTTTTTAGGTTCTAGGAATTAAACCAAAATTTGGAATTTTACTTAGAATTTTACTATACAAGCAAAAATGGATAAAACTGAGAGACACTTTCTTCAATTTAAAGAACCGCTTTTGAATTTAAGAAAAACACTTAACATATGTTAACATATAATGTTGGACCTTTAAACTTTGCATATTAATAGAAAAAAATTTTGGACAGGTATTCAAGTTACAGGTGCTTAAAAAAAGCCAAATTTCAATTTTGGACCACTTACAGCTCTTAAAAAGGGGGCGCAACAAAAAAATTTTCTTAACCGACTCCTACTAATTTCTGAGGATCTACCATATCCCAAAATTTCAAGTTTCTAGCTTGAGCCGTTCAGAAGTTATGTGGGGCCAAAAATTTTGCAAAAATTGAGTTTTGGATAACGGTAAATTTTAGTACTGATGGCAACCCAATGAATAAGTTTTTTAAAAGTTCGTAAAGCTTATAAAAGCAGCTGTCTTTTACCGTTTTCAGGTTGAAAATATACCTTATAGAACTCTTGTTATAACTATTTAAATATAGGGCTTTTTCCAACTTTGAGGGGCTGTAGCTCCGTAACGGGAGGGGTAATAGAAAAAAGTTTTAATATTAAATTATTTTTATTGCAATACCTACCCGTTGCTGATATTTTTTTGTCAATCGTACGTAAAAAGGGACGGACGGACGGACGGACAGAGTGAAACTATATAGGTACATTTTTGCAAAATTTTTTGAAAATGTACTAAAAATAGTATTACAATATACTAATATTTAAATTGTCTTCTTTGCGATTCCTAAATTTTCCTTCATATTATCAATTAGATTCGAAAAAAAATTTAATAATGATGTTTTTTTGTATTAAACGATATTAACAAATACATTGAAACAACATAATATTCAAAAATTTTACATAAAGTGGGAATATAAGGAAGAAAATAAACTTCTTTTATTTATAAATACCAGTTGTTACTCACGTATGTTTAAAATTACGAGGGAGTTAAAATTTATGTTAAAAAATTGATTGAATAGAAGCAAAATAAAATAAAAAATAATGAATAGCTTAAGGGTTCAGATCAATTCATTTTGAAAACAAAAAATTTGTCATAATTTATTTTGAATAACTTTTAAAAATATTTTTTTTTATATGATTAAAAAAATTCTATTATCCTTAACATGTGTCCCTTTTTTTATTTAATTTTATTACAATTCCGTAGTTCTTTTAAGTAAAATTGTATACAAAGTTATAAATCCTTACTATAAATATTTTCTTACTTTTTTTTCAAAGAGTATCTCTTACCAAAATGAATAAATATTTCTTTTGGCCTTTGACTTTACAAATTAATTCTAATAAACATAAGTATTCTTAAAAGGAAAAAAAAACAAAAAATAGAAGTTTTTTTCGTATTGACATTTTAAATTCAAAATAACACAAAAACAAATTACAAAATATTTAAATATCGAAAAAAATATTACATGAAACACAAAAAAAACCCAAATCCTTAGAGAAAGGATCAAAAATTGGAATAAAAATAGCATACAAGAAAAATCAATCATTTAAGAGCTTATATGATTTTTTTAGTTTTTTTGTCCCTTAGTTTACGACCCTTTACTAAATAGGTATTTAAATTGAATAATATGAATATATACAGTTATGGAAATTTTTGTTAGACAAACATTTTGTAGTTTAACAAATAAATAATAATGTCAAGATTTCAGTTATTCAATTTATAACTCTTTAAGTAGGTAAAAGTCCATTAAAATATGTATCATATTTTACAATTTTTTTTTTATAAATATATTTGATTGTAATACAGAATTATATAAGAGACATTAATACAGAATATTTTTAAAAACATCTTATTCTTTTTAAAGATTATAAAAAACGTTTAGGATTGATTTGTGATTACTGATATTGATTACAATTGAAATTAATTAGAATCACATATTTTTATACAAAGCATTTTATTTATTTATATTTTTAATATTGCATGAAAAGGCAAATGATTTATTTGACAAAGAAGAGGAGCCAGAGTTATACATTTGTATAATATATTTCATATAAACACTATATTTGAACACCAAAGGAAATACTTTTCAGTAGTTTTACTTCAAATGAATTCGAACTAAGTTAAAGTTAAAAAGATTTGCTTCCCACTACACCATCGAGGTCCGTTTTTTCTAAACTTTCTGCAGACATTATCTGTAACTTTGTATATTTTTAAATTCCTTTTTCATGCTTTTCTAACACCATTAATTTCGACTATTTTTAAAATTCTGTCGCTAACCGATAAGTGATTTTAAGGATTTTATTTTTTTTTTAAATAACTTAGATGTTATAAATAACTTAGGTTCTAACATCTTCTCGTTAATTTCAAAGAACTTATAAATGATTAGAATAAAAATTATATATATATTGCATTCATTATAAACGAAAAAGGTTAATTTTAAAATTTAAATACTAAAATTAAAATTTTAGATACTACAATTTATGATGGATGAAATTGTAGTAGTTTTAATATCCCTAACAAATATTTTAAACTTTAAACATATATATATTGTATTCAACAATGACATGGAGATACTTTTACAGTTACCTTTCAGGTTAAAGATATTAAATAAGGTAATGGCAAACAACAAAAATCAAATCCTTATATATAAGAAAAACTGATTTTAAAAGAAAAATTAAATTAAAAAATTTGATTTAAATAACTTTAAAAAAATTTTAGTAATATAGTTTTACATACATTGTAAAATATTGAATTCCTAACAATATTATATAGGAAACGGATTTATTTTGTATTTACATTATTGAACCCAAAGTGTGTTTAAATTCCAATTATATAAAATCTTTTTTAAATTACTTCGAATTTTGAATAAAATTTAGTTTTAAAATGCAAAAATAAAAAACTAAGTGTAATTAATTTTAGTATATGGTAAATAAATGAAATTTTATTTTATATTTGTTTTAGACAAATATATGAATGATTTGCTTAGGGTTATAATTCTAATGAAGAAAAACAGTTAAAAAAAACGAGCAACAGTGTAGTAGAGTAGACCGTGTTAACTCTGGGATACCCGTATGACCTTAATATAAATATTTTATCATCCAGTTTATTACTTTTGACAAAATTTTAAATACACAACTTATTAGGCTTTCACTTATGAACAAAAGAAAATATAAGTTGAAACATTAGCCATAAAACTTAACGACTTGTGGCAAAAATTTCAGACACCCAGCTTTATAAGTTGAAAAATAACTCATATAATAGAGAAGTTGTATGGCAGCTACTCGAACCCATTGCAGTATAGCAGCAAAATTTTCTATAAACTTTGGCCATAAAATGAAATTATTTGTGGAAAAATTTCAGATAACCAGCTTTATTTGGTATAGTGTAATCCTCTTCATTCAGTCTTCATTCAGTCTTCAAAGTTCAATAACGTGTTTTATTTTACTTAATTAAAAAAAGTTTTATTAATACTAACCACAAAAATATATTACTTATTTTATATTAATTTCAATTTTTGTTAACGGTTGCAATTTTTGAATTTGTTTTAAAAAAAAAAAAAAAAATAAATTTCATAATTCTTATACTTAAGACTTTATATTTACAAAGAAAAAAATTTGCTGATAATTAATTTATTGACCTGCGCTAATTAATTTTTAAAATTCAATAAAAAAAAACATTATACAATAAACCAAATAATGGAATTCAAATGCAATGCTAAAATTTGTTTAATCAATGACGCAAAAACTGAAACTGTTACCTGTAAAGGTGCTTGTCATTTAAAATTTCATGGCACATGTATAAATGCACCCAGAAATTGGTATAGCACATTTTTTTGCTAAATATTTTGTTTGCAAGAATTGTTTTTTACCATGCATAGATTTTTTTTCATATAAAACGAGGAAGATTATAGTTGCTCTTGTCAACTTTTAGATACCCATGCATACCCACTAAGATGCATAAAATAACAAAAAACCGTTATTTATTTTCCTTATGCTATTAAATGTGTTATCATAAAAATATAAAAATGTTAAATAGGTAAAAAAATGTGACTTATCCTATCCCATAATTTTATCTCAAACAAAAAATAAAAATTGTCCCACCCTAAAAGTTGGTCTGAGTGATGTCCAAATTTGCAGTTTAATTAGATAAACAGTGCAGACCGACTGACAGACGGACAGACTTACATAGCTAGATCACTTTATTTTTTGATTTTGATCCGAAAAAATTGAATAAATAAAAAACAAATTAAATATTTCAATTATTATTTATATTTATAGGTAGGTATATTTATTAATTTTTACGCATTATTAAGTATGTAATTCTGTATCGGTTAAGTATGATTTGTATACCGAATCGAAAGATAATAAGTGGGTAACTCGTATTGTGCATTATAATTTTTAAAATTTTTTCGAAAATTTCACATAATATTTATATCGAATATATGAACGTGTATGAACTAATGTAAGTAGATAAACCAAAGAAACTACTCCATTCCATTTTGCTCAACCTCAACGGATTCGCTTCAACGTAGTTGCTATATAACTTTCTTTTCCATATGATCTAAATTTAATTAAGCTGAGTGTCTGAAATTTCGCCATACGCAGCTTACTATAATGACCAAAATGTACAAAACTTATAATACAACTTATATTCTTTTGTACAAATAAATCCGGGTCTAATAGTCGTGTATTACATTTTAATATTCTCTTTTTTATAATTTACTAATCAAACTTCATAGTTTTGTTGTCAAATAGTGCTTTGATACAACAAAAATACATAAAAAAAAATGGTGATTTATTAGTGATAAGTTATGGGCGCAACAGGCCTGCTTCAGAGTTTTAAAATTTACTGTGAAACATAAAATATACTCGTTTTATTATTACTCCTTAAGGTAGGATATATATAGACTCAAAGGTATGGATCGGATCACAATCCAAAAATAAATGGATCTAGCTATGTATGGTCGTCCGCTCGTCTGTCCGTCTGCACGATAATCCAAAAAATAAGGAGCTAGTATTTTAAAATTTTCATTGAAATCCAGCCATGTTGCTTCACGGGTTCGAATAGTTCCAATACAACTTCTTTTTATACCCTACACCTATGAAATAGGAAAAGGGTATATTAACTTTGGTATGGTGTTTGTAACCACTTAAATGGAGCGAGTTAGATATGGAAAAGTATATATATTTGTGATCAGCGTGATCTCCCTAATCGATATAGCCATGTTCGTCCGCCCGTCCGTCCACATGCACAATAACTCAAAAACTAATGGAGCTATCTTGATGAAATTTTCACTGTAGGTTACTAGGACTTAAAGTACGGCGCGGATTGCATATGGGCGAAATCGGCCCCTGAGTTCAGATTCTGGACCTTTTACTCGTTCTAAGGGCTAACGAACATATAAAAAAAATCATGATAACTCAACCACTAATGGCGCTACCTACATGAAATTTGTGCTGTAAGTTACTAGTAATGAGACTATGGCGGGGATTGTGTACGGTTGAGTTTCGGAACCTAGAAGTTTTTGATCGAGTTTAGGCCAAACAAGCATCATTCCACAAAAAATGATGATAGAACTTTCAAATTTGGTAGCAGTGTGCCTCTTCCTATGTCCTTAGAACCCTTGAAATGTAGGACTAATTAGAGTAGTGGATCGGGGTCCATCAATAATAAAGTTCTGAGGACCTTACGGCATATCGTTAAAATAAATAAAAAAAGTAGCTTAAAATTAAGAAAGAACGTTCCAATTGTGTATAAGCGATAAGATATTATTAAAAAATAAGTAAATTAAAAGAATAAATTTGAAAATTATTTAAAATTGAAATAATTAATCAAGGGTACTAAGTCATTCAACGATAAATGCACTACAGCTGAAAATCCTGAAACGAAAAAATTGCTGCATGTGTTTAAAATTTTATTGAATTGTATAAAAAGTTTTAAATATGCAATTTTGTAATTGCATTTTACGAATCCATTTATTTCAAGTTTATTTATTGTTTAATATTTTTAAATACATAAATTAGTAAGAATTTCAAAAATCTACCCCACAACTGTAAAATGGTTGAGTTTGTATAACAAGATTTTCTGGTAAATCACCAATAATCTGTTTGAAGCATTTAATACAACTATGAAAAATTTTTTTATGCTGCTATTTGAATGTCTATAAGCCAAAATCTTTATCAACTTATAGCAATTAAGGCCTGAATCTCTGCATAAAAATTTGTAAAATATAATAAAAATGTAACTATTTGTTAATAAACGAATTCATAAAAGGATTATTTTTTGGAAGAAAGATCGGATGTTTTATATCATTTGGCAACAAAGAATGTCGCAACCGTCTTCCTACTCTGAGTAGCTGAAGTTTAGATGATGCATCAATGAATGGATTAAGTTTTGTTAGGCTGCTACTAATTCTAGTATAAATTTCCTTGTTTACAATTTCAAACTTGAGTTTAATATTTAAATATCAGCGCATTTAATTCAAATCTTGGTAAGCTTTCTGTTGAAACTGGTGCCACCTTAGATTTTGCACTAATTAAATAAATTTTTACATTTCCCTTCAGATCTTCACATCGAGCGTATAAACAACAACCGAATGTTCGAAGTGAAACGCCCGAAAGCCCATGAAGATCACATTTAACATAGTCTGTTGACATGATGCCACGATAAATTCGAATATTATTTAAATCCTTAAGTTGATCACGATAAGTCTGTCACTGTTCTGACAAATTATTGTAAAGTTTTGTATCCCAAATAAACTAAGAAACCCCCCAGCCGTACAATTAAATGGGGTAGATATTCCTCATGAAAACAAGGCAAAATACCTAGAAATGACATTAGATGTCAAGCTAAAATGGAAAGAACATGTCAAAAAGAAAAGAATAGAATTAGAACAAAAATAAAGAGAAATGTATTGGCTCCTAGGTCGAAAATCTAAATTGCCAATAGAGTACAAAATTTTGTTATATAATCAAATAATTAAGCCTATCTGGTTAAACGGCGTACAACTTTGGGGCTGTGCCAAACGAACACATATTCAGAGAATTCAAACATTTGAAAGCAAAGTGCTACGTAACATGGTGAGTGCTCCCTGGTACGTACGAAATTCCGACTTACATAGGGATCTAGGAATTCCTATTGTTAGCGATGAAATAAAAAAATATGCCATAAAACATAAGACCCGCTTAGAAGGTCACATAAACATAGAAGCGTCAAAACTTCTACTATCTTTAAATGTCAACAGAAGGCTTAAAAGGACTAGGCCCCTCCAATTAGCGATAAATTCAGATCACCTTAACGTAGGTCTGTAATTCCAGTAGATCATAAAAAGTTAGCGCAAAATTAATGGTTAGTCTCTAAGACTAGTTTTAATATTTAAAAACAGGGCGGGTGTTTTTAGTGTATTAAAGTCACACATAACTGTGGTTGCGCTCAGTATCTTTCGATGATTTCCACCATCCTTATCCCAAGACAAAAAAAAAAAAAAAATTCTATATACATATAATATGCTACGGTTTCCTTTTTTTATACCCTACACCTATGAAAAAGATATATTGGTATGGAAAAGGGTATATTGGTATGGTGTTTGTAACCACCTAAAGGAAGAGAGCTAGATATGGAAAAGTATATATATTTGTGATCAGCGTGATTTTCTGAGTTGATATAGTCATGTCCGTCAGTCCGCACGATAATTCAAAAATTAATGGAGCTTTCTTGATGAAATTTAAACTTTAGGTTACTCTTAGAGTACAGCGGGAATTGCATATGAGCGAAATCGGCCCATGGGTTCGGATTCTGGACCTTTTAATTGTTTTCAGCGCAAACGAACATATAAAAAAAATCATGATAACTCAACAAATAATCGTGCTACTTCATGAAATGTGCGCTATAGGTTACTAGTAATGAGACTATGATGGAGATTGCGTGCGGTCGATATCGAACCATGGGTTCGGATCCTAGAAGTTGTAAACGAATTTAGGTCAAACAAGCATGATTTCGAATCCAAGAAAGATAGAACCTCCAATTTGTGTCCCTAATGTCCAGCCCCATATTTTCGAAGACCTTAAAGCATATAATTGGAATTAATAAACAAGTTCAGAAACAGTTAGTCGGTACAACCGACTTAGAAATACCTTACACCTATTTGGCTTAAATTTAATGAGATATCCATAAGTCATTTTAACACCATAAAAGCTGTTATTAATTTGATCGTAAGACATAGCTAACCAAATTAACTTTATAATACTAAAAAAATTTTCTAACACTATCTATTAAAAAGCATTACAAATTCTTACTAATTTATCTATTTAAAAATATTAAAAAACAAAAAAACTTGAAATAAATGAAAATATATTTATTCCAACTCGCAAAAGTGAAAAAATTTGAGTTATTAAAATTTTGTGATAAAAAGCTTATCAAAGCAAAATATATTTAACTAGCTGTTGGCCCGTCACAGAATGACGGAAGGTCAGTTGAAAGAAGAACTTTTTCTAATTAAGAACTATTTCTAATTTAATTACATATATTATATATCAATACCATTTTCTTAAATAAAATGGTAACCGTTGCATTCTACGTAATACAGACTATGCTTCAATTCTAGTTATGTACAAAAAAAAACAAAAACTTATATGTTGTTGTATCTAAAAATTTGAAGATGAATAATTTATTTAGTCTTCCTTTTTTATGTTTTGAATTTGATAAAATTTTGGGGCTGTTAGTTCAAATCCCTTCTTGGTGAAATGTTTTTTTAATTTCAATTAATATTTTTTTTTTTATTCAATTACGTACTTTTTAAAATTAAGTTCGATAAATTTGTGTTAATAAGAGATGTGAAATAGATTTATTTTGTTTCAATAATGATTTATTTCTCCAACTATTAATGTTTTGTATATACATTTTTAAAAAATGTTGTTATACATTCTATATTGTTTCCTTTGTTTAGATTCAAATCAAAATACTTGTTTGAAGGCTAACCGTTCTATAATGTACCTATTCAACATGCTAAATAATGTATCTATTTATATGTACGTGAAATTGTATTAAATAAATGTTGATTTTTGAATTGAGTTTTGCATTATCAAATGCAAATTATAAATTTTATTTGAAATTTTTTTAATATACCTAACTAAGTTTAAAATATATTTTGTCTGGTTTTTATGGTGCATTGAACTCAGAGGTATACCTGAACCGACTTTCCCAACCGTCAGTTGTTACATAATTTTTTTCCATTTTAACTTTTAAATAGATAAATAATTAAAAAGTTATGAAGGAATGGATGAGAGATAGATGAGGTAGAGTTGAGAGCGAGATGAAGGGAAACTTTGAAATTACTTTAATACATTTCTTGGTTTATTTGCTTAAGCAAACCAAGCAATGCATCAAAGCATACATTGGGTTTTCGCCTTTATTTCAGATTTTTACTGAAAATTATTAAGACTAACCACACAAATGTTCCTGTGAAGCATTGTCTTCTTAGTTTTAATTTACAAAATGTCTTACTATATATTTAAAATTTCCAGAAAATCTTCTGTGATTTTTAAAACTGAAATGAAATTTTTCATAAACTAATAAGTAAATTTTATTTCAAAAAAAAAATTTTTTTTTTTATTAAAAATAAATAAAATATTTTTTGGCCTGCTTATGATAATTTATGATATTTTATTTTCTAAAATAAAACACATCCAACAAAACGTTAATATTTTATTTTTTTATAATTGAACACATCCAACAAAACACATTTAATTGAATGCGTTTGTTACACCTCATTCTAGACAAATATATTAATAATAATAATAATTCAAATTTTTTAAAACTGCAATTATTTTAAATGGTTAATTTATGTACCTATTAAAAAAGGTTTATAAGCGCAAAATATGCAATAAATATATTTCTAAAATACAATTACAAATTTAGAACTTTTCATATGATTCATTTAAATATAAAAATAAATTTTACATTAATGCAGCAAGTACCTTTGAACGTAGCTTAAGTATTGTACACAATGTCTTAATTATATATAACCTATGGTAGTAATTCAATAAAATATATGATATTATAATAAAAATGAAAAAAAAAAGAATATAATCGTTTATTAAAAAAATATTTCGTTTTTAATTTATAAAATATTATACATATCTAATATGTTATATGGTAAAATAGCCTTTTAAAAATATAAAAGTGTTAAATAAAAACGGAAATAGGAAAGAACCCTCGTGAATCAAATTTAAAGTATCTATCTTTATGCATTTCGAAGATATACTATCTAATTTTAGGATTTCTAAGAGGCACCTAAATCACTACTACATTTATGTCTTAATTTCGGGGACACATAGGAAATACAAAATATATTCTTTGGAAATTAGAAATAGGAAATATATTCATTACTAGTAACCTAGAGTTTAAATTTCATAAAAATAGTGTCATAATTTTTTTAGTTATGGTGTTTTTAAGATTGTTTGTTAACCCTTGAACTTTTCAAAGATTCCAGAACCCGAAACCATGTTACGATTTCGACCACATGCAGTTTGAAGATACTATCTTTATTAATTTCGAAAATATGGTTTTAGGTCTTCGGAACTGAGTGGCTGGTCTCCGACTCACTACTCTAATTAGACCCAAATTTCGAGGACACAAAGTACATCGAAAGTGACATCCTGATACCAAATTTGGAGGTTCTATCTGCATTGGTTTCGGAATTATGCTAGTTTGGCCTAAATTCGATCAAAAAGTTCTAAGTTCCGAACACATTGTCCAATCCTCACCGTACGCAATTGCTGCCGTAGTTTCATTAACAATAATCTACAGAACAAATTTCATGAAGATAGCGTCATTAGTTGTTAAGTTATCGTAATTTTTTATATATATTCGTTAGCCCTGAAACCGTTTAAAAGGTCCAGAATCCGAAATTATGGTACGATTTCGCCCATATGCAATCCCCGTCATACTTTCAATACTAGTTAACCCTTGTACACAATTGGAACGTTCTATCTTAATTTTAAGTAACTAGTTTTATTAATTTCGATGATAAACTTTTGCACATTGGGGGGTCTAAGAAAGGTACAAAATTAGAAGGACACGCAGGAAATAGTAAAGAACACCCATGTGCCAAATTTAAAGCTTCTACATTTGTTTCAAGTTACTATCTTTATTAATTTCGAAAATATGCTTTAAGGTCCTTGGAACTGAGTGGCTGGTTCACACCCACTACTCCAATTGGGCTCAAATTTCAAAGACACTAAGGAAATTGAAAGTGACACCCTGAAACCAAATTTGGAGGTTCTATCTTCATTGGTTTCGGAATTATGCTAGTTTGGCCCAAATTCGATCAAAAAGTTCTAAGTTCCGAACCGCTTGTCCAATCCTCACCGTACGCAATCGCCGCCGTAGTTTCATTACCAATAACCTACAGCACAAATTTCATGAAGATAGCGTCATTAGTTGTTGAGTTATCGTGATTATTGATATATGTTCGTAAGCCCTGAAACCGTTTAAAAGGTCCAGAATCCGAACCCTTGGGCTGATTTCGCCCTTATGCAGTCTACGCTTAACTTTAAGCACTAGTTAACCCTTGTACACAATTTGAGCGTTCTATCTTAAGTTACTATTTTTAATAATTTCGATTATAAGCTTTTAAAACTTAAGAGGTCTAAGAGGGATACTGAACCACCACTCCAATTGATCCCAAATTAGGGGGACACGGGATAGTAAAGAACACCCTTGTGCCAAATTTGAAGCTTCTACATTTTTTAAAGTTGTTATCTTTATTAATTTTAAAGATATGCTTTAAGGTCTTCGGAAATGTATGGCTGGTCCCCGACCCACTACTCCAATGGGGCCCAAATTTCAAAGACATTAAGGAAATAGGAAGGGACACCCTGATACAAAATTTGGAGGTTGTATCTTCTTCGGTTTCGGAATTATGCTCGTTTGGCCTAAATTCGATCAAAAAGTTCTAGGTTCCGAACCCATGGTCCATTCCCGAACTTACGCAATCCCCGAAGTAGTTTCATTACTAGTAACCTACAGCACAAACTTGATGAAGAAAGAGTCATTAGTTGTTGAGTTATTGTGATTTTTTATATATGATCGTTAGCCCTTCGATCGATTAAAAGGTCCAGAATCCGAACCAATGGGCCGATTTCGCCCATATGCAATCCCCGCCGTACTTTCAGTCCTAGTAACCTCCAGTTAAAATTTCATCAATATAGCTCCATTATTTTTTGAGTTATAGTGCCTACGGACGGACGGACGGACGGACGGACATGGCTATATCGACTCAGGAGGTCACGCTGATCACAAATATATATACTTTTCCATATCTAGCTCGCTTCCTTTAGGTGGTTACAAACACCATACCAAAGTTAATATACTCTTTTACCTATTCTATAGGTGTAGGGTATAAAAATAAAGCCAGACGGAGCAAACAGTTTTCTAAAATCTGAATTCTCAGAACAATTTTGGCAAAAATTAAAAGTTCTGAGGACCAAGTAAGAACTTCATCTTGTTTTTCATTACGTCGGAACATTTAACACAATTTATTTTAGAAGAACTTTAAAAATTACATAGCCAATAAAATATCTCATTGAAGGTAATTCAGTGATAATATTCAAATTACTTAGAACTTCTTCTTCAAAAATTTGATAATCGTTAAAATCTCTTTCTCGTAACATGTTTTGAATAATATCTGAATCTGCGTATCCTTAATTTATTACTTTTTTATAAGTATGTTTTTTTCGTTTATTTATTTCAAGCATGGGTTCATTAGTTTCTCGCAATTAAATTATTTTTGCTAATAAAAAATTAATCTCGTATAGCGATGATTTCCTATTATTGCTACCTTTTGCTAAAACTTGTGAAAATAAATTTGCCACCAAATCTTGGTTTAAACGTTTTGTAAGTACGAAGTTCACGTCAGGATTACTACTAAAAAAATTTTCACTAAGTTGAAGAGTTCCATTTAATGTTAGCTGTATTCCTTTCATACAATATACCTTAATTTTTTTTTCAACGAAATTTTTTGAAAATAAATCAAGAATTCTATTATGTAATTGAAAACATTATTATAATTTTTTAGATCCTATCTATAAATATTTTTGTCATAAAATGATCCGCTGTTCATACAGTCAAATATTGTATCTATCTTTTTAATAAAGCTTTATATAACTTGAGCTATTTCAAAATATTTTTTTTTAATTTTTTCATTTCCGTTAATGTTTTTACACCAGAAGAAACAAATTAACTAAAAGTTTTGTTTTTACCCTAATAACTTTGATAAGATGCGTGTTTAAGAACTTATAAAAGTCATTAGAGTAAATATGTTTTTATGCCAGTTTGGGGCACATTTTTGTTACAGAATATTTTTCAAGTTCCCACAATTCTCGTATAACATCAAAACTTACAATACTATCTGGTGTTATTAAATCTGATTTTATAAAAACGTTATGTAAACTTTTAATAAGTTGAGGAAAATCAAATAAGCAATATACATTTATTCCGCGAAATATGAAATATGAAATTCTACCGTTGCTCCAAATTGTAAAAAACAACTTCTGTTATTGGAGCCTTCGTTACACACTGTACAAATTTCCAATTTTCTCCTTAACCCCTTATCATAAGAACAGAAACTTGCTTTCCTATGGCTTCATTTCAATGGAAACCTAAATCTTCAACACCATCAATTGAATCTAAAACTTCACGATAATGCAATTCTCTTCGTGTATTGATTTCATCGAAGACTATAACTGCTTCCCGGCAATTAATATTCATTTCGTTTACTTTATTTTTAAAAAATTGTAAAGGCGTATTTTTTATACCTGGCTGCAAGTTTTTTACTGGTTACCACCTACAAAGACACTTTATGGGTAATTTTAATAATAGTTAAAGTCTTTTAAACTCTTAAAAAGTTAAAATCACATTGGGATCTATTAAAAATATATTGTGCAATAGTTTTTTCTTCTTGATCCTATTGCATTCGTACTTTTTTTTGAATTTTACTAACATTTTTGCAAAAGTTTTGGAGTATTTATTAATTTCTAGGTTATCTATCATATTTGAAACTTGATTTCTTTTAAGCTTCGGAGAAATGATTTTCAACTTGCCTTTTTACTAATATTTATTTATTTTTATTTATATACACGCATATATTAATATTTATTTCTTGTTTCGCCTTATGTAACTTTAAAATTAAACTATTATATGAATTTGAACGGTATTTTTCAAACAACAGGAACAAAAACCCATAGGGCTGGAAGATTGACACCGAATTCTATAAAGAGATTCTAACTATAGAAAAGTATATACATTTGTGATCAGCGTGACCTCCTGTGTTGATATAGTCATTTCCGTCCGTCCGTCCGTCCGTAGGAACGATAACTCAAAAAATAATGGAGCTACCTTGATGAAATTTTAACTGTAGGTTACTAGAACTAAAGGTACAGCGGGGATTGCATTTGGGCGAAATCAGTCCATGGGTTCGGATTCTGGACCTTTTAATCGGTGTAAGGGCTGACGAACATATATAAAAATTCAGGATAACTCAACAATTAATGACGCTATGTTTATCAAATTCGTGCTGTAGGTTACTGGTAATGAAACTACGGCGGGGATTACGTACGGTCGGGATTGGACCATTGATTCGGAACCTAGAGTTTTTTGATGGAATTTAAGCCAAACGAGCATAATTTCGAAACCAATGAAGATAGAACCTCCAAATTGTGGTGTCGCTTCCTTATTCCTTAGTGTTCACAAAATTTGGGACCAATTGGAGGAGTGGGTCGGGGACCATCCACATAGTTTCGAAGACCTTAAAGCATATCTTCGAAAATAGTAATTACAGTAACTTCAAACAAATGTAGAAGCTTCAAACTTAGCACAAAGATGTTCTTTACTATTTCCTACGTGTTCTCTTAATTTATGATCAATTGGAGTGGTGGTTCTGGTAACTCTCTTAGACCTTCCAAAGTTCAAAGTCTTATCATCGAATTGAATAAAAATAGTAAATTGAAATTAAGATTAAATGATCCAATTGTGTAAAAAGATTAACTAGTATTGACAGTATTACGGGGACTGCATATGGGCGAAATCGTACCATGGTTTCGGGTTCTGGATCCTTTGAAAAGTTCAAGAGCTAACAAACATATATCTTAAAAACACCATAACTCAAAAACTAATGAAAATACCATGGGAATTGGTTCTGGTCGAGTTCGGATAATGAGGTCGGATTCTAGAAGCTTTTCATCGAATTGAGGCCAAACGATTATAATTTCGAAACCAAAGAAGATGGAACCTTATATTTGGGGCACAGGTGTTTCTTCTTATTTGTTTTGTGCATTGTACTAGCGGTTCGTGTATCATTTCCACGAAATTAATAAAAAATTGATATACTATTTCGGTTCTAATTTAACACTTTTATATTTTTAAAAGACCAAGAATTTTACTATAAAACATATTATGTATTATATTTTATAAATTAAAAACAAAATGCCTTTTTCATAAATGAATTTTTTTTTTTTTTAATTTTTATTATATCATAAATATATTTTATTGAATAATTACCATAGGTAATATATTATAATTAATAAATTGTGTGCGATACTTAAGTCGTAAAATTTTTTTCTATATGTAAATGAATTATATGATAAGTTCCAAATTTGTCATTGTATTTTAGAAATTCATTTATAACATATTTTGATTATTAAATTTTGTGATAAAAAGCTAATGTAAGCTAATGAGAAAAGCTAATGAAAGCTAATGAAATGATTTTAATTAACATTAAAAACCATCAAATTATTGAAACTTTTATATATATATATTATTACAAATTAATATTTCTTTCGAATAACTTTGAGTTGAATTATATAAAACATTCAAAAATAAGTAAATTAAGAGAATAAATTTAAAAATTTTTTAAAATTGAAATAATTAATCAAGGGTACTAAATCATTCAACGGTAAATGAACTACAGCTAAAAATCTTGAAAAGAAGTAATTGCTATGTAAAACTTTATTGAATTGGATAAATCGAATCCATTTATTTCAAGTTTATTTGTTGTTTAATATTTTTAAATAGATAAATTAGTAAGAATTTTTAATATTTTTGAATTGATAAAAGAATTAGAAAATTTTTTAGTATTATAAAGTTAATTTTCAATAATGGTTAATTTTAGTACCATATGGCAACTCTATATATATATGAGATATATCTTTGTAAAGTCTATAAAAACGGCTCTCTTTTACCGTTTTTAGTTTAAAAGTATACCCTATACAACTCTAATTATACCTATACTAATTATACTTATATTTAAATATAGAGATTTTTTGGAATTTGCAGGGGCTGTAGCTTCGTCACCCTTCAAAATTAAAAAACAGCTTTGACACAGGTTGAAATATGTGCTTTAAATTTTTTATATTACTAAAAAAAAATTGAACAGGTATGCAAGTTACAGGTGTTTAAAAATAGCAAAATTTCGATTTTCGAGCCTTTATAGCTCATAAACAGGGAGCGCGACAAAATGATTTTGATAGCCGACTCCTAATAGTTTCTAATAATCTAACTTCTCCAAAATCTCAACTCTCTAGCTTGAACCGTTTAGAAGTTATGTGTATATGTAAAAGTTTTTGTAAACATAGGGACGGACGGACGGACAGGCAGAATGAAACTATATAGGCACATATTTTTACAAATTCTTTTGAAAATGTGCTAAAAACAAGATCATTTGCACTTGTAACTAATAATTTTACATACACAGAAAGTTTATGCATATTGTATTGAACATTATGATAATTATTATATGACAAAATCTACATGGAAAATTTCAATATTGACTATATAAAAATTATGAGAAGAATATTAAACATATTGAAATTCTAAGAAGCTTTAATATAAAATGTATAATACATATCTATACTTATATACTTATCCATAAAATACTATTGTATTGTAACAATTTTTGATAATATTTAGTTCGTTAAAATTTTTTGTTTTTGCTTTTTGCATTGAAAATAAATTTTGTTTTATGTAAATAACAAAAACAAATGTTAACTATAGTCATACGGGTATAAATATAGGTACTATTGATAGTAAAAGAAAAATGAAATTTCTTTTTTTTCCTTTATATTGTTTTACTTGCATTATTTACTTATTCCAAATCTTTCAAATTGTTAGAAAATAAATCCATAAATTGTTTTCTAATGTACCTATGTATTTTAAATTTTCGTTAGTTTAAAATAAGTAAAATTTTTTTATAATTTTTAGGTTTTTAACTACTAAAAAAATATAATTAAAAATATTTGTTTATCATATTGAGAGATTGTTTTATTATTTAATTTAGAATTCTAAAAAGGAAAAAGCCGTGGGATAATATTTTGGAAAAGTATATAAATAAACTTTCAAAATTCATATTCAACTCAACTCAACTCGGCATAGGTATGTAAATTTATAAAAATTGATCATACATTAAGAGAACATGTAGGAAATAGTTAAGAACAATTTTGTGCCAAATTTGAAGCTTCTACATTTTTTTGAAGTTCAACACATTATAAAATATTATGTATGTTTATTAAAAATATATGTATGTATTTTGCGATGTCTTTTGTTCTGCCGCAACTATAATCAGAAAAACCACTTATTTCATCCATTGCAATGGTATAGTATAGCCTTCTAATGGCTATTTCATCGAATACCAATACAGCTTCCATTTCAATTAAATCTTTTTCTGAGAATATAAGGCTTAACTCATTTATATTTTTGTCGTTAAGGCCTATATTTAAATGTTTGATGGGGATCCATCTATTAAGGGAAATAAAATGGGGCAAATTAAGCTTTACTCCATTTCTAAAAAATTTATAACCCTTAGGTGAATTCAAATGAATATTTAATGCTACGTTTTTTTCATATTCGGACCCATTACTAACACTTTTAAAATTCATTTGGATAAATCCTGTTTTTCTTGTTTTAATTTTTGCCTGAACTTTATATTTTGATTTTTAAGTAAAAAATGTTTTTTTCTAAATTAACCTTTTATGAACTGTCAAATACTTTTTTTTACACCTATATCCTATGAAATAGGAAAAGAGTATATTAAATTTGGTATGGTGTTTGTAACCACCTAAAGGAAGCGATCTAGATATGGAAATGTATATATGTATATTTGTAATCAGCGTGACCTCCTTAGTCGATATAGCCATGTCCGTCCGTCCGTAGGAACGATAACTCAAAAACTAATGGAGCTACCTTGATGAAATTTTAACTGTAGGTTACCAGAACTTAAAGTACGGCGTGGATTGCATATGGGCGAAATCGGCCCATGGGTTCGGAATCCGGACCTTTTAATCGGTCCAAGGGCTAACGAACATATATAAAAAATCATGATAACTCAACAACTAATGACGCTATCTTCATGAAATTTGTGCTGTAGGTTACTTATCATGAAACTACGACGACGATTGCGTACGGTCGACTACGGACCATGGGTTCGAATCCTAGAACTTTTTTATGGAATTTAGGCCAAACAAGCATAACTCCGAAACCAAGGAAGATAAAACCTGGAAAATTGGTATCAGTGTGCCTCTTCCTATGTCCTTAGAGTCCCGGAAATTTGAGACCCATTGGAGTAGTGGATCGGGGACCTTACACACAGTTCTGAAGACCTTAAAGCATATCATTGAAATTATTAAAAATAGCTTAAAATTAATATAGAATGTTCCAATTGTGTACAAGGGTTCACTAGTATTGAAAGAACGGCTTGGACTGTATATAGGTGAAATCCGACCATGGGTTCGGATCCTGGAAATTTTTCTTCGAATTTAGGTCAAACGAGCATGATACCGAATTCAAAGAAGTTAGAACTTCCAAACTCGGTATCAGGGTATCACTTTCTATTCCCATAGTGTCCTCGAAAATTGGAACCAATTGAAATAGTGGGTCGGGGACCATCCACATAGTTTCGAAGACTTTAGAGCATATGTTCGAAAATAATAGAGATAGTAACTTTAAAAAAATGTAGAAGCTTAAAATTTGGCACAAAATTGTTCTTAACTATTTCCTACGAGTTCTCTTAATGTATGATTAATTGAATTGGTGGTTCAGGTAACTCTCTTAGACATCTAAAGGTTGAAGAGCTTATCATCGAAATAAATAAAAATAATAACTTAAAATTAATATGGAATGTTCCAATTGTGTACAAGGCTTAACTAGTATTGAACGTATGATTGGAACTGCATGTGGGCGAAACCGTACCATGGTTTCGGGTTCTGGAACCTTTGAAAAGTTCAAAAGCTAACAAACGTATATCTTAAAAACACCAAAACTCAGAAACTAATTACGCTGTTTTGATGAAATTTAGATACCCCCACTACTCCCAAAACCTTAAAGCATAATATATTCGAAATTAATAAAGATAAAAAAATCAAATTTAATATATTATTTCCTATTTCTGTTCCTATTTAACACTTTTATATTTTTAAAAGGCCAAGATTTTTACTATTAAACATATTATGTATTATATTTTATAAATTAAAAACTAAAAATTTTTTTAATTTTTATTATATCATATCTATATTTTATTGAATTATTACCATAGGTAATATAGAATTAAGAAATTGTGTACGATACTTAAGTTGCAAAATTAAGTTTTGTATTAATAAAATTAATTATATGAACAGTTCTAAATTTTTCATTGTATTTTAGAAATACATTTTTTTTGCATATTTTGATTATTAAATTTTGTGATAAAAAGCTAATGAAAGCATTAATGGTTTTAACTAACATTAAAAACCATGAAGTTATATAAACTTTTATATTTATATTATTACAAAGTAAATTTCTTTCAAATAACTTTGAGTTTAATTATATAGAACATTAAAAAATAAGTAAATTAAGAGAATAATTTTAAAAATTATTGAAAATTGAAATAATTAACCAAGGGTATTAAATCATTCAACAGTAAATGCACTACAGATAAAACCCTGAAAAGGAGTAGTTGCTGCTTGTAAAATTTTTAATATTTTTGAATTGATAAAATAATTAGAAAATGTTTAGTACTATAAAAAAAATGTCTTACGATCAAACTAATAAAAGCTTTTATGATTTTAAATAGACTTATGGACTTCCCATTAAATTTGTACCAAATAGGTGCAGGGTATATCTAAGTCGGTTGCACTGACTTTTTCTTTACTTGTTTTAAATAAAGATTTTCATTCTTCTGAATTTTTAAACAATGCCTGCAAAAACTTTTTTCGTCTGACGAGACAGTTTAAAAATTTTCAAAAAGTACATTAAAATTTCTTACATTTTTGTTAGTTACAACGATTAACATACAAATAAAAAACAACAATAAAAATATTAAATAAAAGTTTTTAAAAAGAAATCGTCCAACTTGATAAGGAAATATAAACAATTGTACATACATCGATTGACAAACAAACAAAATAAAAAGAAAAATAAAAATAAAACAAAAAAATAATCTGAATTTGATTTTACTATGTATACCAAAAATACGGTAATCATTTTACGAAATATACCAAATACGATATTGGGGTGATTTCAAATCAACAAAAATGACTAACATTTTATGTTCTAGATGAATTCTCTATGTATATGATTTCTTTATGATAGGAGTAAGATAAGTGAGATAACTAACACAGTTGTATAAAAAAGTCGGTGGAATTAGGTCAGGTCCTATACCTTTTTTGGTATCAAGTTTAGTGATTGCTTCAAATATTTCAATTTCGGAAAGGTATAAATCCGTAATAATAGGATTTGAATTATTTATTAAGTTAAAGAAATCAAAACCAAACGGAGACTCGTGTGGACGATAAACTTTTTGGAAAGAATTAGCAAAGAAATTGCAGATAGTCTTAGGACAATTAGAAAATGCATTGTCTTTTGACATTAAGCTTGAATAACCGTAAGTCAAAAAACTTTTTAGGATCTTTAATTTATTTTTTGCCTACGTTAGTTAGATATCTATCATAAGCCAGGTTAGATTTTTCTCTAAATTTAAAAACAAGATTCTTGTACTTGTTTAATAAGTCATTATTAGGCTCCTTTGAAGTTTTAATTATTTTGTTTATTGCGTTGGTTACGCAATTTCCTAAGTTCACTGTTTAGCCAGGGTTCGGTTGTCTTATCCTTTTTGCGAATTTTAGGAACAAAGGAGTTAATTATCTCAAATAGCCTTGAATAGAATTGAGAGATAATCAAGTCAATATCCTGTTCTGTTAACAGCCGTCCAAATGATGGCTGATAAAGCATTAATAATGCTTTGATAATCAGCATTAAGAAAGTCATATACAAAAATATTATTGTAAGATTTGGTAAAAAGTGTTTTTTTTTTTCTTAATATTCCTCTATGGAACATAGGGCTTCAACTGTCTCTGTTTAGCGCTAATCTCTTTAATTCGGACCAGTTTTTTCCCGATAGGTCACATTCTCTCTGGACTGATCTCCTCCAGGTTGTTCTTGGTCTTCCCACATTTCTCCTACCGTGGGTTCCACTCTAGAGCTTGGCGTGCTACTGATGTTGTTGGCCGCCTTAGAATGTGATCAATCCACTTACACTCCTTTTTTCTAATTTGGACCCATATCGGCTCTTGCCTCGTCATTACCCAGAGTTCTTCATTTATTAATCGAATAGGAAAGAATATGCGACGCATTATTTTCAGACATTTATTCATAAAGACTTGTAATTTTTGTATGTTATTTCTTGATACAAGCCATGTTTCGCTTCCATATAGCAGTATGAATTTGACACATGCCTCGAATATTCTTATTTTAGTTCCACGTGCTATGTGTGTTGATTTCCATACTGCCCATAGCCTTCCATACAAGACACTTCTAGCTATTGCTATTCTGTGGTCTATGTCACTGTTTGCACCCGCATCTCTTATTATGCTTCCCAAGTATTCAAATTCTGCTACCTCTTCTATTGGGATATTTTATATGCTTAGTGGTAGTTGGCTTGTGTTGTTTATTCTTAAACATTTGGTCTTGTTTATGTTTATTTTCAAGCCTATTTTTCCAGCTTTTTCTGCTAATATATTGAGCACTGTTATGAATAACAGTGGCGATAAGGGGCATCCTTGTTTAACTCCTATTGTTGTTATGATAGGAGTACTCAACTTACCATTGTGTGATATAACTGTTTTGGCATTGTTGTATAGGGCTTTTATCACGCCTATGATTTTAGCTGTGATTCTATGTTTCTTTAGTGCGGCCCACATCGCGGTTATTTTAACTGTGACGAAAGCACGCTCGAAGTCTATGAATGTTGCATATAGTGGGCTGTTCCATTCCACCGACTGTTCGACTATTAACCTTAGAGTGTTGGCATGTTCGGTTCACCCTCGGTTCTGTGAAAAGCCAGCTTGTTCATCTCTCATGTAGCTGTTTAGTTTTTCTACTATTCTGGCATACATTATTAGGGCTATAATCTTTGTTACACTGTTTAGCACTGTTATTGCTCTCCAGTTTCTACATTCTGTTAGATCTCCTTTCTTGGGTAATTTTATAATTATTCCCATTTTCAATTTTACTGGAATTTCTTCTTATTGCCATATTTTTTTATTACTGGTTTCATTGTTCTGGTAAATGCCATTTCCCGGGCTTTTAACAGGTCAGCTGGTATGCCATCAATTCCTTCAGCTTTGTTTGTTTTTAGCTTTCTTATGGCTTCTGTTATTTCTCTAAGGGTTGGTGGTCCATGCTCTATTGAATTGTCTTTTCTAATATTTGTTTGATGTTCTTCTATTTCTGATTCTTGGGTATTGGTTTCTTGAAAGTGTTCTATCCATCTCATTAGCTTGAGTGAACGTGAGTAGGATGCCGTCCCAACTTTTTATTGGTCTTTATTGACAGCAGTTCTTATTTGAGAGTATATCTATTTTTCTATAGAGTATTCCGCTGTTGTTCTGTTCTGCGGCCCGCTGAGCTTCATCTGCGATATTGCTATTGAATCTTCTATTGTCTCTTTTGGCCATCTTCTTAATTTTAATGCAGATTATTTTGTGTCGGTCCCTCAATTCTGTGTTATTATTTGTTAGTAGCTGCTGCTTTATATTTTCTCTTTCCTCAATGGCTGCCTATGTCTTTTCCGATATCTATTCTTTCACGGCTAGAGAAACCCATGACTTCCTCACCGAATTGACGATATATTTTTTGAATTTGGTCTTCATCTATATTCTGTTGCCTGTTAAGTTCTTATTGTGTGTGTGATACAAATTCTTCTTTTGTATCAATTGATTTCAGTTTTTGAATACAAAGTCGTTTCTTCTTAGAGTTTCCCATTGAGTTTAAGGCTGCTAGTTTGATTCTTATATCGGCAGTTACGGCAGAAAATTCGAAGATGATTGCGTTATGATGAGGAGTGTTTGTGAAAAGGTTTTCTGAACCATCAGCGAGTTTTAACACCACTTTATCATATGCATTCATGAATGCAAGATCTAACGACTTGTAATAATTATTCGGAAAGCTGATAATTTGATGTAAATCATTACCATAAATTCATTAATATTCGAACCAAATAGGTGTAGGGTATTTCTAAGTCGGTAGCACCGACTGATTGTTTCTTTACTTAATTTTTTATTTTAGTTTTTATATAAATTTCGTACAAAAAGAAATTAAGAAGGAATTAAAACACGCCTACTTGATTAAGCTTCAAAGTTAAGAATGATTATAATTTTTGACAGGAAATAGTTATAGTGACATTTTTTATTTTACTGTAATAAAAAAAATAGTGTTGAATGTCACTTCAATTCATATTTGTATTAATTAAAATAACAGTAATATTATAAAATAACGAGGAAGAGTGTAGTAGAGTAGACTGTGTCAACTCTGGGATACCCGCATGACCGTAATATAAACATTATGTCATCCTGTTAATTACTTTTGGCAAAATTTCAAACATACAGCTTTATTAGGTGTAGTGTAAGCTTATATAAAAGAAGGCGTTGTATGGCAGCTACTCGAAACCTCTGCAGTAAACCAACCAATTTTTCCAGAAACTTTGGCCAAAACAATAAACTGTCCTTTCCAAATGTTAGAAGCCCAGCTTCAATAGGTAAAGAGTTATGCTCATATAAAACAAGAAGTTGTATGGCAGTTACTCGAACCAATTGTAGTAGATCAAACAAATTTTGCAGAAACTTTGCCCAAAACAATAAAATATTTTTGCCAAAATTTTAGAAGCCCAGCTTTAATAGCTATAGAGTTATGCTTATATAAAAGAAGAATTTGTGTGGCAGCTACTCGGACCAACTGTAGTAGACCAACGAAATTCTGCAGAAACTTTGGCCGTAACACTAAACCATCTTTGCCAAAATTTTAGAAGCCCAGCTTCAATAAGTATAGAGTTATACTCATATAAAGGAAGAAGCTGTGTGGCAGTTACTCCAACCAGAAGAAGCAGAAGACCAACCAAGTTTTGCAAAAACTTTAACCATTACACTAAACTACTTTTAGCAAAATTTTAGACACCCAACTTCAATAGGAATATAGTAGTCGAACCCGTGGACCAAAATGGCTGGATTTAAATAGTGATAACGGATAATTTGTGGAAATTTCAAAATCCTAGCTCCTTTATTTTTTGAGTTATCGTGCGGACGGACAGACATTCATAGCTAAATCGATTTATTTTTCGATTTTGATCCGATCCATACACTTAAGTCTATATCTAGCCCCCCCATCCTTCTCTGAGTCACAAACGTAATGCCAAATTTAGTATACCCTTTTGACTAATAGTCATACGGGTATAAAAAGAAGTTATATGGCATGTACTCGAACCCGTGGACCAAAATGACTGGATTTCAAAAGCGAAGACAGTTATTGCATAAAAACGATTTTGTGAAAATTGCAAAACCCTAGCTCCTTTATTTTTTGAGTTATTTTAGGGACGGACGGACATACATAGATAAATCGATTTATTTTTCGATTCTGATCCGATCCATGCACTTGAGTCTATATCTACCTCCACTCCTTCTCTGCACCACAAACGTAATGGCAAGTTTATTATACCCTTTGACCTATAGTCGTGACCTATATATACGGGTATAAAAATTTCTAAAAAAGTTATGAAGGGTGAACAATTTAAATTAAATTAGTATGTATAAAGTTTATTAAATGGAATTATATATTGCAAAAGTACAAGTAGCAAATGAATGCTTAAAATAAACTAGACAGGATTCTCCAGCAAAATTTCAATTTCTTTATTCCCAAAATTTAGAAGTCAAGATTTTAATAACCTCAGAAATTTGTTTAGGATTTGCATATACCTTAATGATTAAGGAAATTTATTGAAAAGTCTAGCTGATACAATGTCGTAACAATTACAGTAATAATTGTGCGGAACGACGGAATGTTTAAAAACGCACTTAATAAAAAATATTTTTGAAACTTTAAAATAAAACAGCTAGATAGGAAATATTGTTTTAATAATTTTTTATGCTGAGACGAGTTCATGTTAGCATCAATAGTAATGCCAAGGTTTTTAAAGTGATTAACGAAATTAATTTTAAAAAACAGTTGTCATTACAGTTAATATTGCCATCATAGGACTTACAGTTTAAGTTAGAAAGACAATTGTTATTTCTTAAACTAAATTGTTCACCTCACAAGAATGAAAATATATATCAGGTGTGGAAGTCTTGCTGGGTAAGATTAAAATACATTAACTTTGTTTTCTTGTTTATTACCAGATTATGTTCAGAAAACCAAACACTAAGTGTAGATAGATTTATTTATATTAGCAGTTAAATTTAATAGGTTGTCAGTGGTATATGAGTAAGCTAGATCATAAGCAAACGCAGTCACTTTACCGAAAAATTCTTGTTTGAATGTGAATTGATATAAATTAAAACAAGTGATGATAAAAAACCAAGGGTTTTTAAAAAAGCATATTTTCAAAATAATATAGATTTTGAAGATTTTTTAAAGATTTAAATTAAACTTTATTCATACTAGTTGTATTAAATTATAATTATAATTCATTAACTTAAAAATAATAAATAAATGAAAATTTTAAATTTTTTATACTTATTTTCTAATTTTTAATTGATTATTTTTATATATTCATTATTTAAAATTAAATTAATTCAATAACATACTAATTCAAAATTACTTAAAACTAGTGAATAAGAAAATGACATTATATGCTTCAAAATAAAAGTAGTGTTTAATGCCACAACAATTTGTAAAACTTTCTTTTCCTGTTGTGGGGTGAGGAAAAAAAGTGCGAAAAAGTTAAAAAAAAGAAGTAACTTAAATATATAAAGTAATAAGCAAAAATGAAAAAGTCCTCTATAAAATGTAAAATATAACTAATATAAAAAAAACGGTTTAAGTATTTAAATATGTACAAAAATAATTTTTTAAGTTAATGGTGATAGCAAACTCTCGATTTCGTTGTGCCCAAAACTTAGAAGCCAAATTTTTACTTTCTTACCGAACACATTTATATTTCTAAGTAATCGTATTGATTCAGGAAGCCTATTAAACAAACGAACAGCCACAATGTCAAAAAAGTTACGATAGCTTGTAGTACGAAAAGTTGGAACGTTAACAAAAAATCTCTGATTAGAACGCAAGGAATAAGCATTAGAGGATCTGCTGTTTAGATATCCACCTCTAGTAAAAAAGATTTTTAACACTTTATAGTAATACAGCTGTCTAGCAGGAAGAATTTTCAAATACCTAAATGATTCCATACTATTAGAAAATCTATTGCGGTTACACATGTTTCTAATAATGTATTTTTGCAAAATTAGTAGCGGATTGATTTTATTTCTGTAGGTACCACCCCAACAGCTCATGCCGTACTGTAACTTAGAATGAAAAATACCATAGTAAAACATTTTAAGTACATTTAGCCAGCATAATTTTTTTAGGTAATAAAAATTCCTTAGCGTGCAGCGTAAATATGACTTAAGCGTAGTAGTATGTTGTAACCAACTAAAATTTATATCGATAAATATACCAAGATACCTAAAATTCTCAACTTTTTCAATATTAAAATAACCAGATCTACAGCAAATGGCCTCGTTGAAAGTAAATCCCTGCCGATTTAGGGTGAATTTATTACAATTGATCGCATGAAAAACAAAATCTATATCACGAGTATCCTGCTGGCTAAAGCTAAAAAACATTAGTTTCGTTTTGTTGCTAGCAACTGACCTATATTTAGAGAACCAAGACCTAAAAACATTTAAGTCATTATTTATATCACAGACTAAATATAATGCACTATCACAACAATATTACACACCAACATCATCAACAAAGGCTGTTAAATTTCCCTTAAACTTTTGATAAAAAATTGAATCCATATAAATTAAGAATAGAATTGGGCCCAAAACTGATCCTTGTGGTACCCCCAAATTTAAATTTTTTGAACTACTATAACTATTGCCTATTTTGACACGCTGTGACCTGTCTCTTAAATAGGACTCACACCAATTAAACATAAAGCCTCGAAACCCTACAGAAAACAATTTCTACAAAAGAATAGAGTGATCTACCATATCAAACGCCTTAATAACGTCGATAAAATTCCCAGCGCAAAATTTTTTATTATCTAAACCCTTATTAATATTAGAGCAAAAGGCCAGAAGGGCATCCTCGGTAGAACAGGCACTCCTAAACCCAAATTGTTTATTGCAAAAGAAATTTAACCTATTTAAGTAAATTAGAACTCTATGTTTAATAGCTTTTTCAAAGATTTTTGATAATGTTGAAAACAATGAAATAGGTCTATAATTGTTAAAGTCTGTTTGAATACCCTATTTGAAAAGTGGAATTATGACAGCAGATTTTAGTAGACTAGGAAAAACACCAGACAATACACTGAAATTGAAAATATAAGTTAAAGCATCGATAACATTGAAAGCAATACCTTTAATGAGTTTATTAGAAATTCCGTCAAAACCAACAGAATTTGAATTATCCAATGACTTAATAATATTCATGCCCAGTAATACTGTCATAAAAGATACTATCACACAAATGAATTTCGCCAGCAATAATATCATGACTATTACCAAGGCCAGAGGATAACTCAATTGCAACAGAGGAGAAATGATTATTAAACTCACGTGCAATTAAAGTTTCATCAGAAATAAGTTCATCAGTTTTATTAAGTCGAATTTCGTTAAAACTATTTTGAGGTGTATTTAACAAACTTTTTAACAGTTGCCATTCGCTTTTTAAATCACCCTTACATTTAACAAATTCTGAACGATAAAATTCATCTCGACATTTCGATATTTCATTTTTTACGGATTTACATAGCTTATTATAACGTATTTTCAATCTATAATTATTTCTATGTTTATACCACATAATTCTCAATATATTTTTTAACCGGATTTTCCTTACTTAGTTCAATATATTTATTTAATTTTCTGATAAAACTACTATATGCAGAGCAAACATCTACCTCATTATATACATCATCCCAAAATTCAAGTCTTAGTAAGTTATTCAATTTATTATAATTAACTACCTTTGTAACTGAAAATTTATTGGTCTTTCTATTTTTCTCTACATTAAAATTTTTTATTAGCAATCCTGTCATAGAATGATAGAATATTAAAATAAACCTTTCTCACAAAAATTTAAAGGAATAGTAGCCAGACGAACATGAATATGATCTAAACAAGTTCTCGAAATGTGTCTAGTCGGCTCATTTATAATAGAAGCCAAACCATTCTCAGCTAGTAATGTCAAATAAAAATCAACACATTCACTACTATTCAAAATATCTAAATTCATATCTCCTAACACAATTAAGTTACTCGCAGTTTGACTTCGCAAAAATTGTGAGAACTCATCCAGAAATAAGTTGATTGTGCAACTGTGCAGTCTGTAAATACAGGGCTTTATTATTAAAATATAGGGTTTTTCCAACTTTGGGGGGCTGTAGCCCCGAAACAGGTGGGGCTACAGAAAAAAATTCTTCTACGAAATTATTTTTTTTTGCAAAAACTACCCATGGTTAAAATTTCGTTTAAAGCAAAATTTTTTAAAAATGTGCTAAAAAAAGGATCCCTAATACAGACTTTTGTGAAACTCTCGTTCCTATAATTCTTCTATTGCTGAAGAATTTACCAATTTTTACCCGCTGCTATCTGCAATTTAAAAGCTTCTGAAGCCCACAGTGTACCGCTTTTTTAAGAGAATTTCGTGGTTTACCATGTTGAAAGCTTCAGTTATATCCACAAAGAGATCTGCACAACACTTCTTATTATCAAGCCCTTTTTGGACACTAATACAAAATTCTAAAAGTGCATCTTATCCTAGGGTTTTTGAAACTGAATTACTCGAACTCGAATTTGACGAACCTTCAACGTAAGATCCGAATTCGAAGTTCGGTGCCTAATTTATCGAATCTAAAGATTCAAAAATTAAAAAAATATTGAACCAATAGTACAGTATTTAAAAAGTTGCTAATTCAACTTATTGGATAACATAAATTTTAAAGAGTTACTCAACGAATTGAGTGAAATCTTAAAACCGATTAAGCTATTGAAACGCTTGGAAGAAAGATGCTACATTGCTCTCAGCAGATCTTACTATAAATTTCATGAAAAATAAACTCAAGGAATCGAATAATCACATTAGCACTGCATTATTGGTTAATATTTCCAATAAATTAAGCAATAAATATAATGAAAAGATTATTTAAAACTAACGCAATTTTATTAGTAAACAAAAATGATTGTAATATCCAAGTCGATGCTTTAGTTGAACCTGAACAACAAAAAGAAATTACTATTGAGGAAGAACTAAACCAGATATTAAAAAGTGGGGATGAGAAACCAATGGAGAAAACGTATTTTGACAAACTAAAACAGGAATTTACTCTATATAAAAATACTGGCAAACATACAGAAAATTTGCAAAAATTGTTCAACGCTCTATGTTCAATTAAACCAACTACAACGGACTCTGAAAGAGCTTTTTCCGTTTCTGCCAATTTTTGCACCTAAGTAAGGTCGAAGTTATCTGATAAATCTTTATATTCGTTATAATTAATAAAAATTTGGTTACTTACGACAAAAAAAATAAATATCTTTTTGTTCAATATTATATGTAATAAAACACTTAATTGAAACAAATATCAAAACAGAACTTATTACTTTAATAAAAATTTTCTTTTGATAAAAATTTAACCAATTCGAAGGGTTCGATGAATTTCGTAATTTTATACTCGGATTCGACGAATTTTATTTTCCCGAGTTTTCAGAAACTCTAATCTTATCTGGATAAACCTTTCATAAAATCAAATTGGATTGAACTAAAATAATTAGATTGATGTAAGAACACAATACTTTATTTTTGATAATTTTTTCAAAAATTTTTGAAATTGAAGGCAGTATGGAAATTGGTCTGTAGTTCACAATATCTTTAGCCTTATATCTTTCTTAAATAACAGTAAAATAATTGCTTTTTTGAGCTGTTCTGGAAATTCTCCAGACATAACACTTAAATTGAACATGTACTCTAAAATATCTACAACATTTGAACATATATTTTTTATTAAATAGTTAATTACACCATCAGCACCACATGAATTACAATTAATAGTTATTTAATTTAATGAAATTCAAAAGATGATATTAGGGTGAAAACAAAACTGCTAATATTAATACAGTTAGCTATAAGACCTAAATCTTGACAACGATTACATACAGAGTGATTAATAATGTGTGTTTGATTAACAGCTATTGACACAAAGAAATCATTAAATTCATTAGCTATTGATGTTTCATCAGACTTGAGACACCCATTTTTAGTTAACACAATAGATCTACTTTTGCTTGATGATTTTTTTAAGATAATAAACCTACCAACGGCCATTCCTTTTTATACCCGTATGACTATAGGTCAAAGGGTATAATAAATTTGCCATTACCTTTGTGTCGCAGAGAAGGAGGGGGGAGGGGCGGGGAGGTAGATATAGGCTCAAGTGTATGGATCGGATCAGAGTTGAAAAATTAATCGATTTAGTCCGTCCCCAAGATAACTCAAAAACTAAAGGAGCTAGGATCTTGAAATTTTCGGAAATTCGTTTTTTGCAATAACCGTCATCGCTATTTAAATCGAGTCATTTTGGTACATGGGTTCGGGTAGCTGCCATACAACTTCTTTTTTTATATGATTATTACTCTGTGCCTATTACAGCTGCGTATCTGAAATTTTGCCAAAAATAGTTTAGTGTAATGGCCAAAGTTACTGCAAAACTTGGTTGGTCTACTGTAGAGGGTTCGAGTAGCTGCCATACAACTCCTTCTTTTATATGAGCATTACTCTACACCTAATGAAGCTGGGTGTCTGAAATGTTGCCTAAAATAGTTTAGTGTAATGGCCAAAGTTACTGCAAAATTAGGTTGATCTACTGCAGAGGGTTCGAGTAACTGGCATACAACTCTTTCTTTTAAATGAGTTTTCCACTACATTTAATAAAGCTGTAGGTCTGAAATTTTGCCAAAAGTAATTAACCGGATGATATAATGTATATTTTACGGTCATACGGGTATCCCAGAGTTGACACAGTATACTCTACTACACTCTTCCTCGTTTTAGAATGTTCACGATATTTAATTCTTTATTTTATTTAAAAGTGAGCGATTCATCCAAGGTTTTAATATTTTTTGTTAATTTCTTAAACTTACATAGTTGCTGGAATCGGCTATATGAGAATTTAGGATATTAATAAAAACGTTAAAAGCTAAATTAACATTATCTGCTACCTCTTTTCAGAATTCAAATAACAGTTTATTATTTTATTTTAAAAAATTAATTTTTTTTTAATCATCAGAATTATCAATATTTTTTATATTGTTAATTAATAGTTCTATTATACAGTGATTAGTTCTATTAACACTTTCACATAGATTTAGAGAATAACTAGAACAAGTAGTGAAAAAGCAAGGGCACCTTACTAAGTATTTTATCATTTATTTTTATAAAAATATATATAAAAATACATGATAATATTATAATTTAGTTAATTCATCAATTTATTAATTATTATCAATAATAGTAAAATCAATACTTAGAATATAAACCTATGAACTCAAGAAAGCCTGTTAACAAATGCGAAATATAATGTTGGGGCTTCAATGGTAACGTTTAATTTTGGAAAACATACACTGGTGAATAAGTTACTTTTTTATAAAAACATAGTTTTATTTTTTAAGTCCTATTAACCCTTCAACGGGGAAGGTTCCCAAATTTTTGCTTTAACACACTTATGATGAGTTTTGAGAATTTTCCATTTTTTTCAGGTTCTAGGAAATCAATTGTGAACTCCACCAAAATTTTAAATTTTACGTAGAACTTTATTATCTCAGCAAATAAAAAGCTGTCTTTTACCGGTTTTGATTGAAAGTATAGCTAACAGAACTCTTGTTAAACCAATTAAAATATAGGGATTTTTTTGGAATTTGCAGGGACTGTAACTTCGTCACTCTTCAAAGTTAAGAAAAACCTTCAGAACAAATTTTAAATTATAATTAAAGAGCTTTGAATTTTATATATCATCAAAAAAAAAATTAAAACAGGTATTCAAGTTACATGTGTTTAAACAGAACTCTTGTGATAATAATTTAAATACAGGGCTTTTTTTCCAAATTTAGGGGGCTATAGCTCCGTAACGGGTGGGGTTACAGAAAAAAGTTTTTCTACGAAATTATTTTTTTGCAATACCTACCGTGGTTAAAATTTCTATACGCTATTTCTAACGATGTAAAAGTTTTTGTAAACATACGGACGGACGGACGAACGGACATTTTTACAAATTTTTTTTAAAATGTGCTGAAAACGGCAATGTTTATGGTCTAAGCAGGTTTCTGAGCCAAGACGGATTGGATCATTAATAAGTAAAAAAAACCCATGTTCGGCAAGAAGTGTGCAGTACGAACATCTTATATTATGTATGTCAATAATTTTGCTTAATTATCCAAGCTTTCTTCATGTTCAATAAAATATCTCGCAATTGTTTATTCTACAAAATACAAATTTTGATATTATAGTAATTTCTAATTTTGTTTCAACTGTTTATTGAATTAAAATATGTGTATATAAATCATAATATTTAATCGGCTTATTTTTTCACATACAAATATAAACATCTTTTTTCTGGGTAAACTATTTGAACAATTTTAATGAAAGAACAACCAAAATAAAGTTTTTTTTTGTTTTCATAGGACAATGAAATTTTTTCTTAGAATATTGCGTTTTTTCAGGTGAAAACCCGTCTTTAATTTAACGTAAATTTGAATTTAACGGTCACGCTGTTAAAAGTTGAGGCTTATGACTCTAATACTATGCGCCGACTTTCTGTGTAAATGTAATTCATTTTCGGTTGTAACTCGCAGCTAAATCTAAATCAAAAAATTATAGGCGCCGACTTATGTATATCTTTCTTTTTTTTGTTTAGTTCAAATATTCAATGAACAAGGAGATTTCAATTTTTTAAAAATTTTTTTTTTGTTTTTGTTTTTTCTTTATCTTAAAAAGTGAACGAAAAAAATGAGTTCTGTTTGAAATGAAAGCAATACATTTGGTTTATACAGTAGTTTTCATTTATAACGAACTCGGTGCAATTTTAATTATAATAAACTTTACAATTTTTGCCGAAGATTAAATTTTACCTAAAAATGAAAGTTTTTTATTACATTGATATTTCTTTTATTTAAAATGATTATATCTAATTATGTTGCTTGGTGACTAATTTAGTATTTTTTTATTTATTTTTGAATAAGTATAAAAAAAAAATCATATTAACGCATCAAAAATACAAAAAAAATTTCATTAGAAGAAAAAGCACTATACCTAGGCTTGAGGCTGACACATCAAATAAAATTCTAGTAAATGAGTTCGAAGTGTCCATTCTAGAATCAGCACATTCTACAATGTTCAAGTCTTATACTAATTTTTCAAAATTCACAGCATTCTTTTAAAACGACATTCGTTTATTACGACGAATATTTTCCGTCCCATCATGGTCGTTATAACCGAAAAGTAATGTATTTAGTTTTTGTTCGCAGAAACATAAAAAAGAAATAATATTTCTTAAGAAAAATGATTTGTTACTTATGGATCAACCAAATTCAGCATGTACGGCGTTCAGTTTCTGTCAAAAAATTTTGAAATAAGTTGTTATGTAAATAAATTTACATGAAAGCATACGCGACGTACTGTACCTCGGAGTTTTAAAATTTAAAAATTGACAAAGCGTATAAAAATATTGTAATTGTTTCTTCTTATGTTGCTACGATTAAATTTTAAAAATAAAATATTTTAAAATAATATTTACAACGCGTACGACGAAAAATTTCTGTCAACAAATTTTGAAATAAGTAATTATGTAAATAAATTTACATGAAATATTTTCCATGAAACATGAAAGCAACCCAAATATACCGCGTAACGCGATATACTGTACCTCGGATTTTTAAATTTTAAAAATTGATAAATAATATAAAAATATTGTTTTCGGTTTTTAAATTGTACGTTGTATGTTTTGATTTAGGTTAAGCCCGGATAATTAAAAATTTTATTTTACATTTTAAACATCAAATAATGTTTTTTCATGATAAAAACTTTTTTTAGTTTTACTTTGACATAACGAACGAATATTATATAAGGCGTTTTTTTTTTTAAATCACAGCAGAGATCTAGGCACGCTCTAAATAACATAAGCACGTTCTAATGAACAGAGCATGAACAGAGTACGCTCAGAGCATTCAGATTTAATAAAAAAACACGAAAAATTAAATTAAATTAAAACATTTTGATTTTTATTTTACAAGTAAAATCTTAAACAAACGTCAAAATGTCTTTAAGAAAAAAACAACCGAGCGCTCAGGGCTAAAAAAAAACGATTTTTTTTTTGACAGTTCATGCTCTACTCAGATTTAAAAAATGCCTTTAAAGGAACTGAAGCATGTATTCATCAATTTTTAATTAGGAAACAGAATACATACGGAACGGATACAAAAAAATTCAAATCGTACTAAAATGTTTAGTTGTCTATATGACGGACACCATTAACTCGAATTTTGGCTACTTGACTTCATTAAATATATGTATATGTTTAGAAATTAAATCAAATTTTCAGAATATTGTATATTAGAACAATATTTATATTAAGAATTTAAATCGCTTTGTTTTGTGTAATAACTGTACCACATTATACTCTCTTTTAAGCGACTTTAACTATAGGAATAAAATTCAAAAATACAACAACGTTTTTATAACTGAAAAAATTATAAATTTTTTTTTAGCAAATTTCAAGCGCAAGATTTGTTGACAACATTGTTGCAATATATTTTATTACGTATAGGAAAAAAAATATAATGCTTCTAAAAGCAAAAATAGCTCGAATCTCGAGCACAGGGCGATACTAGCATATATAAATGTATATAAAAATTTTGGCCAAGCTTTTTTCTTTTTAGCACATTTTGAAAAAAGTATGAAAAAAATATGTCTATAAAATTTCACTCTGTCCGTTATTTAATACTTTTTTACAATTTTTCTTATATAATAAGTTTCTAACTAAAGTTTAAAAAAATTAGACCATAAAGCCATTCAAATAAGGATAAAGAAAGTTATAAAAAAACGTGAGCCCATTTTCAATAAGGAAATAATCGTTACAGATATCAAAAAATACAAAACTCAAGTTAGCAGTAAATAGTTTAGTGTAATGGTCACAGTTACTGCAAAATTTGGTTGCTCTACTGTAGAGAATTCGAGTAGCTGCCATACAACTCCTTTTTTATATGAGCTTTACCCCACACCTAATAAAGCTGGTATGTTATTTTGGCTAAAGTAAATAACCGGATGACATGTTTATATTACGGTCATACGGGTATCCCACATTTGACACAGTCTATTCTCCTACACTTTTCCTAGTTTCTATTTAATTTAATATAAATAGTAAGAAAAAATTGATGTGATGAATGGAAGTACTCGTAGTTCTTTTCAACAATTTCTCAGTGGTGAATATAAGTAGTTTTCTCAGTTCTGTTTCAGTAATAAACTAATATTAGTTTTACTATGTATTTGCTAAAAAATATTAGAAAAATTAAACAAAATAGGTACCTATTTCGTACTTTTTAGCAAATTTTCAAAAAATTTTGTAAAAATGCGCCTAAATAGCTTCACTCTGTCTTTCGGTCCGTCCGTATGTTAACAAAAACTTTTATACCGTTTGAAAGAGAGTAAATGAATTTTAACCACGGATAGGTATTGCAAAAAAAAAAATTTCGTAGAAGAACTTTTTTCTGTAGCCCCACCCGCTACGGAGCTAAAACCTCCCAAAGTTGGAAAAAGCGCTATATTTAAATTATAATAACAAGAGTTCTGTTAAGTGTATTTTCAATCTCAAAACGGCATAACATAGCTGGTTTTATAAACTTTATAAATTTTTAAAAGCTAAATGTTTGAGGTTGCCATACGGTACTAAAATTTACCATTACTCAATATATTACTCAATACAAAACTCAATTTTTGTTAAATTTTTGGCCCCACATATCTCATAAACGGTTTAAGCTAGGGTCTTGGAATTTAGGTTGAAGTTAGAAACTAATAGGAATCGGTTGGCAAAATTATTTGTCAAGGCCTATTTAGGAGCTACAAGGTCTCGAAAATTGAAATTTTGCTATTTTTAAGCACCTGTAACTTGAATACCTGTTCAATTTTTATAACAGTATGACTATTAGTCAAAAGGGTACTAAATTTGCCTTTACGTTTGAGGCGCAGAGAAGGAGGGGGTGTAGATATAGAGTCAAGTGTGGATCTTGACAAATATGGATCGGATCAGAATCGAAAAATAAATAGATTTAGCTATGTATGTCCGTCCGTCCGTCCGTACGATAACTCAAAAAATAAAGGAGCTAGGATTTTGAAATTTCTACAAATTCGTTTTTATGCAATAGCCGTCATCGCTATTTAAATCCAGTCACTTTGGTCCACGGGTTGGAGTACCTGCCATACAACTTCTTTTTCTAACTAAATGATCATTACTCTGTACTTATTAAAGCAGGGTGTCTGAAATTTTTGCAAAAGTTGTTTTGTTTTATGGCCCAAGTTTCTGCTTTTATATTAGCATTACTTTATACTTATTAAAGCTGGGAGTCTGAAATTTTGCCAAACTTTGGCCATTACACTGCGAGATTTGGTTGGTCTACTGCAGAGGGTTCGAGTAGCTGCCGTGCAACTCCTTCTTTTATATGAGCATTACTCTACACCTAATGATATAATGTTGATATTATGGTCATACGGGTATCCCAGAGTTGACACAGTCTACTCTGCTACACTCTATAGCTACAGAAGTATAGGATTTTTTACAACAAAATTTAAAAAGCTATTAATGTAAAAACTGCACAAAAAAGGCAGTTCAGGAATTAATTACATAAAACGATTAAAAAATTTTAAAACGCAGTAATCAACTGAAAGGGCTTGTATTTAAGTATTGTATTTTTAAATTTAGTTTTGATCTGCCATATGAACGTGTGAAGAGTAACATTTAGATAAAAGTATATTTGGAAATGACGTATTAGTCTTGTATAAATGTTCTGGTATTTTTTCTGAAAATGAAATTAGGTTAATTTTAAGAAATTTTATTAGGGTACTATAATGAGTTATTATACTCCATTGTACTTTGCATTGTTTACAGTAAATTATAAGAGTCAAATATAACTGAGGACACTCCCAATTTTTTATTTTTTGCTTTATTTTTAAAAACCATTCAAAATGACACATTCATGAATAATACAAAAAGAATATTAATAAAAATATAGAATTATAAATTTTTTATCATACATAATGCTAGTTCTTCCCTATCTGTTTTCTTTGTTTTGCCTTTGTCTTCATATTTTAATAGTTTCATCTTTTCTTTTTACAGTTATGAATTTTAATAAAAACACAATGTGACTCTATGCTTCAACGCCTCACAATAACTTTTTTTTTTCAATTTTATAGTACATTCTTTTTTAGTAAAATGCGAAAGTAGGTATATCCTTTTTTTTAGTGTTTAAAGCTCACAGTTTTTGCATTTTTCGAATATATTTTTAAGTTGCTAAAATTTTTACTTTCCATTAAAATTTTTAGTTTACACATTTAGATTCGGACTGTTTTAATATTGTGCATCCAGAAATTAAAAAAAAACTGAAAAACAATGAAACATCAAAATATAAAACGAAATTAACGTAATCTGCTGGCACTAAAATAAAGTTTTACATGAGTAAAATAGTTTGATGCAATATAACTGAAAAAAATTTATATTGGTATTGAAATATTGTTAAAATCGTAAAGTGATAACTCAAAAATGTCATTCCTAGAGGTAATTAGTATATCTAATTAAAGTTCGGAGTTTTTAGATTTAAAAAATTTCTACGTTTTAAAACAAATACACTTAAACTATTAAATTAAAGTTAAATTAATAAAAATTAAATAAAAATAATATTTAGCGCTATGTTTAAAATAACACTTAGTTTAAAATATTTTCTTATGTTCATTACAGTTTTTATAAAAATATCGGATTTGAAAATTATTTTTCTAAATTTTTCATTTATCAAGATTTGACTGTAATAAAAATTACAATTAAAACACATTAGTGGCATACATTTTTACGTAATCATACTCACGACACTATTTGTTTTTTTTGTTCGACCTTTTTTTCTACAATCTACGAAAAAATTAATAAATTCTAAAAATCATGCAATAAAAGTGTCAGGATGTACACTTCTGTATGAATAACCATTGAATATATTAGATTAGATTGTATTATAAGTAAAAGAAGAGAAGGATAACCATGGAAAATAAATTTTGTTGAAAATACTGTGAGAGAAAAATGTATTATTTTGAATCATCCTTTATTTCGTTTGTTTTTTTATGAATTATGAAATCCTTTACTAAAATTCATTTCAATTTACTTTTTACATTTTGGTTTTTTTACAACATTAATTCAAACGACAATTATGTACATGTAAAAATACAAGAAAAGGAAATATTATATTATATCAAAGATAATTGTTGTTTTTGTTTCGAAGTAGAGAAACTCGATTTAAGATATTGCAATTAAAAAAAACGAGGAAAATTATAGTTGCCCTTGTTAACTTTTAGATACCCTTGCATACCCACTATGATATATAATAAAATAAACCAGGTAGGGTCAGTTTTTTAATTCCTTTAAGCTGTTACATTTATCACAAAAAAAAAATTTAAAAAGTAAAATAATTAAAAGAAATTTGACTAACGCTATCCCAAAATTTTTATTTAAAAAAAAAAAAAAAAATTGGCCCACCCTGAAGAAAAAAGCTAGTCCGAGTGATGTCCAACTTTGCCATGTAACTTGCCCTATTACTTTACCTGCCCAGTTTTAATTTTAACTTCGTAGCTTCATTAGATTCATAGTTATCGAATTTACAACTTTGTATGGCTCCCCAAAATTGGAGCCGTAACATTTTGAAACTTAATACTGGTGCTTGAGCATTACTCTACAAGCTGTCGAAGCTGGGTGTCTGAAATTTTGCTAAAAGTATTTTAGTTTTATGGCCAAAGTTTCTGCAAAATTTGGTTGGTCACAATGTTTTTTTTTTATATGAGCATTACTCTAAATCTAATAAAGCTGTGTATTTACAATTTTGCCAAAAGTAATTAACCGGATGATAAAATGTTTATATTACGGTCATACGGGTATCACAGAATTGACACAATCTACTCTACCACCCTCTTCCTCCGTTTTGGCACATTTTCAAAAAATTTTGTAAAAATGTGCCTGTATATCTTCACTATGTTCGCCCGTATGTTTACAAATTTTACACTGTTTGAAATAGAGTAAAGAAAATTAAACCACGGGTTGATATTGAAAAATAATTTTATACCTAGAAGAACTTTAGCCCCCAAAAGTTTGAAAAAGCCCTATATTTAAATTTTTATTACAAGAAAATTGTTATGGTTGCCTAAAATTTACCAGTATTATATTTATATTGTAAAAATAAAAAAAAATTAAAAAAATCTTTTTTTCAATATATACTTTTATTAAAGTAGTACTGGCCCCCTAAAAAATTTAAAACTTACTTTTATATTAAAACACTTTTAAATGCAAAAGATCTGCCATCAATTTTTGGTTAATGAGAGTTTTCAACATTTTAAGCTTAAAAGTTTTGAAACATTAAAAGAACTGTTTCTTATACCAGCAATTTACTTTTATATTAACACAGTAACAAATTTCCAATATCTACTTTCAATTTTTTATTTTCTGCATTTTAGGGGGCCAGCACTACTTTAATAAAAGTACATATATATTGAAAAAAACATTTTTTTTATTTTATTTTATACTTTTTAGTTTTAATAAAAAATTTTTTGCACAATTTTTTATATAAAATTATTAAATACAATATTTAATTTGACAATTTCCAAGTTGGATCCAATTCATTAATAGTTATAATCGGTTTATCTATTAACTTCTTCTTCTTCTTCATTTAGCGTTACAGCTCGGGGTGAGCTAAAGCCTTCTTCGTAATACTCCTCCAGGTAGATCGATCCTGCGCAGAACTCTGCCAGTTTTCCACGCTCATTTTTCGGCAGTCATTCTCGATGTTATCTTTCCATCTCGTTCTGGGCCTGCCTCTTGCTCTACTGTATAGTGGTCTGGTTTTGAAAATTCTTTGTTGAGGGCGATTTTCATTCATTCTTATTA